>QRAM01000052.1:292627-360207 GCA_013436055.1 Halocynthia roretzi | reverse complement strand
ATCATCATCATCATCATCATCATCATCATCGTCATCATCTCATCAAGAACCTTGTCGCAGTTCAAAATCTTAACTTTAAAAAGAAAATTATCTTTTGATCCCAAAAAGTTTGCCCAATTCTTTTCAGGTGTATTTATGACATGAAAAATGTTCCAGATGCGGGCTCTCCTGTTTATCGAGGTTAAGACATCACTAAGGATACATAAATCGTTTTACCAAATTAAATCATAGCTTATTCAGATAAGTCACGAGGAAGAGTCCTATTAACAAAAAACATGACCATGACCATAAGACAAAGACATGACAATAGGAGAAACGGGCCACGATGCAAATTTTCAGAGCAATACGCCATAGAGATGCCTAGATACATTAAAAAATACAGAGTACTATTATTGATATTGATGTCCATATATTTTGTAGCTCGATAGAACTCACCGTACAGCCGTCCGGTGAGGTACCAAGGTTACCAGCGCAAATCATGTCCGTCTCGCTAAGTGTCACATTAGGATAGGCTGCCGTGCATACAGCAAATGGAAGAATCTGCATCCTTCCATCAATCAATATATCGGAAACGGTTCCACCAGCACTCCCTATAACATGGAATGTGCAATGCAATACGTATCGTTAGGCACTAAACAACCACACACCAGAGTACAAATAAACATCTGTTAAACATTTCAGCGTCCAAAATTATATTAATATAGTATTCCCACCGTATCTGCGGTTCCAGGCGCAAAAATCGAAAAAGAAAAATCAAAAAACAAATTTAAAAACGCGCACCAAGTGCCTGCATACCCATGCTTCCCACTCAAAGTTCATAAGCTCAGTTTATTAAGCTGTTACTTATATAGCGAACATGAACTAGTGGTGAATCACTCACTCTTCAGGGTAGTCACACCAATAGAATGACGCTGTTCGCATTCGTTACAGCGTATCCGCTATATTTGTGTTATAAACGACATGATAACGGCCCCAAACATTGACATTGTCTAACATGTTGAATATTTTTTTCAATTCACCGTCTTACTTGCGTATTATATCGAATAACCAACCTTTATTATTTACGCCTACCGTACACAAAATTCATGTTTTCTTTAAGTCGGTTCTCTATTATCGGCGGTTTTCGATATCAACGGTAGGTCGTGGAACGTATACCCCGCGGATACGGCGAGACTACTTTATAAATACTATACTATTGAGTGATCTCGTACTTGCACCCCATCCTAAAATGAAACAGTTGGAAGTTACATCAACGTCCTCGCCGTTAGGCATACATATTGGAGCTGGCCCGGTAGGCAATGCTGTGTTGAACTATAAGAAAAACGGAAAATATTAATCCCATGTGATGACGTATTATAAGTTCTGTCGGAAATGAACGAGAAAATAGATACCGTGAGAACAGCAACATCGCCGACAACGACTCTAGTTGCAATAACGTTTGCAGGCGTAGTAACACTCAAAGTTAACTGATTGAAGGTAGCTGCAGTGGTGCCTGCAGTAATTCTAAAAACAAAGGTTAATTGTTATTTCGTCATCGTAAATAAAACTTACCAGTTGTCTGCACAGTTAGAAATTAAAAGTGATATCAATTCATGAAAATTGTTCATTACGTCACTTTATAATATCATAGATTGTTATAATTTCTTCGTAAAAAGTTTTGCCTTCAAGATTCCGGATAATATTTGTAACTTTATATAGATATGTAGTGACCGGTTTTACACAAAAACAAGTTGATGTAGTGACATCTAATGACTGGACGTCACTTGTAATTCCAAAAAACTATTTCCAAACTGAAAATTCCAAACTGAACATTCATGCTAACTTTATAATAGGGAGCGATATAAATAATCCAATACATATACTGGTAATATATTTCGGATCACATAAAAGTTGTTCACTATTTCGGCTCACCCAGCAGTACAATTCGCGTCCGATAGACCGACTGATGAGGCCGCAGTGACTTTAATCAGAACAACTCCACATACTGTAGCTGCCGTTGGTCTAATAAAACCCTATAAAAAAGGGGAAAAATTATACCAATCAATCAATATTTGTCAATAACGCAATCTGTATCCCTTTTCTATTCCTATTATCTTCTTTTCACTACTAACCATCCAATTCCATCTCTCCGTAGCGGAAACATCTGCACCACCGACCACTCGCTTCCTTCTTCGTCCTAGTGGTGGGTTGGAATTCAATTGAATGCCACATGGATCTGCGGTAGCAGGCAAGCAGCATCTTGTCGAGTTGCTCATATAACGAAGCAAAGATATGCCTTGACAACTGGCTTAAAATATGAAAGAGGACACGAATCAGACAACCATTTTTTTGAAGCATTTATCAGTGTTAATGATATTCACCAGCTGGACAAGCTTGCTGGTTACACGGTTGGTATGATCTCGGGCACTGAAGTAAAGGCAACGTGCAAGTAGTCAAAATTTGCCATTGTGTTCCTCCTCCGCAAGGCAGAGTACAAGGGGTCAGCTGGCCTTTCATGCTAACTATTGAAGAAATTGTATGTAAGGCATAACTGGGAATGGTGTTATTATTGTGTTTAAACTTACCTCCGCTGTTAAAAACTATGCAGTTAGGAATATTGGTGTTCGATTGAGGGCACCACCGGCAATTTTTAGCTAAGCAACTTGATTCGTTTGAAGGCATTCCAGAAAAACAATCGGTTTTAGTGGTACAGCTGCAGCTAGTGCAGGTAGCATCTGAATCGTAACAGAGGGATATGTTATATTGCAATGAATACAGTTCCATGTAATAAGGCTTATCGATGAAGTGTTGTATTGTGTGAGTTATATTGTAATGGGACTGAATGTACGCGTCGTACTTGGATTGGCAATGCACTTTGGAGTAGTCGATCCATCACCACAATAGATGCAGCCACTTCCAAAGCATGTTAGTTCGGTCACTGTAGTTTGATTCACGCCAGCACACGGGGTACGCGTGGTGAGTGCACAGTTTGGATGAAAGGTATCTAAGAAATTATCGTTGCATTAGAAAAACTTCTACCGAAGAATAGGTTTCCTTTCTCAAACTTATTGTAACTTACCTGCGATGTTAAAAACTATGCAGTTAGGAATATTGGTGTTCGATTGAGGGCACCACCGGCAATTTTTAGCTAAGCAATTTGCTTCGTTTGAAAGCATTTCAGTAAGACAATCGGTTTTAGTGGTACAGCTGCAGCTAGTACAGGCAGCATCTGAATAGTAACAGAGGAATATGTTATATTACAATGAATATAGTTCAATGTAATAAGGCTCATGCATGAAGTGTTGTATTAGATGAGTTATATTGTAATGAGGCTAAATGTATGCGTCGTACTTGGATTGGCAATGCACTTTGGAGTAGTCGATGCATCACCACAATAGATGCAGCCACTTGCAGANTCAAAGTTAACTGATTGAAGGTAGCTACAGTGGTGCCTACAGAAATTCTAAAAGCAAAGGTTAATTGTTATTTCGTCATCGTCAATAAAACTTACCAGTTGTCTGCACAGTTAGAAATTAAAAGTGATATCAATTCATGAAAACTGTTCATTACGTCACTTTATAATGACACCATAATTTCCTTGTAAAAAGGTTTTGTCTTTAAGTGACTGCTTTTTAAATAAAAGCAAGTTCACAGTTCGATAATCAACTCAAATCAAATCAAAATCAACAAGTAACTTGAATTAAATGATTCGATGTAGTGACATTTAATGTCTGGCGTCACTTGTACCTATCACAGTGGTAAGTAAATCAATCGCATTGATCAGAAACTGAACATTCATGCTAACTTTATAATCGGGAACGATATAAATAATCCAATACATATACTGGTAATATATTTCGGTTCACATAAAAGTTGTTCACTATTTCGGCTCACCCAGCAGTACAATTCGCGTTCGATAGACCGACTGATGAGGCCGCGGTGACTTTAATCAGAACAACTCCACATACTGTAGTTGCCGTTGGTCTAATAAAACCCTATAAAAAAAACGGGGAAAAATATACCAATCAATCAATATTTGTCAATAACGCAATCTGTATCCCTTTTCTATTCCTATTATCTTCTTTTCACTACTAACCATCCAATTCCATCTTCTCGTAGCGGGAACATCTGTACCGCCGACCACTCGCTTTCTCCTTCCTACTGGTGGGTTGGTAGAACTATGAATGCCACATGGATCAGCGGTAGCAGGCAAGCAGCATCTTGTCGAGTTGCTCTTATGACGAAGCAAAGATATGCCTTGGCAACTGGCTTAAAATATGAAAGAGGACACGAATCAGACAACCATTTTTTTTGAAGCATTTATCAGTGTTAATGATATTCACCAGCTGGACAAGCTTGTTGGTTACACGGTTGGTATGATCTCGGGCACTGAAGTAAAGGCAACGTGCAAGTAGTCAAAATTTGCCATTGTGTTCCTCCTCCGCAAGGCAGAGTACAAGGGGTCAGCTGGCCTTTCATGCTAACTGTTGAAGAAATTGTATGTAAGGCATAACTGGGAATGATGTTATTATTTGGTTTAAACTCACCTTCGCTTTTAAAAACTATGCAGTTAGGAATATTGGTGTTCGATTGAGGGCACCACTGGCAATTTTTAGCTAAGCAATTTGCTTCGTTTGAAAGCATTTCAGTAAGACAATCGGTTTTAGTGGTACAGCTGCAGCTAATGCAATCAGCATCTGAATAGTAACAGAGGAATATGTTATATTGCAATGAATACAGTTCAATGTAATAAGGCTTATCCATGAAGTGTTCTATTAGATGAGTTATATTGTAATGAGGCTGAATGTACGCGTCGTACTTGGATTGGCAATGCATTTCGGAGTAGTCGATCCATCACCACAATAGATGCAGCCACTTGCAGAGCATGTTTGTTGGGTCACTGTAGCTTGATTTATGCCAGCACACGGGGTACGCGTGGTGAGTGCACAGTTGGAATGGTAGCTCTCTAAAATAATTATCGTAGAATTAGAAAAACTTCTACCGAATCATAGATTCACTTATTCAATAAAAGTAAACTTTTTATGCAGTTGAAACTACTAGACATTGGGCAGAAATCGCAACCCAATGCAGTACACTGGGCCTCTGTGACGGTAGTTGTTGCGGCACAGTTCTCTCTTGTTGTTCTAACGCATTCTAAATCAACAGAATATATAGATCTCATCACTGTAAATGAAATTAAACTAGAAAGAGAATATAATGAAATAAACAGTGAGAGATGGATAGATGGGTTTTCAAGGACTGAATCTTACGAGGCGAGCTTCCGTAAATGCACGATGGCTGTCCAGTAAGTGGGCACCATTTACACCCATTTTCCAAACACTGGGTCTGCGTTGGACTTGTGACGCCATTTACTATGCATTGATAACGCTGTGTTGTAGGACACGTAGCAGACGCAGGATCTAAATTGTGAAACAATAGCAATAAGAAATTGACAATATTCCCTATACTATAAATCAATATAGACGCAAAATTCTTACTTGGCAAAGCAATGCATGTACCGGAATTGAAGGTAGTCGAATCACAAAACACTCCACCACTTAAGTGACAAGCGTATAGTGTGGTTGGTCCAGTTGACGTTCGTCCAGAAATAAAACAATTTGCCAAAGCCGGTTGCGCTGAAATATATAACTCCCCGTTATGTGTATCACGGTCACAAAAATGCGCTCCATTACAGTTAAGGTGCGAGATAAAAAACTACAACTAGGTGTTAACTGCAGTATTGTGTATTGAATGATATATTCAATAAGATATATAGATTCAAGTAATAAGAATCAGGTTGAGGCTGAATGAAGTAATGATCGACTTAACATCCTATAAATCTTATATCATCAAAATCTCTTCTCTTTCTCTAAGACTTTTCTGATAACAATAACTAGCTGATAACATTATTTGTGGCATATTAATATGATAGAGGACCCCTTGAGCTCCACAGAGCGATCACAAGGGTCCAAAAAACTGATAAACTGAAATGAACGATATAGGGATGTGGCATCCGTGTATGCTTTTACCCAATACTAAGTACAATAACAGTAGTTATATTGAGCAGCAAGTAGTATAATTTGACGATCCCAAAAAAACATGCTAGCTAAAGCAGCGCTTGGGGATCCACAGCAAAAAAAGGTTGAGAAGCTCTGGTCTAAACCCTAGGTGTATGCAGTAGAAAATACGTACGTGTAATGCAAATTGGTCCTGAAACACCGGGACTAAGAGGGCAATACAATCCAATAGGAGCCGTTCGTGTACAGCTATTTCTTGTGGCTACGAAACCAGGCGGTTTAATATCAACTCTACCGTTTACAAGACAATCGCGGTGATCTGTTGGAAATCAACATAAACAAACACTATAATACGTACAACTGAAATGAATCGCAGTGAGTTTATTAATTTTTACTTGTTTGACAAGCGGGTACGCCTGCAGATAAGCTTGGACACCATTTGCAATTTTTAGCAGTACATTGAGCCTGGCTAATCGTGGACCCCGAAACAAAGCAGTCAATGGCAGCAGCAGTCGACGTTTGACACGCTAAAAAGAACAGAAAGGCGACGTTTACTATATTAGTTGTTTCTTTATAACGGATGCGTCTAGAACTCACCATCAATGCACCAAGGTCCAGATGTCACCGGACACCATGCACATCCAAGCGATTGGCAAGCTGCTTGATTTGTTGAAGTGCCTGGAGAAAAGCAGTCTCTTCTCGGCAGAGCGGTACCTTGAGAAATAATCTTATCTTATTTCGATTATCACCGATATAATAAAAGTGAAGAACATAAGTATGGAAAGTAGTAAATATGTAGTAAATAAAAAATGCAAGCGCGATCAGAGAAAAACACAATCACTGCCTTATCCCAACAATATTCTATGTTTATTTATTGGCCATTTCAACGAAATGTTACGGTTTTTATCAACGCATGTGTCGCGAATTTATCCTATTTGAATTTATCCTCAATCTGAACCAAAGATCCTTACATTGAGCATTACACTGCTGAAGTACGCTCAGGAAAAGAATCAATCCTAGGGTTATTGATAATCCAGACATTGCGTTGGTGTTGGGTGTGTGACGTTGGAGGATACACCTATGATTCAGTAAGAGAAAACTATAATCTTCAATCCACGGGATTCCAAACATCTGTTCTAGATTCACTCGGATTCTGATAGTATTTATAGGACGGAGCTTTTTTTCTTTTTGCCTTTGCATTATGTAACGAAGCATCCTAAATTTGCAAAATAATTCCTAAGGAAACTGTCAGTCAATTCTTTTTTACATGTAGGTATTACACAATCTGTTACATAACACCTGCAGAATTACTGTTCATTGCTATCGAACATATCGATTCCCGGGGGCATAACAGCAAATAGGAAATGGATGAACATCATTAGAATACTCCATTTTCGTTAACCACTTGCTCTAAATGTATAAATTTTGTATTTTCGAGTAATATGTATATGCCCTTTCAGGGATAGGTTAATTATATAATACTACATTTATTTAAGTCTTGCTAGCAAACTTAACTCTTGGTTCATTGCCGAGGATGCTTGAGCCATCATTTCTACTGGAATAACCAAGATTCAATTTCGCATGTTATGTCGTCATCCGTTACACCTGTATCGTTACCGAATATGAAATCCTAATTTGTTCAACAAGATCAACGTACGCATCATACTGATATGAACTGCGCCATAGAAACTGTAAGAACAGTAGAGTGCACGATTGCAAAGCGGAAGTTCTTGTAGGAAACGGCTTATTCACCAGACTATCGCTGATAAAACACCCGTTAGCGCAACCTGCCACAATGTGGTATTCGTGTAACACTATTGCTCAATTTTTGATGTTCGCTTTATAATTATAAACTTCAAACCGAACTAGAATCGCACTGCAATTAACAATAACGTTTTCCCGCTTGTCAAATTGACACATTACAAATACTATCAATGCACATACAGTATTCTAGACATCCAATGACTTTCTTGAAGACAGCAACGCTCGTGTTATTTATTGAAATATTATAATTATAAGCAGCCCGACCTAATGATTAAAGTTCAACCATAATTATATATTTTAAGCGCAATCCGTTAGACCTGAAAGGAATACTGGTAAATAGCTTGCCAGGTTTAAATACAATGGAATAATTGTATCTAGTCGCAATTCATCAATATGAAACAATGCGTTTCCGCGAGTTCACAATCTCACATATAATACTATACTATACGATATAATACTATTTCGCCTGCTATTGTATTGTGTGTGTGCAGGTTAATTTTCATGTGCGTGTTCGGGCCACGGACCTAGGTAAAAGGTCTATGTAAACTCCGGACCCGTTTTTTTGTTTGTTCATGCATTTCTCTGGGATTCATATGGAGTTCACGTGAACCGGCCTTTCGTTGTTTATTTAAATTAATGGAAAATTTGTAGGGTTCAACTCCCCCGCAACAACGCACTGTAATTCCTTCGACTCCGAATTCACATTTATATCAATTCATACCAATCAAATACAAGAAGAAGTAGATAGTATTCACACAGATATACATTCGGCAGCAACGAAATATAAGTTACCCGGCCTAATCAGATATGAAAGACCAACATTAATTTCATATTATACGCACAATCCATTGGACCTGAAATGCACACTAGTAAATAGCTTGCCAAGTTTATTAACAATAAAAATATATACCTATTCACAATTCATCTATAGGAATCAATGCATTTCCGCCTATTCACGATCTCATCTATATTACCGTACTGCATACTACAGAATAACAGTTATTGCCGTGAATACCATCAAAGCTCGTACTTCGACGACTTATTGGTCTTGGCAAAATACCTAATTAAAATACATGTATTAAACTTCGTTTAGATTGAACCCGGTAGAGACGAAATTCCAATCAGTCGGAGTTCATGTTTCCGGTCCAAGGGCCCATCGGGCGCCATGTCTGAGTTTCTAGTTTATTAAGTCTATGACACCACAAAGGGAACTTTTGCTGTTTTGTCTAAATTAAGTGTAAAGTGCTATTGAGCTGCGATGAGGGCCCCTATTTGAAATTCGTGGTTCTTATTTGAAACCTTGCTGACTGTACACAAGCAACAGTATCTAGCAGAATTTATCCAAGGGGTAATTATTATGAACTACAGTAGAACTATCATGATCGGGCCTTAACGTGTAATATGCTTCCGTTTCTCTTGTAGCAGTATGTTATTTAGCTGTTATCCGGGTATTTAAACAAGAAGCCTGTTAGAGAAGTGGCAGTCGCTCGCACAAAGGGCGATTATTTACATCGTACTTGCTAACAGTAAGTTGATACCGTTAAATTTCCATTATGTTATGTCCATGGGAACCAACGGGCACGGACAGGAGGGAGGCTGAACGAGTTACGCAAATGTATCTTTTCAATAATGTTTTGCGTGAGTGTTTCGCTTAGAACCTTGAGCGAAACCATCGAATTGAATTTGTTTCGGATGGCCAAAATTATACTTCGGTACTAGTTTACTAGTTCGATCCCTACTGAAACCTAGTTTAGCATACACTAAACAACTACAGAGGAACTACCCAATTCGTAAGTGATGAACACGGTCTGCTATGCTCTTTCGCAAGAACGATTCGGAGTGTAAAAGTACTTATTATTTAACAACAACCAGTAGCGGCGCTATCGAGCGCTTGTCGTGATTACGCGTACGATAGAACATCTAGGTGCTGGGATCAACCTGCAATTATACTTCCCATAAACAATTATGTTGTGTGACCAGTAATACGTATTTTTACAACCGAAGTCTGATTTTTTGTTTGGTAAATATTGTGTAATTAATGTAATTAATTGTAATTTTGCTTTGCACGAGATAGTGACAATATGCGGTGCCACAATGAAAATAGGTATCGCACAACTTAACTGGTATCAATACGTCTTTTCGAATCGTTACATTATCCTTCGTACTCTAACCAACATCCTTGTAAGTTTCCTGTTACGAGTTGAGTTTGCTCGCAATCATTATGTAATGCTTTGCAGGAGATTGTCGCAATATGTAGTGATGCAATGAAAATAGGTATCGCACAATTAACTGGTATCAATACTACTTTTCGAATTGTTACATTATCCTTCGTACTCTAACCAACATCCTTGTAGGTTTCCTGTTGCGAGTTAAGTTAGCTCGTAATCATTATGTAATGCTTTGAAAGCGATTGTCGCAATATGTAGTGCTGCAATGAAAATAGGTATTGCGTGACTTAAGTGGTAACGATACTTCTTTTCTTTCGAATTGTTACATTTGTTTCCTACTCCAATCAACATCCTGTTACGTCTCCTGCTATGATTTAGGTTGGCTTGTAATCATTATGCAATACATCTATTCATTATAATGCAACAAACAATTCAATAGAATTTCTGATTGCGAGAGGAAAAGCGTACTAACATCCAGCGAGGTTGCAACAACTTTGCCAGTGGTTTTTCCCTTACAACGTACAACCAGTATTGAGGAACAGTTAGAAAAATGAGATGCACTACCACTTCCTATTCCACCATAGCTACACCGAAAGAAGAGAAGAACATAAATGCACTCACTATGCTTACCTCGAAGTGATTTCAACTGCCACCGTCATTTTTGTAGCGGGTTTTACGTAGTTGTCATTTCATTCTTACACGGAAAGACCTTGCTATGCATAATATGCCTATTTTTCCTATTCTCTATCACAAAAATTGCATTTTAATAATGTTGAATAATCATTGAAGAATATCTACAGAATCACACTCTATGTACAATAACAATACTATCTAAACTCAACTTTTCATGCCGAGCAAATCGGGACCATCATCGCGGAAATGAAATTAACACGCAATATTATTGGAATGACTCTATACATAACCCATATTACAATATATGATGACTGTAGTGACCAGGACACTAATGCAAAAGAAAAACATGTGAACAGAGGCTTTTTAAACAGAAGAGATCTTTCGTATTCAAAAATATATGAAGGATTTTGAGATCAATTAGGAAATCAAGCAATCTTCATTTTAATTCCACTCTACTCGTGATGATAACCATTGCGTAATTTGTGATTACTTAAAGGCAATTTTTTCGTAAAGTAATAACTACTCTCGCTGTCTGGCAATCAATATTCGATGTTTACACCAGGTATACGAGTCAACTCCGTTCCGAAGCTTGCAGGATAAATAGTCCGATACCTGTACAGTACTAGGAAATGGTTTTAGAAATTTAGGTTTTCCGCGAGATGGCAGTATGGTACTATATTTCGAATAACGTAACGTGTAAATATCACATGTACGGTGGTGGGGATGTTCCGGTACACCAGGGGTTCCTAAGAGATATAGTATCTGTATATTGCCTGAAAACTTCTCTCGACTCTCGACTCTCGACTCTCGTCTCACTCTCTCGACGGTCACAATAATTTATTTTTCAAATTATCAAACTATATAACTTTTGCGAAGAGGTTACAAGTAAATCACAACAAGTAGCCTAATTTTCAACTTGAACGAATAAATTAATGCTCTTTGCTTGTAAATTTAACTAAACTGTCTGTAATTTGCGTATGCTAGCATTGCATCCGTAGATATCGTATCAATCAAATATCTAGTTAAACTCGGAATCAGATAAAATGAGTATGTTTTAGCAAGTAAAGAGGCGCTACATGATGCCGAGATCAGATGTCCCGATGCAAATGTGCCTTCGTCTAAAAAAGTTGTTAAATTTTTAATCTTCACGTTCCGTAGTGTTCGGTATTGTCCACCACCACCATCCCGCACCGATATACACATCAAACAACAGGTTACAAAGCAAAAGAGTATATTTATCATTAGCTGGTAATAAACATTAAATTCCACAACCCTAATAATGATAATGGAATAACACAGTATTGTACTATTTGCTAAGTTGACGAAGTCACAGTAAATATGGAAAATTTGGTAGGTAAACTCTTCGTCACAGCTGAAGTTTTGCTTCGCATTTATTTTGTTGCAAATTGCTAAAGAAGCAGCTATGTTTCACAGCAGTATAGAAAAAATATACCTCACTGTCGAAACCACAAACGGTCCACCATAGGTTACATCGTAGATAGAAGACTGTACATATGTTAGTTTTGCCACTACAATATAAAGAACACACACCATGTGTTGTCACCAAGCAAGGTTGAGGAATCTAGACAGGAACAAAAAACAAAAATTCTAATTTGGATCCTGTTCCTGTATGATGTCGATATTTGTTCATTAATAGAACGTGACACATAAATCCAAATCGGAACGGATACAGAAAACCATTTTTAAACATCATCTGAAAAAAAAGTTGGTTATGGCATTTCTCACCCACCATTAATAACTGTTCATTTTCATTTTACAGAATATGCTAAGATTTGAATTCAAGAATATATCTAATAATAAGTGAGGATTCGAAATTCTCTATTCATGCCTTGGGACATACACAATTTTAATTCCTTCAGAGGTCAGGGGTCTTACATCATGCCATAAATACACATATGCTATATTGAGGACTGTGAATACGTAAAATGTAATACATTGCTTTTTTACGATACTATAGAAAAGAACCCATGTATCGTTGACGGGTATAACACCTAGGTAAAAAGTACCTTTGTTGTACAATGCTAGTATTAGTATGGTAGCAGCAGATATAAATGTACAAATTGCTTACAACACTATTACACAAAGAATTACAGAAACAGTGCCTCGGCAGTCGTATCTTTAAACTGAGTCTCTCATCGAGCATCCACTTTCTAACATACTGGCAAGATCTCTCTCCTCCCTTGGTATGGGGACCGAGTCGTAACATATACGGCCTGTGGAGAGGCTAGTTCGATAACCCAAATTGGTGTGAGCATTTGAAATGAGTAAGGTATTCGTTTCAGGTCTCGTGGTAAAAGCGGGTTCCGATTTGAGGTCATTAGAATCAAGATGTTGATCGTACGGGTCTTCCCGATCGCACTCGTGAAAATTCCAGAATTCGTTACCCAGGCAAGAGCTAAGGATATCATCGCCCACACGAGGTAAGGATGGATAATGGTCGATTTCGCAGCTGGAGAGAGGCTCGATTACTTCTTCCGGGGTAAGTTCGTCGTCCGAATTCACAGGGCAATGGACACTATCAAAAGAACAACGATACCCTGCGTGCTCGAAACTTAAATTCCAATTCGAATCTTGCTCAAGACTGTTGCTTCGCTTCATACTCGCATCTGCTTCATCTACATCTTTTGTTGAACTGATTGGCACAAAACAGACATGGTATAACGACTTTAAAATTAGATTCTAGACCTCAGAACAGTCTAAGTAGTTAACATGCTTTTGTTGGCAATCAATTAGTGACAAACAACTTTGGAAAACTACTACAAGAGCATAATACTGTCACCTCTCCTGGTTAAAAGCTGATCGCAAAACATTTCTCACCTTCGCGCACCATCCGCAATATCATAGAGTGGCAAAGATCTAGTGCGATCCTTAACTTTCAGATACAGCAATGCTTCACATAATCTAGCACCCATTTCCTGTAGTTCATGAGTCGATATTTGGAAGCCCTGTGAAGAAATGTTGGTCAAGAAGTGATTTTCATCAAGATAGAAAATTGTCAATCCAATAGGAAATTTTTTAGTTCTATTATACTTGAACAACCTTATATTTTCCCTGATCACATCCGCAGTAAGTACTCTCCATCGTGTAGCTCCTCGTCACACCCATCTCTTTCCAGACAACGACCCTGGCGGTACTCTCTTTACACTTTTCCACCACAAAGTTGCAATTGGAAAGTGAAAAAGCAGGAGCGAGTTGCTGAAGCAACTTCGGAAGTGTCTGGGAAGCAATTCGGATACAGGATTTCGAGTTTATATTCAATAGACGTAATTGTCATACCAACAACCGACCTTGTAACCGATGTCGTCAGGCCCTCCGTGTATGGCGTCCGACTCCCCAGCCAGTACAGACTCCTTTCGAGAACAGCCATACATAAAAACGTTTTTGCGACGAGAATGACCGTGATAGTCGCAGTAAACCAGAGGAGCTGGTAAGAAAAGCGAAAGCAGGTAGTATGTCTTTGGTTACAGTGGAATATTCCTGAAACCCAAGCTCGACAATATTTCATTGCATTTACCACCACTATAGAATTTTTTGGTAATATGCATTCAACATAAGACTGTGTCAAAACATGTCCAGTTCAAAATTGTACAATCACAAATAAGAATTATAATATAGTACCAGAATTGCCAAGCATTCTGGATAACTTGATATGCAACATATCTTATATAATTCTTTCGTACACTTGCTATGGATCAGAAAATTTCAGCCTTATGAACGGCGATAATAACTACTTTGAACCACTGTGTAGGAGCAACTACTATTTCCACTTACCTTTGCCTATTGAGTAAAGATATTGCAATAAACCTTTGGCGTGGTATACAGTCGGGAACAAAGTGGGATCGGGGTCTGTCCACTGCCTGTTCAAATCTTCACCAGTTAGAGAACACCTGTGACTGTTCAGGGACAAAAAAAAGAATTTAAACATGAGAATTTTGCAAAGAATCAGCTCGAGATTAAACTCGTTATTTATTCTATAACTCATTGTAACATTTCCTTACTGTCCATTAATTACACCGTCTGGATTAAGCATGGGCAAGATCTTGAATATGTAGGACCGTCTCAACTGGTCTGCCACCTGTGACATCTTTGGGTCAGCATAAGAGGAATCTTTCGACGATAAAAGCAACTTGAGCGTTCCCTGCATCGTCCAAGAACTGTTGGATTCTCCTGGATGCACACGGGCACTTAGGAAGATGTAGGGTCTGGATCCTGGTCAGGAAAGTGACACACTTCAAATTTTTATGTAAGATAAAACAAACTTCAAGTTCTCGATATAATCGCAGTACATACGAAATTCAATTATAGATTCATCATCATCTGATGACGGTGGAGCAGTAATCGTGACAACGGGAACGGCATTGCCTCCGAGCGTGTCACACAGTGATTGGATACGGACATAGATCTTCTCTTGGTCAACTTGGTTGACGAGTTCATGGAGATCACACTGAATTATAAAGCACGTTGCACATGATGATGTGGTGCAGTAAGCTCATGTATGTCCACTAGCATTTCACCTTTTACTTTTAAGTGGAAAATTAAATTCTAATAAGTGAACAGAGGTCATCAAAATTAATACACTACCTTCGCCACAACGAAACAAGGTAGGATGAGATATTCTAACAGATATGGGAATGGGATGTGAAGCAACACCTTTAATTTTTGAATCTGGGTTGCAATGACAACTATTTATTTAATGAGAGAAAATATTGGAAAAAATCAGGCAACTTAAAATAAATATGTTGCATTTGTTTATAGTAATAGACACTATAATGGCATTCCACCAGAGTAATATTAAGGAGGAGTGGTTATAAAAGATATAAACTACACACCATGCATGAAGATATATGATAGAGCAAAGATGTCAGTTGCTAAGTAATCATCATTTGAATATTCAAAGCACTACGTTTGATATGACGCAGTAAGATATGTTTTATTTTCCTTCATTAATCAGTGCAAAAACGGAGGCTCACCTTCAACTGTGTGTATGTGTATGGATAATGGTAACTGAAATAGCAAACATCATTGTCGTGTGAAAAGGTCATAGTAAACGTCATCACAAAGTAGGAGCGACCTTTGACACCGCCGGCGGAAGTCGCGCTTCTAGAAAAATGACTCTTGTAGTAACAGAGGTCCGTTCCCACTCTTCGCCAGCACGGACTGCCATACTTTGCCTCGGTGACAGAATACATGAGTGGTTGCATTCCTAAGGATTATGAGCATGCAATCATCAGATCTGAATTAACCTAAATTTGCCTGTTGCTAAAAGAAACAGTGATAATGTAGGCACCAAAATTAAATTGGCTGTTGCTCTTTTCCGAATTGACGATATTGAATCTGTAGGGAATGCCGGTTTTCACGTTGGAGACTTCAAAATAAAACCATTGGTGATGGTGATTGCTGTTGCAGTCGGAGTCGAGTATCAAGTCGTATTCGAAATCACGAACCTGCACAAAAATAAAATATCCAACTACCACAGGTGTCTGTATAAGGTGTTGCTATACAATCGAATTCAAGAATTTCATCTATTTTTGTTTAAAAAAAAATGGTACAATTTATTATATATATATGTTGCAGTAAGATTTCATGAACTTCCGTGAAAATTTCAATGATCTCATGAAACCCCATCTTCGTTTGGGATTCCGATAATTTCTCTCAATATCCCTCCAGTATTTCCTAATGCAACCCAACCATAATTCTCTTCACTCATCCAGGAGGATGCTTCCCAGTCGGGAATTACTGCTTTAGATTCGAGCTGTCAGTAGTCTCACAGGCAGTAAAATAGGAAAAAAAATCGTACATTCCTGCATGTTTGTTCCTATCTTTTTATATACATCCTTGGCACTCAAAGGCAGCAATGATATTAAAT
The DNA here is from genome assembly GCA_013436055.1 of Halocynthia roretzi. Classification (NCBI taxonomy): domain Eukaryota; kingdom Metazoa; phylum Chordata; class Ascidiacea; order Stolidobranchia; family Pyuridae; genus Halocynthia; species Halocynthia roretzi. The sequence goes on along the minus strand of QRAM01000052.1, from coordinate 343,759 downwards.
ATCCCAAAACTCCCACAGTTTTATTGTAAGAATTATAAAAATTTCATGATTCTCACTTGTATGGCTGTCCTTAGATTGCCACATTCAAAGTCCGACCGAAATACTACAGGGTCGACAGCGCTGGAGCTAAATCTGCTCTTTCCTGTTTTAGTCAATTCCTCTGTGAATATATCAAATATTGTATACCATGTATTAAGCTAACAAGAAACATTATTCAACAGATCTACCTTTGTTTACATTGACATACGGCAGTTTTGTTGTGTCGTGTGAAGGAGAAGTCTGCTCTGAGCAATATGGCTCTGTGATGATCAGGGAGCTTTGGTAAATTTCATCTTGAATGTCGCTATACAAGACGAAGAATTAGACATTAGACTGCATAATATCAATTTGTAACGAGATATAAAAGTTACAAAGGTTACTTCTCCGCCACAGCTGTTTGAATATACTACCATAATTTCTGGCCTATGAGGTGACACAATTCACAAGACTAATCCCACGAGTTTTCAAAAAATAATAATTTGATATAAGAGGCATATATCCCACAAACACATGACAAGTCCATGAAATGCAAAAAAAAAGTGAAGTGTGCTTTCTCATAGACTGTAATTTTTAGATCGTCAGACTATCCTATTCCTTTAGGTTGATTGCCTGTGTAAGCGGCCTATCAAATGTCAACCATGTTAGCAAAGAAGTTCGAGTAACTCAGATTCTCAGAGTTGTGTTCCGTTTCAGCTTTTGACCACACACCATTATTAACATATTAAGGTGTCATATCAAGCGATAGGGTGTAGAGGTCAGATCTCCTTATAAGCCGGAAATTAAGGTAGTCTGTTTGTTACCCTCCCATAATACTTCACTTCGACAAACTACAAAACAAAAATGAAAACTAACCGATTTCTCACATTCACATCAGAATATCCTGCGATTTGGTTTGACAAAAAGTCACCCCCATTGCCAGAAGCAGCAATATTCCTGTCAGGACACATTTCCTTTCCTTGAGGTTCAAGACTACAATTGTGGGGCAAGGGTACGGCATATGCATAAGAGTCGAACAAGTCGCCGCTGGTGTCGGCCTTACGAAAGCTGTCTGACCTCGGCGGTCGGTAATCAGAATCCCTTGCATAGACAATTTTGTTTCTGATGTCACCGTGGCCTAGTGTACGTGCAACGTCTTCTAGCATTTTAACTCTGTGTTGAATACACTCGAGATTAAACAAGAACAAAAATAAGAAGATAGGTAACAGAAAAATAATAAGAAATCAATATACTTCTGAACACCATATTTCTTCATCACTTGCGGTTCTGGGATAGTGGGAGGGAGGTGACCTATGGAATCGGCCAGAGAAAGAGTATTCACATCTTGTTTGGCAGATTTAGTACCAGAAGCAAGTTTCTTCATCAGAATAGAGTGATCTGTTTCTTCTAAACATTATTAACAATTATTGATGAATATAAAAATGTAAAATGGCTAAGTTGCAGTCTAGTTCGACCAAAGGAATCTTGGTTCAAAATTAGTTGGATGAGGTCTTATAGATCAACCCTAACACCTATGGCAAACTACCACTAGTCACTCAGTCCTTTGCAATTTATTGTAATAAATCGACCTAATTGTATAAATCGACTCCCAGTTCTGGAGATTTTTTTTCAGTAATAAAAGTCAGCATATATGCTCGTGCATAACTTTCAGCGAGTCGGTGTAAACTGAATTAGATTTGGATGGTAGAGAGGGTTTATGATGAATGTGGGTGCACCACTAAAAGAATGATAGTCTTAACATTCCTTCATCAATCCTTTACTAAAAAAAGCAAAAGAATATAATTGGACTTCATGTTTGCTGTACGAGACAATAAATAGCAAATCAACGCAACTACATACCGCAACATTCAAAGGCATGATGACTGGAAGCGCAAATCCCATATTTATCGTTTATTTGCGGAAAATGGGTTGGAGAGTGTTCAGAATTATCTGCAAGGTAATGTGGATAGTAGATTAGTTTTCTGTGTTATGATTTTGAATATAGATGTGTTAAAATATTATCTGTTGTGGCACTGCTTTCAATTACCGTATCGAGAAACACCAGATGGGGCTGTAGCAGGCGGCCTATGCATTCTGTTGTTCTCTGTCATTGCTTCATGGGCACTTGGCCCCAAGTAACATTGGTTATCCCGATACAGGCCATTTGCTAATCCAGTTCCAGGGAAGGCCCCACTCTAGAAATAGTGAGATAAATACTTACAAATAACCTTTCTGCTGTTACATACAGTACAGTCTTCAGCACATCTAGGCAACAGAACTATCTTAAAGCAGCATAGGTAATATTGAAATATTCCTGCAGTGTGGCACTTCTTTATGCTACATTTTGAATCAAGGCATATGTACATACTTCCTCAGTTCCCTTACAAAATTCCCCCATTTGAATTTATAGTTCCAACTCATAGGCTGTCATGTATATCCAGATTAATAATCACTGATTTAGATGCTATTGTTGGAATATTATAATAGTAGTTAGAACATACCATCACTATTAGATTGAACATAAGATAGAAAATAATAATTGAGTAATTCACTATGTCACTGCAGATACAAAGGGTTAAACAGAGCATGTAAAGTTAAATATTTACTGATGCTTCAGTAAAAGATCAAAATAATATTCTGTGGTAACAAAAGGCAAAGAGGAAACTGTTTTTCCGATTTTGAAAGGCTTAAACTGTTCATTTACCATGTTAGCTTCAGCTGAATTTGCACAATGATCACCACACTTATCATCTGAGTTCCTGAAACTTCTTTCAGACAAACCTGGTAAAGGAAAGATTACTAGTTTTTATATTACTCTATGACATTTATAAATGTTTTATATATCCTTAATACTTACCACTTGCCAAATTGAATAACCTATCACCGAATCCACTAATGTTTTCGTTCAAGAGTGGAAAAGTAAGATTATTTTTCTGTTCGTGGTCTGGATTTTCTTCAGCATTATCATTATTATCATCTACAGTATGCTTCGGCAGCTAAACACAAGGTGACCTCACTGATCAATTTTAAAATCAACATTGCTTTGTTAGGTAATGAAAATTACCTGAAAATCCAACAGTTCGGGAAAGAAACATTTGTACATGTCAGAGAGGTCTTGTGAGGAACGCTTCAATGCCAGCCTGTCACTCGATGATGTAGAAGGAGGATTATAGTTTTGACTTTCGACGACCTGCACCACAAAGGCTTTTAATAGTATTAATGTCGGGTTGTTTTGCAGGACGGAAATGTTTTCGTATATACGTAAAATAGCCTTCAATATGTATAGTGACTTTTTAGACACTCTGTACTCATTTCAGATATGAAAATAGGCTATTAAAATTTTTACTCAAGTGCAACTACTGTTACATTCTTTCAAAGGGAGTAACATGCTACGGAGTTTAATGAATGAATTTATTTAGAAGATAGACCATCACACTTACAGATTGCTTTCTGCTGTCTCCTGCATTTGCCTCTCCTTCTTCCAAAATCTCGTCCGTGTATTCGCTGACCTCATCTTCATCGTCGTCACTTGCATCGATGACATCATCCACTGTTGAATATTAAAGTTCGAACAGTTGTGCATGCTTATGAATCAGTCAGGTTAAGAGATTTTGTGCCATACCACAGCTAGACATTGGCATAAAATCAGGATGCTCTCCATTTTCCAAACGTTTTTCTTCACTGCAAGGCAGTCGATATTTGAAAGAACACTGAACAGTTGGAATAGGAAGCCTAAATCGTGGCTGGCAACGCCTCAGTATCAACGTAGCAACGGTAAGTAGAGGTTCTGCTGGCTTTGGACAGGACACTGTTGAAAGAAAATTGAACACAAAAAACATCAGCGATAATACCACAATGGAAATTATACTTTTTGTAGTTGGATAGAAAAAACATCTATATTAGCACAATAAAATGATTCAAGGTAAAAATACTGAAATCATACATGAAACACATTCCTTGCACGTCCGATAAAGGATCTGCATCCCGTTCGCTTCTAAGAAAACCTTCTTGCCTCGTTCTGAAATCAAGATTTAGAAATAATTAGCAATATTTGGTGAGAGAATCGATAATTCTATATACATGAATGTCTATAGAAGAGGAATGTGGAGTCAGAGCAATAATTGGGTTACCCGAATCGGAGTCTGTTGGTAAAAATGTACCGACTCCGCATAAATGTAAATTATATGTATATATATATATGTTTTTTATGTACCGAGTCCAGAGCTCTGCTAAATAAATACATACATTGTTTATATTAAAATGACCATAATTTTGTACTAACTCGATGCAGTAAGGTGTTTCAATATATTGAGCATGCTTTTGCGAGCCGGTATGTGCCTATGATTTCTCAGATCGTTTTTATGCCAGTCTTGATGCAGGGTCAATAGCTGTTTGACAACACCACCACTAAGCGCATGATTAACATTATTTCCTGTAAAAACACAAAATCGAACTTACATTAAAACTAAACCTACTGTGAAAAAATTTGGTTGAATGATTAACAAATACATACACGACGGTATAACTGCCTCTCTATGAAGATATGGTACGAGTTTATTCTTTCATATAATTATTTTTTTATCTAATATGAACACATATGATTTAACAAATTTTACCCCCCTAGCAATAACTTCATTAAAAGTCCCGTCAAGGTTTTATATTATTTTGAAATAATGCTTGTAAACATTTGTACTGTAGGAACGGCTTCTCCCTTTACTTTGAAGGCCACATTCTCTCATTCTTTGAATAAGCCCGAGCATACTAATATATTTTTAATTTCCTTCGTTTAATTAATTTTCAATTTCCCTTCTTCCTCCAAGATAAAAGAATTAAATTCTTTGATTAAAACTTATAGGATATTTCAACAATTCTTTGTCAAAACAAATTAGCCAGTACAGCCTTGAAACATCTTTCAAATTAGTAAAATTACGAAAGGCTCAATAAAGTAGGCAACATTGCATTCCCCCATTCCATTTACATCACTGTTCATAGAGCCTCCATAGCATCTTCTAGGAAACAGGATTCAAAACAAACCTAGCATATCATGTGTACTATATCCCAACAGCTATAATATTTAAATTGTAAAGGCAGATGCAGAATAAGATGGTTTGTGCAAGTTTTACATTATCAATAAACAGTTCTAAGATATTCCACTGCATTGAGATCTATCCAGAACCATATTATTACAGGATTTATTGGACTCACTTGACGATTTCACAAGGTAGCTCAGTGTGGACAGAGCGGTTCTGTGAAAATAAGAAAAAAGCTTAAATTTTGATAACAACCGACAACAAGTTTTGTCCGCAAAAAACAGTAAACCAATATTCCCTTCCTCTAATGAATGAATTAAATTGACCTACTGCACAAAATTTCATAAGTAAAATCACCTCTTATATAATACACATATATCAGTGCCAATTTGGAGTAGTTATGAATTACACTACAAAATAATTAATTTTCAAGCAAGGAAAGGAATTGCAGATGGAAACAAAATGGAGGTTGTTCAGAGTATTGGTCGGAAGTACGAGTGCCATGATTACTTCCTGAAACGATGACAACATTAGGCTTTATGAAACTGATTGTATTTCTATATTTACAACATTTATATTTTCTACACAAAATATTTTAAAGTCAACAAACATACACATTGTTTATTCTTCAGTTATAAGATACGGGAGCACCTTGACTTACTAACAAGTTAGGTTCTGAGAATTCATTCAAAAGTTTGTTTGTTTGTTTGTCGGTCTATATTACCGTAAGTGCTTCTTAGCAATACCGCCGGCATCACTAGCCTTTTGCTTTTCACTGGAATTGATGAAAACACAATTCCACAGAAAGGAAACTATAGAAATTGAGGGGAAAACATCGAAACTCGCGCACACAACAACAATGAACGCAGCATTTAAAAATAGTGAGCGCTACTGTGTTGCTACTTGCAAGAATGCAGCTAACTGCTGTAACATGAAGCAGGCATTACAAAAAAATTTGGACCTAAATCAACTTTGTAAGTCATGGGGTGACTGTAAATAATATATATGTTCCGTCGAAGTCATCCAAATTGAAGTGAAGCCTTGTGATTTAAGATATATCATAAATAAAAAAGGTTACTGCTTACTTCATCAGGACAGGTTGCTTTCTTCCTAATGAGGAAATGAGCTTTTGCATGACGTGGATTGCCCCCAGTCTGCCGAGAACACTTGCGTTTACTCCTTAGATAAAATTGTAAATGAGTGGTGTTCAGATTCCTGTCATGTAATATCTTGACAATGACAATAGTACATCACAACGGTGCATAATATCATGATTGAAATTCACTCTTCAGCTATCTACTAGTTGTGTACAGGAAATTCTGTTTGTCAAGGTGCAAGGATGTCATATCATATTGTGTATACTTCACTATCCATATCATCACCCCAGGTGCAAAATGCAATGTTCCATTTGTATTAGTAGCGATAAAAGCATTACAGCATGGATTTAAGTCGGAACCCAACTGTGTTGTTCTCCGAATTCTGGAGATTGTTCGGTCATGTTACAAGTAACCTGGCCGAAATTTCAAGAAATGGAAATGATAGAAATTGACTTCCCTGGTTATGAATAATCAATAACATAAGAAATGTAGTCGCAAAGTAATACAGTTCATACAACGGGCCTAGCATCATTACAATTTAAATATAGCTGCAGAGTAGGAAGTATTGCGCTACTAATTGCAAGGAATGTTGATTAATTACATGACAGGTTTCCTGCACGATTACATCATATCATTTCGAAATTATTATATTTATCGATCATACATGTCAATTGAAGCTAAATTTCGCTTATGTGGATATGATACCATCAAGGCAATGGAAAGGTTAGGTGACAACACCGAAGATAAATTTTCTACTTAAGCAACAGCTTACCATTGCAAGAGCATATTTTCAAACACATCAGTGCATTGCAGAGGAGTTTATTGCTAGAACTGTGTGAGGATGAAGATCTTATAATAGACAACAGAATTGGAAGAGCTCCTGCCAGCCGTACTCGCAGAGCAAAACGTCGATCTGCGTTAAAAAAAATTGGCCATAAATTTTTATCGGGATCTCATTACAATTAGGCTGGATAAGTATATCTACATACCAAAAATAGAATAGCAAAATTAGTCGCTTGATATTGTAATGTAAGATTTCACACTGGTATATTAAAAAAAATAAGATTTTTCCTTAACTGTATGTACAAATAGACTTGGCTATTGATATTGCTAAGCTTATTGAAGAACCCACATTGGATAGGGAACTGAAATCAATCACGGCCATCATAGAAGGCTTTACCTTTGGGAGCTATTTTAATGGACAGCGACAACAGTGCTGTTAGAAGTCTGTGGTCGGAATCCTTCCCTAGATAGGCAACTGTGTGAAGCAGAACTCTCGTTACATCATGAGCCACCAATCTCTTAACTCCATTGCCAGCTGAAATCTCATTTAACGTGTTCACCAATGCCAGACATGTAGTTTGATCGTTGCAGGTCTGGTTTCCAAAAACATACGTGAGCTTTGAGCTTTAACCGTTAGGAAATATATGTGGACATAACTATGCGTGAACGTAATACAATTTTACTTCCATTTACCTCCAATATAGATAATACTGTTTCAAGTCCTGTCTTGTTTAAGATTTCCTTTTTTGATGAATCTGAAAGAAAATATTGCAGTTCAATTATAAAAGAAACATTTGATCACCTCCACAAACAGGCTCAAACTGTTTGTGTAAGTCAGGGGTCTCCAAAGTACGGCCCGAGGACTGGATCCGGCCTGCCAAGCAGTTTTATCCGGCTCGCAAGGAGGTGATGTTTTCTTTAAAAATGTCTTCGGGAGATTTGAATATTTGGTTTGTATACACCTATGCAGTTTTAAAGTCTGTGCAGTTACTTCCCTTGTTTCATTGCATGTAAGAGTTAGGTTTGTGGGGTAATTAAGAAAGATTATAGTCTCGTGAGCGCTGTGTAGTGAGTAGCAAGTGTGTTACTTGTTTCTCTTTGGTCCGCGAAACTGCAATAATTCATAATGCTGCCCGTTTTTTAAAAAGTTTGGAGACCCCTGGTGTAAGTGTAAGTGGACCATCTTAATATTTGTTTGCTAACAAACATCTAGTTAAAATTTTCCTATAAGTGATCAGATTTTTGTTACCATGGTTGCTGACGAGATGAAGCAGTTTATGGCATAGAAATCTTGTTTGTTCTCTATCAGGATTATTCCCACACAGTAGCTTATCCAACATCAGCAATACTGCTTTGGTTTTGGACCTAAAGTAACAAGTACAAGGAAGCTGTTATGATGTAATCAAGTCAGGTCATACACATCACACAATATTATTCATCAAAATGTCACGTAAAATATTGTTTAAGCAAGCAAACCTGACTGCTTCGAAAACAATGACTAACTCATATATGTACTGAGAAAAAGAAAAATGTATAACAGTAATCTAAACAGTAAATAAAAGCAGATGAGTATTGTTTATTATACACTCTATGAAGTGAGCGGTAGTCAGCGTCAATGATAAACTTGCCTTAAACAAATACAAATATTATTACAAGAATATTGTTCATAGCATTGGTAGCAATACTATATAAAATTTCAAATTCCATTTTGAACAATTTCAACCATGATTAGTTTTGGATATTTAGCAAACATTATTCAATAAGATTGTCACAGCAGACACAAATCAGACTCTATGGGCACCTAGTTGAGGCAAGTGGTTCTTAAAGGAAACAGACCCACAAAACAAAAGCCTGGGTATAAGCAAAGAGGGCAATTCCGTGTACATGTTACTGAGACGACCTACACACATAGATCGGTATATTCTTCAGCATTTTTCACCGGCTACTCGTTTATGGCCAATATAAATACGGTTGTGTAAAATAAACTTTATATTGAGGTGAAATAATTCAAACATACCCCTTATCCAAACCCACAATTCGTGCATATCACATCCCCGGACTTAACCTTTGTTAAGAAAATGTCCCGCGTTAGAACGTACGAATAATACAGGCTAAGATTTTCTGAATAACCCTTGAACTAAACTAAAATGAACTTGTAAATAAGGGCCTTACCTACTTGACCCTAATAACAACGTGCTGTAGGGTTGGGTAAACACCCCAATATAAAGTTTGTTTGGTTTTAGGGATAATAATAGTCAATACCATAGTCTATAATTTAAATTGTAATTTTTTGACGTCATAAGAAATCGACGCTGTTGTTGTGGGAATTTAATGAACGTATAGACGGAAATCACAATAAAAAAATATGGGCAAACTACAGTAACCGCGGAAAATAGCTGATGAAACAATACATATATCTTAAATAATGTTATGCATACTTATATTATTGCACAGTAGTTATTATCTCATTGTTTACCAATACAACATACAACAAAAAGATTTACTTCGAATCCACAGCTGATTTGCTAACAGTTGATTTGGACGACATTCTACTGATTCTTCTTTACAGCATAAATACAGTTTATCCTTCGCAGAACTTCTTTCCTAATGACTCCGCTAATACTTCACACATTCTGTTTGATCAAATGGGGATTGCACTACAGTAGCAAAAGAATTAAGTGTGAAAGTGTGAAGGTCCTACAAGAAGTATGAAGTGTCGAGTTATTCAAAGACCAATGAAGTCATGCCTCGTTACACAATCATAATGCCGGTAACTTAGCACTGCGTCTCGCTACAACGCATACTTTGCCCTGGGAACTCTCTATTTCTTTAGCGAGGAAGAATGTTGTATTTTCTTACTCGCTTACATTTCTGAGCTCTTTTCTGCAAGGAAAAGTCCCTTTTTTATATAATTATTAGCCGACCTGCATGCATAATAGCTCAGTCGTGTATATACTGGCGGTGATGTCCTGATAAACTGCGTATGTGCCACTGCAGATACACGATTTGCCTATGCAACAATGTTCTCACGATATATAGAGGAAACTGGTGAAATCGATTATAGGCGATGAACAAAAGGAAACGTAGACACACACACACACACCTACATCAAACGAGCAGCTAATTGAAATTAACAGTATTGTTTTACCGAGTACAAATAAATGTGTAAATGCCAAACAATCGCAAAGAATAGTTTATGTTAAACAATGAAATGTTCTGTGATATGTTTAATGTATACAACCATTTGAATACCATTCTGATTGAAAAAAGGTTTCAAAGAGTACGAAAATGCCTTCATTTAATACGCAGAACTATTGAGCTGCTGCTTGTAACTGTGAAATGTCGTGTCAATACATTACAGGATATTGTCAACAAGTTTACGATGTGTTAATTAGTGGCCGCTATACGGCGATAGTAAGCAAATAACAATTGGGTAGTTTTCGGCTACAAGTTGTGGGAGAGTGGCGCAGGGGTAGCGAGCGCGTCTCCTGATCGAGAGGTTGCGCGTTCGAACCTCGCTTAGAGCCATGTAAAATATAATTTCTTGAATACCATCTGGGGAACTAGCCAAAAACTACCAGCGCCACCGAGGTTTCCTCGCACAAGACATTTGAAACACACTGCTTTGCAGTCAGCCTTGTTTAATAAATGATTACCGTCACGATGTTCGCTAATGCGATGAGGATTGGTGTCTTGAGTGGCCACAGAGAGAGCTATGTATATCAAACAGTGTAGCTTGCATGAAACACAACATCAAAATTTTCTCATATATATTTAGATCCCATACATTATTCTGTAGTATTGTTTCAGGCAATATTTACTCGGACAAGGAAATGCGTATTAAAAAAAATATTTTTATTAATACAGGTACCAATAACATTAACACCTGTATTATACCTTATTGAAATAATTTAAATATAGTGAATAGCTGTAGCCTGATTGGTATTCGCTGTTTAAAGAGTAGCGTCGTCATCAACAATACTTTTAATCTGCAAAACCAAGTCTAAAATTTATGGTCTGCTAGTTTTAGCGCTCATGAAGTAGTAAACATTAGACAAAACGACTTGTCAGAAAACCATCGAAAACATTAATCATTTTACCTGCTGTCTCATAAAACGATTTGTTAGCAAGCAATTCCACTTTGTCTTACGGTGATTAGCATTAGCTTTTATTTGCACAGGAGTATCGAAACATAGTTAGGTGAAACAAGGAGCGAAATCCATGGCTCGTCTTCTGCCCAAAGTTCAAGAGTTCGTCATTTTTATAAACGAAATAAATTGGATTTTTTACAAAGTACTGTCCACAATGCAGTAGATAGTTTTGAACCAGATCACTATTTGACAATAAATAAGGCCGTAACTGTCCCCCTTTTTAAACTAAAAACTGAAATGCATTTGTTCATTACAACTGTGGTGAGCCACAGTATGTTTAAGTTGGTTTCCATGCCACACAAGGTGGTGTAAGCTGTGTTTTATGTTTACTGGAGTTTTTGCTTTCATAAAGTTAAATTTTGAGTAAAATGAGGTATATATTTCTTCGCCGCATGAGTGACAGACTGCTGGGTGGGCGGGTTCTTGCATTCTTTTAACTGTTAGCAATATTTGCTTATAATGAGCGAATATAACATTTCAAAATGACAGTTTTTAACTAAACATAAACTTTGGCATTTGTGAACTGAGAACATGCATGCAAATATGTGCTACTATATAATACGTGGTTAAGGTTACCGTCAAAATAAAAATTAAAATATATTCAAAAATACATTATAACCCCAACTTCAGAAAATCAGATAGATCACACAATACATTAGAGGAAAATATTCTTGAACTCTCGTCACATTTAATTAATTGATCATTTTGTTTATATCTCTCTACGTAGCTAATTTCGTGAAGTAATCTTAATGAGTAACAAATTTGCACCGTGTATGTATGAGAGTAAATCGTAAATTTCAAGTGTCTGGCGCACACAGTCGCCATCCACATTGATTTCGTCCATAACATGCACCGTAATCCGTAACTAATGATCATGTGCAAATAGGATTTATGGGAATTGATATCACTAGATTTGTATGCATGTTTGTTAATTATTCTATTTATCGACACAATTCAATTGCTTCACAAAAGAACATTGTTAAATCCGATCTCGATACCGCGAAAGAAAGGATCAAATACAGAACGGACAGAAGAAAATTCATTGTCGATATTCGAATTGAAATCGTGTTGTAATGACAATGAATTTGCTCATTGTCGAAGAAAATTGAACATGACATCGAACACTGATATAATGAATAAGAAATGTAACAATTCAATAATCGATATACATGGTCAAGTATTTCCACTGATAATTCAAAAGCGGGCAAATTATAATCTCGACTAATGAATAATTATGTTTCGTTTATTGGTGGTGGCATATCTTAAATCTTTTTCATAATGCATTATGACAGCCAGAATAACCTTGTAATGAGCCAGTTGCCGGTTCAACAACTTTCGATCAAGTCAATTTCTAAATTACGTTCAAGGTGTCTTTTGAAATCGAAAGTTCGCTGTAGCGAGTAACATGACAATTTTTCATTTCATTGTTATTTATATTTCATTTGCGAATTCACTCAACAGATTTTTACAAAAATATTATCTCTCAAAGAAACTGCTACAAATGTATTTTACAATATCCTCCTTTCAACCCAAACGGTCGGGTAACCAGCAGATTAGTGCTGTGCCCTATGTGGAATAAATTATTTTTGTCATCTTCGTATCGCGTCAGATTAATCTTATTACAAGGGTTTATACGCCGCTTCAAAGGGAGTATTTGCCATTGCAAATCTATTTACATGGCTATCATCATGAAGAGCATTATGTCGGTAATCCTCTATCTTTCATATCTTACCTCTTGCAATTTTTAATTCGTTCTAATGAACTGATGTTTTTGTCAATAAGTCATATGTTACGAAACGCGGCGTCTCTGGAAGCTCAGAATTTTCTACATTGTGGAAGAGTACAAATCACTTATCCTTTGCACTTTATATTTTTTGTCGTTTGTATATTGAATCGCAAGTTTCGAAATACTCAATGCAATGAGTATTTGAGAATTCTCATTATTACGAGTTAGAGTTATTTTGAATAAGAAGGAAAATAGAAAAGAAAATTTACCCGATATTAACACACATACGAGATCCCACTGAAGATTTTTGAAATAATTTCGTGAATATACAAAATATCGGTTGGCCTGTGGCTTGACACAGGATACTGTTTTATCTGCCTATAATTAGATGGAGTTTGCTACGCTTCCAATTATCGTCATAATATTTATATAATAAATGTGTAATGTAAAGTGCAAATATATATATACTGTAATTATGCTCGCTAGTTGCCAATGACGAAACTTTCAGCATATAGCAATTTCACTGTTCCACAGAGCACTTAACTGTCACCACTATTTTCTAAAGGTGAGACGTCATTCTCATCCATATAAAGCTAATTACCTTAACAGACACAATTAAGAAGTACTATTCTATTCAGACGTAAAAGTCAGGTGCTAAAACTGGAGAGCAATAAAATGGAAATTAATTAGTGTTTGGTGGCAACACAAAATACTGGCACACACAGCATCCCATAAAACTAACAAAATAGCTTGAAGGGATGTTGACATATGCAGATCGTTCAAACGAGCACATGCGATAACAAATGTGTGTTTTCGTCGGTGAAAAGTCGTTAGCGTTTGTGGCCGTGAAAGGCAATAAAACTTTCATCACCAACTGAAGAAAATTACTAAATTATAAATCAAACAATACACATTGTTTGGGTAATCTTATTGTAAATATGTAAATATTTTACAACATGCAAACAGAGTGTAAATGCGGATAATGTAAACGTAGTCTTGAAGATCCGTTGTGTAACCTAATAAACAATGTGTGTTACCATGATATGCGCCGACCGTGTTTTCTTTGGTTTTGGATTAGGACAAGGGTTAGGATTAAGGTTGTAATTCTAATATCTAAGAAATATGAATTTTTTCAAAAAAATTTTATAAGTCAAACCCTGACCCTAAGCCCCTGAAGTCCTGATATCATAGTAGCACCTATCTATTTTTTTACACATTTTCAATAAGTTCACACAACATTTTACATAAACAATATACGCAATTCAACTTGCCTATCTTCTTGCGAAATTAAAATACTGTAAACCAGACAGAAGTACTGTACTGTACCGTATTAACAGCTTGAATACCAAGGACCAATTTTGTATTTAAATCAAACAAATTCATAAAAAATACACCACCCCGGAGCTACCAAACACATTGAGAATTCACGTATTGTGTTGAAGTTAGAATATTTTCAAGTTGTCTAACATATTGTTCTGCTAGGCTGTACCGTCGTCAAACACCGTACCGTTGTAAACTTAATAAATTGTTATTCAATTTGCTTGTAGTGTGAATAACGAAGTCTACAAATCTCAATAACAATAAGGTTCACAGCATTCCGTTTTCAGTGCAAGCTGTCACATTTAGCCTCTCCCTAACGCGTGCACAAAATGGGTATAAGCCCCCGCTGCGATCTACGCGACAAAGTTGAAGCCCTATATTTGCGCACAATCGCACAGGAGTCGGTTTTGGTTTCGAAACGACGCATGCCACCGCAAAAACAATCTTTATTTTGAGATCCTTTTATTTTTACGGATCAATGGTGTATTGGCGAATCGTTTGAGAGGGCATAACTGGCACGAGATAATTTTTATTCTCTCCGAAGATTTTTTTTCGTGACTGTGGCGAGATGGTGACAAAACGGTCACAAAACAGCGCTAGTTGTGTTATTCTGTTGCAGAATCGCTTTAGTTCAGATTGAGATACCTCGATGCATATACAGTAATATATTGTTAGTATCTTAGGAATATGACGAGGATTTTAAAAGTGATTCTTTTATCGTGGGATTGGAAGTTAGCTTAAATGTTAAAACTACGCTGAGCTGAATTACAAATTACAAATTACAAATTACAGATGGAATATATAAGTAGACAGTGTGATTATTTCTAAAGTAATATACCCATATCACAAAGTAATAGGTTTTACGTTATCAAATTTAGAACAGCACGAGGTGTAACTGTATGAATTTAGTTTGATAAAGAATATCTAGAATTTTCGAATAATAAATTATAGGGATAAGTTTGTAAAAATCGGAAAGAGTGCAAGAAATTTTTTAGGATTGCGAGGTTATAGCGCCATATTAAATCGGATATTTCTTCATGAGAGATCGACGAAGTTTTTAAAACATTATGATAACTTTGGACAGCTTTTTGAATGCCTGATCTAGTAAAATAATTACGAATCTTCCTAGTCAGATGAATATAAGGAAACTTAAAATTATATGCTTAAGCATAACCCATTTGAATAGCATATACAAGATTATTTTACAAATTTACCTGAGCTATTAGCTTTTGTAATCAGACAATTGTTTAATTTAAATACGTGTGATTTTTAATTGCCGATTGAACGGGAAAAGATGACAAACGCCGCCGATATATAATCTCGCTAATAACTTTTCCCGAAAGGATTTTTACAAGGAATGGTTTGAAAACGACAAGTTTCAGAAAGGATGATATTAATTTTAAACGCCATATACTATGAATTCATCATATCGGTTAAGCTAGTTCGGTGTACTATCACTAGGCTGCATAGTTACGAGTTTTAGCGTAGTCGCCATTTTGAAAATTGAAGTGAAATATTGAAATTGTACGCTATGATGATTTAAATGGCCACCTTTCGAAAAATAGACAAGCACTTTCACTGCTCAAGAGAACAATACCTTTCCATTCAGTTGCATTGTCCGTTATTAATCAATCTCGTTATAGATATTATATAAGAATCTGATTAAAATATAATGGAGCAGCTAATTGGCACCATCGCTTTTGTATCAAACAGAACCTTGTCGAACAAATGAGTGCAATGGTTACTGTCAAAAGTAAATTGTAAATAATTATTCACCTCGTTAGAATACAATAGTGACTACAAAAGATTGTAAAGATAAGACAAATTGTGACATGAGGTGAAAGTATACGGCCAATGTTTCGTTTGGTATTGTTTAATATCATTAGATGAGGTGTGAATAGATGCAAGGTTACGTTTAAGTATTTACTCGTAGTATAGGAGCTTTCAAATAGTACGTAAGCAAAATGAAATGTAAAATGTATGCATAAATTTTGTATTAATATTCAAAAATAGTAAAAAAATTACTAAAGTATTTGTATTTAATAAATGGAAGTGAAATAATGAGGAATATCTTACTTTCTGTTTACTATACCGTCCCCGTATATATATCTTATATATATTGTAATACTACCAATGTAGCGATTGATGACCAAATGATTTGGCTCCATTTCAAAGTTGGAAATCGGGCATTTAAAATATCTTTAACCGTTCTTGGAATTAATGTGCATATTTNTTTCCAAACGCATACTCGTAAGCATTTGAAATGTTTCTATTACATTTTCGTGAACCGCTAGATTAGTTCGAAATTCGGATTTCGAAATCTGAAGGGTTCAGAAAAACCTCTCTAACATTACATGAGATTGATGTATTGTACTTAGGCAGATTTGTACCCTTCCTACGTCAATATTTGTTCTATTTGCAAACGATTGAATCTTGATGCAAACTTGACGAGGGCGTGTGTAACGGTTTGCGATCCCACACATCTTATCACTGTATAATTGTCGCCTTACTGCGAAACCATTGTTTGATTTCAAGTCGAGAAATAACGATATAGTAGTATAACTCAGCGAGGGCGCCGCTATCATTTCTGCTAATCGTGTTACAAACACGTAATCCCAGCATTAATCCAAGAGCTATTTCCTCGCTATTAAACACCAATTAGCGCAGGCTCTGTGAGCGAGCTGGCAATAACGCTCTATTATTCCCAGCGGCGCCGCGGGCAAGCCACCGGCTTGCGGTGACAAAACTCAACGTGAAACGCGGGGTATGTTTGCTTGGCCAATGGAAAGTGATCCGTTTCGTGGAAATAGACGTCAGATAGTGCGAATTATCAACTGGGATAATTGGGATAAAACATTTTTTCTTTAACGATGACCGTTTGAACGTATTGACTCGCTGACGTCGAAAGAATCATTTTGGTTTGACGAACGTACGGACAACTGAAAATAGACGTAAGAGATACAGACACGATTGGTAGATGAAAGGGAATTATCATCGGTTGATTAATTGCCAATTATCATTAACACGGTATATACGAGCAGTTATGAGGTCATACATACCGAAGATTGTTTAGAATGAGATATAATTTATATTAGGAGAAGAATTTGTCAACCCAGGTGGACCAATCTTAAATAGGCTAGTTAGACTCATTTTTTTATTGATTGTAAATGCAAAAATAAAGCAGTTGAGGATACCTTGGAAAACATCATCCACTATCATAATCATAACAAGGAAAATATGACTGCATGAAAAATAAAATATTTCTTTTCCAATATTCAGATCATTATAAATTTAAAGAGTATAAATAGCGATTGCTGTATCTTTGTCTGAACAAAATCTGAAAATGCCTCGTCCAGGAAGAGATTCTTACGGTGACCAGAAACCACCGTACTCTTACATCGCCTTGACGGCAATGGCAATCCAATCATCTCCTGATAAAATGATGAGTTTGTCCGAGATCTACAAGTACATCATGGATAGGTTTCCGTTTTACAGAAAGAACACCCAACGTTGGCAAAATTCGCTACGTCACAACCTATCATTCAACGATTGCTTCATGAAAGTACCCAGGCGAGCCGACCGACCAGGGAAAGGCAGTTTATGGACACTCCATCCGACCTGTGGACAAATGTTCGAAAATGGAAGTTTCCTAAGAAGAAGAAAACGATTCAAGGTAGCTGGATGCGACGAAGAACACGATGCTGAATTCACGAGGCCATTTGTTTCGGAAGATAGCCCTCACCAAGGTATTAGAAGATACGATCCAGCTCATGTGAGTCCCAGTGCAGCGGAACATGCTTTTTTAGGCATGTCAAAACATCATCACGCTATGATAGATACCAATAAAATAGCAGCTATGATGCAACCAAATATAATGGCTGCAGCCGGACCATGGATAGCCCAACAGTCCCATTCTCCGAATGGCGTGCCGTTTCTACCGAGGCCTGGATTTGCAATGCCACCTCCTCATGCTTTGGCTGCATCAGCCTACTTCCGATCGGCAATTGCCGAATACCAGGCCGCGCTTGCTGGGTCAATTTTGGCAAAGCATAGACAGCAGGTTTCACCAACACAAGTTCATCCCATATCAGCTTTGACTATGTTACCAGCAGCAAATGCATCTATGATGACATTACCTCATCTATCGGCGATAAAATCCCTAGCGCAAGCATCCGAGGCTAGGGACGCAATTGTAAAACACAACCTTTTAAATAATCGGAGACTGAACATGCAACATGAAGTTCAAGATTTAACTATCGGGAAGAGACGGGAAAAGGAAGAAGATAAAAAAATGAAGAAAAGCACAGTGTCATTCTCCATTGATAATATAATGAAAGGGTCGTTTTCAAAGGAGGCAGATTCTACGCAAAAAGATACCTGTCATGGTTCTAATAATACACCCAGTTCCGAATCTACCTCACCGAGGAAGAACTACGCGACTGAGAAAAGAAGTAAAAAGAGATCTCTATCTCCTGACTCCACAACTTCGACTCCGAAACGAATGAACATGGAAGAGGATCGTAGACATTCGGCTTTCTCAGGTACAAACGTTATGCATGGAGAACAAGCGTTTGATTTTCGAGATATTTGGAGTCAAAACAAACCGACTAACCAGATAAATGAAATTGCAAGCATTTCGCCCGATGCCAAGCAAGTTTCCAGCGCTCTTGAAAATCTGTATCGTTACGCCGCACGCGCTTGTAACAGAATGCAACTGGAAAAGAGCTACAGGGAAAACACTACGTTACCTATAAGTCACTCCTCTTTTTCAAGTACATCGACAATGGAAGAATGTTCTCCAAAACCGTTCCCGTCCTCTCCAAAAGAACAACCAACGTCTTCGAGCAGCGAAGATGATTCTCCCATGTCTTACAGAAGGATAAACTCGGATGAGAAAAGAAAGAGAACCAGGGGAATGGATAGTTCTGGAAAAGACAATCCAATGGCGTCGACTTCGGATAGTGAAAGTGCTAACAGCCGAGAAACTGAACACTACTATCAGACGAAATCAAGATCACTGCCAGAAAACAGCTTGTTCAAAGCAGAGACCACCTCGCCCGTGTCAACGATGATCGCAGCGTAAAATCTTGCGCCCAATAACGTGTACCTGAGATTTCTCTAACCGCTTCTGAAGATGCAATTGCTGTTTTTTTTAATATAATTAGCTGGTTGTTGACAAAGTAATACTGAGTTTGAATTTCGCGAATAGACCGTTCAACGTATTTTGAGAATTTGTTTACGTTATATGGCATTTAAATAATTCTTACAGTATTTCGTGCCATGTCTTCATAACTATAAACAAAATTCAGAATTCAATGTCGCTAGCGAACATACCCACTTCCTTTATCGCAGTATTGTTAGATTGCAATAAACGTAACAGAACTACATTTTTCTTGAATGGTAATTCGTTTTATAAAAAAATAAGTTCGCAAAAAGATCAGAATAATGTAACAAACAAAAAAATCCTTAGCTTCAGGATTACAGTTACAGATACTCATCAAGGTAGGGTCTTTCTAGAACCAAGCAGACTTTCTAAAACGAAGAAGTGACATAGCAAGACGAAAACAACTACGAAATGAAAGTTTTGAAAACATTTTACGCGTCATTGTAATATGTTGTTATATGAACATTGGGAATCTTGTATGCTTATAACTGTTACAATTTCCTGCCTGTATACAAGGTATTGAACAACAACATATATGGGCTAATATTTGGCCGGAGGCACCTGAAAGGTGTACAACGTCATATCTACTGTTCATATCCTTTAGCTAACAAAACTGCTTTTTCGTTTGGTCTACTCCACAACATGACAGCACCGGTGACGAATACATGATTTGAGGTTTACCCAACTCTTACGAGTGTGACCGGAAAAATGTTACGCGAAAAAATGTCGCGAGATAACATTTTTCCGAGGTGGCGTGTGGCGTGAATTCCATGATCATTTCAGTAATGTTATGGAAATCCCGGATTGGTTAAGGATTTAGTGTGATTCTCAAGATTTAGGGTTAAAGGTAGAGTTAGGTTTGGGATTGGTTGGGAATCATAACTCCCCAATCCTAACTTTAATATGTTAGGACTACATAGATATCAAATGAGTTGACGCTGAACATTTCCTTCTGTGACAATTTTCTATTAAAACCGTCATGAATGCTACCAAGCTCAGATTTCATTAGCCCATTAGTATATGGAACATAACAGACCTTGCAATTTTATACTCTGTTTTATTTTCTACTGTGCTATAATAGCCTCGCCTCGTTCCTACATTTGAACTGGAGCCAATCCAGAAATCGCTTTCCATCACACCTGATTTTTCAAGTACGTGTAATGTAATAGGTTATGAAACGATTATAATTCAATACCTGTCGCGAATTTTGCCGATAGAAACAAATTTGAGGCCTCTGACGAGACTATTTACACAGAAAGTATAACCATTTGTAATTCAATAGTCTGGCGTAGTCGTATCCGTGCAAAAAATGTCGTTCGTTCTTGCTTGCGGAAACCCGTGTGAAGTAGGTACTGTTGTGTGTACGAAAGGTTCAGTTGAGAATCCGGTATTTTGATATCAAAATCAAAAACATAGTGTTTGGGGTTATCGCTTCTTATAACACATACATAGAATCGATAGCGCCATATTCCATTGCCGTAACGATTGAAGCCGTGGGAACTTTAATTGGTATGTAATAGCGGAGGATAGTTAAAGACGGAATATTTGGTATCTGGCCATTGTCGAGCCGATTTTATAAACTTAATGGACTGATACAGTAGCCATTTACGTAGCACCGTAGATTCATCGCCGGGAATGTCGAACTAAAAGGAAAACGGTATGCACACAAAAGTAATAGGAGGATAGGATCTTTCTCCATCCACAGCCGGATTTTTCTACTCAGAAATCACCCATATCATGCTGGGAGAGAGGACTTTGAACGAAGGTAGTTTTAAGTTTTAAAAGTGTCGTGTGAAAAACAGTACTGAATCCACCTTTAGCCCCAATACTGTTTCTAAAATAATATGGGGAAATGGATA
Organism: Halocynthia roretzi; assembly: GCA_013436055.1. Classification (NCBI taxonomy): domain Eukaryota; kingdom Metazoa; phylum Chordata; class Ascidiacea; order Stolidobranchia; family Pyuridae; genus Halocynthia; species Halocynthia roretzi. The sequence continues at coordinate 322,614 of QRAM01000052.1, read as the reverse complement.
ATTTAGTTATATGCCTCTGAATTTCTATTTTAGTTTTCTTGAAGTTAGACTGAAATAATATATAACGTCTACACATGCAAATTCGTTCATCGCTCAAGTACTGAACACCGTTACGCCTTTCTCCATTACATATATCTGTCGGCACCTGGGTGTTGTGTGTTTTTCAGTAAATCATTGCATCGCAAAAACACTCGAATCTGCTAACCAAAAGCTACGACGTTACGGTTCAGTCAATGAATACACATAGGCTAGGTCGTTTGCTCTTCTGGTCCCCATTACACGTACAAACGGTGATATTCTATCCGAGAAAGTATCAAAGTTCGCAGAACGGGGTAAATCTCAATAAAGTCGGTTGTGTCAACAGCACGCAGAGTAAAAACCGCATTTTTCTGTGCGTATGTGGAGGGAAGTCGAAGCGGAAGACAATAGTCAGGTGACGGACGCAGTGAGTACATCAGCGAAAAAACATAAACGAAAGTATTGTGACCTGAGTTATTTTTTTTTATCCATCAAGGTCAGTTTTGTTAACGCGGTATATAGTGTTTTAAGTGCAATATTAGTACTCGGAGATGAGGCCCTTCCCAAGGAATTTGACATATTGAACTGCAAAATAAAGGAATATGAACCGGTACAACACAACTTTTAAACCCAACTTTCCACTGTTTGAAAATACAAAAACAATACGAAGAAATGTACCTGTTTTTCTGCGGTAGTACCATCTGGTAGCGTGGTTTGTAGTTGGCCTAGTGATAAATTTATCGCAGTCGCCTCTTATGTACGTTGTACATTGTGCTGAGACTTACAATCACTTAATTTCCAAACACATACGATAGTAAAATCGACATTTGTTCATTTAATTCGCATGCCAAGTTAAAATTCGATTGCTGTACCGTTACTATTCATTCATGCATAACATTATTACGTCATCACAAGTTTATGTTTAGTAATGTGCAATAATTGTGTAAAATAATACAGTTGAATACGATTAATGAAAAGCCACAGAAGTTTTATACCTAGTACAACCATTCCTACTTTGAAAACGTTCCCAAATTTTTAGTACTCTCCCTGTCGTCAAACATATCTTTCGACTCTACCCAGGTGAGAAAGGAAAGCTGTTCAAATGTCTAAAGGCATAGCATTGCAGAAGATCGATTACATACGTTATATCCTCTGTTCAAGAAGTCTTCCGCTTTCATTCGCCGCTTTCGCTTAATATGCACAGGAATCAATTGAAAGCACTAACTGAGATGAACAATGAGGTTGTTAACCTTTTTGCGGAAACGTCAACTAGAAATCGTGTCAAAGTCAGACGATGAGAACATATCAAACGCCGTTTTAAACAACAGTACTTTGTAAACACTGGTGAACTACGCATGATCGATCTTGGAGTATCATATCAAAAATGGTATTTGTAATCAATCTGGTCATAAAAACTTTATTTTCAAAGAAGGATAAAATGCTTCTTGGCGACTTCCTGATACTATTAGGACCATTTTGGGTCACTAATTACACAAAATCATGAGACATCTGGGTCAAATTACACTCACAATAAAAACTTCGACGTCCCTAAAGCTGTGTTGATACAAATGCAATAGGTTCAAGTATCAAAAGCAAAGCGTTAAAGATGGATATGCGAAACGGATATATTCTCTGTAACTGGATGCCAAAAGTATGTGGTGACTGACGTTCCGGACAGATTCCAGTGGAAGCGTCAATGAAACTTCAGGAATTAAAATGAAATCGCTGAAATGCGTAACAACTTGTTCAAAAGAACATAGGTTAAACGAGGCAACCGATCCTTTTAGATAAAACTAAATAAAATGATATGATTTGAACGGATAAATTTCGCCCTGAAATGACTATTTGTAAACCTCACAAATCGAATCATTTAGAAGGTGTAACGCAACAAAGTAGTAGTTTATTAACACAAAAGAATCCTAGAGTAGTAGTAAGTACTTCACTGACGTCATGCTGTGCGTAAGATACTATCACTGCTGACCCCCTCCCGAGAAAGTCCTCTTTATTAACACCGACCACCCAAACAGAAATCGAGTCTTCTGTTTGTTTGAGATTACACCATTATCAATGGAATTTAATGACATTACGTTAGATGATCCTCCGTAGCTACTGAAAAAATAATACATTGCTATTTCAATAGTGGAGCAAAAAAGAATTCTCGGAAAGATGACTGCAAGGGGTATCACACACGATGTGTATGTGTGGTATGTCAAAGTCATTCATTCCCCGCAGATGTTTAAAATATTTGATCTCAGGGATAAACCGAATCGCTAAAAATAAATATTTGCTTTCGAACCCATACACATATCCGAATAATGAATTATCTAATCGAGCAACAGAGTAAAGTACTAACAAAGGTATAATCCATAATAATTTTACGACCGTTTGATAATATGAAAAACAGCGATCCCATGTTTACAGCAGAAATAAAACTATTAATCCACAAAACATTCAATCATTACATCGGATGAAGACGAAAATAGAGTCATTCACAAGATGGTGCCCTAGAGCAAACTTTTGGTGATAAATGAACATGGGGTGCAGAGTTCAGCGTGTAAGTAAGTATGTCTGCACAAATTTTCTGAACAGAAGTGCTTGTTTTCAATCTTCAGGGAATTTGGTAAAGTCGTTTTTCTGGCGACCAGAATAAAAATTGCAAGGACTTCCTAGTACAGTCGTTGCACGGAATGAATGTCCTGAGATCATATTTTTTGACGATTATCTGCCAAGACAAGTACAATTTCGGGGTTCGGACAGTACAACTTGGCAAAGTTGAAATGCGGTATGGGCAATATGCTCAAGTTCATTAAGGATAGTGACAGTATTGTACTATTTTCATTTCATGCAACGATTGTTCCGATTGACCCAAGATCGATTGATGATTGACCCAATGGGTTATTATAACTTTGGTGGAGGTCACCATCATCGCTGCAGTGACCTCGGCGTCGCCGGTACCCTGCCTATCAGCTAGGGCGACTGTGAGCTGCATGACTAAAAAACGTTACAGGATTCTAGCGCAATCTAGCGGAAATAGCTAAACACTCTGAACACTACATCCCAGCCTTTGGTATATTACTGGGATTTCAAATCTGATAACCATACAGTACCCCGCGACAGGGCTTTAGAGTAAAAGCACAATTTTAGCTTTCGTTATGAATGGTTTAGTCAGCCATAGATTTTGACTAACACCACCACTTCAAGATGTAGTCTACGTTCAGCGTATAGAAATGAAGATAGTTGTTACGTACAAGACAACGTAGTTCTACACTCCGTGGTTTATTCTAACAGTATATAATATTTGCTAGGCATCTTATAGTATTTGTTGAGTTACAACGAAAAAAAGCAAGTCTCTGTTAAAGGGAACCTTGCTTATAATAAAGAATATTCATATTTCACGGTCCCACTGCGTTCAGTGCATTGGAAATAGCGGATATTCCTAGAGCTATATAAAAGCAGAATAAAAAAAGTGGTAAAGCTTTCTGCGTTTGGTAGCGAAAATAACAAGATGTCAGGAATTTTAAAATAAAACGCACGTTATGACGCTTTCTTTATAAACCTGAGAATTTTCATTTGTTTTGGGCAGCGGCGCCTTGTCGTCTGGTTGCTTTGCGTACCTTTAATTTTCTGTACTGGGTTTCGGCAAATTCACTTTCCATAAAAAACTACAAAATTCGAGATGGAGGTGATCAATTATTTAAAATCGGAGTCAGATATTGCAGGATCATTCGGCGCTGAGGAAGAGCTAAGAACTAATTACAGTTATCATCCAACATGAAAATAAATTGACGGGAAGGATGACGAATGCATATATGATTAGTAAACAACTTTGATCGTGTATCTATATTTTATTATCTCCCAAGAGCACTTACCTCGGCAGCGAGGTGATGGCTACATCTTTTATTCATCGACTATATATATATATGCAGTAGAGCCTCGCATTAAGAGTTTATTACGTTCCCAGACCAGGCTCGTATTACGATTGACTCGTATTACAAAGCAATTTTTCCAATTTAAATTAACGGAAAACTACTTAATCTGTTCCAGCCTCCAAAAATAACGCTAAATCCCCTCTTAAGGTATATTTTAAACGAAAACGCTTAGTTAGAAATAAAATAACAATACATGTGTACATGTAATAAAAACATAAGTGATTATACAGAAAATGAAGAGGTTTAATTAAGTTAAGTTATTACTGTTTTTTGAATTGTTGTGCCAAGTCCACTACACTCCTCTCTATAGGAATAAATCAAATAAATGCACGAAACACAAAAAATTCACAAAACGCTCGGATTGTTACCGCTACGATATAAACACGTGAATTAAGCAAGTACAGGCTGCACTTGGTGGGAAGAGCACAGTAAATTGAGCACGTGCTATTTCTTAGAATTCTTAGAAATCGATGACGTACTCGTATTCCGAATGGCGGCTCGTAAAGCAAGTTTTTCGACATGCGAGTCGCTCGTAATGCGAGGATCAGCTGTATATATATATTTATCTGGGTATACACACTATTACAACACACATGGATAAGGCGTAGTCTTAACTCAATGTAGGATATCAGAGGTTATGATTCAAACTTACTAAACAAAAACTCAGAGACGATGAACAATAAACAGTGGCGAAACCAATCAACAACTGTATATCGCCACACCACATTACATTGCTGGACTATAAAGTTTCCATAAATAAAACATGGTTTCTAATAAAGCAATCCAGAAGATCAATATTTGCAATACAATTTCAATTGATAATTGTACTAACTCACTGATGACCACGATAATTTACCATTTAATGAAAATGACGTTTAGTGGAATCAATATGCGACATAAATTGATTTTATATTCACGTTTTGGTATATTGTGTATTCGTAATCGACTGTTGAGGCCAAACGCCTACCAAAAATCGTTAAGTCTTTTTGGAAGTAGTTACTAGGTTTTTGATACAAAAGCGTGGTACTGTAGTAGGCGTGTGCTTCTCATTGCATTGTAGAAGAACAAACGTAATTAAATACAGAATGTAAACCTATCTAGCGTTGGCCATTGTTGACCATGGTGTTTGTTTTCCACTACTACAATACGAGGAAGACACTGTTTTATTGATGGGATAGGTTTCTAAGCGTGATAAAAACTCAGTAGTGTTTCTTATCTTATTAATGACAACTAAATAAACAGTAAAAGTTGTTTAATGTTGTGTTTCCAGAATGGGAATATATATCGCTATTGTATTTGAAAGGGGAGAGGCAGTGAGTCCTTGAGGTAAGTTTGGTAAGGTGGTAAAGTTGTTCCACAATAATGCAAAGAGTAGTGGTTTGAGAATTTTATAAAGAGGGCGGAATTGACGAAGGGGTCTCGTCAGATTTTATTGACATAGGTTAGGATTACTGGAAACAATATCTCCTCTGTACCTAGTTCTGATTGCATGGTTGCACCATTTCTTCACGATATATGTTAGGTAAAGTGATAATAGGACAGCACGAAGGTCGAGGTATTAGTGAGAAATACAAGCCGTGTAAAATGTGTTAACAGATGAATGAATGACCAATGGAATTGACGCTTAATACTCGAAACAAAGAATAATCTCCTTATGAAATCAATGAAACCTAATTGCTCAGTGGCTTATCTTTTCTAAATTACAGCGATTTTCTTTCAACCTTGCGTATTTCCTCGACGGTAAGTGCAGTATAATAGCGAAATCGCAATAGACTGCTGGGAGTAGTACAAGGAACGGGAGTTTGAGTATACGTACATTTGGTTAGATTTGAGCTTAGCATTGAGAAGCCTTGACGTTTGAATATGGCAGCGGCACCACCGGAAACACCTTCGCATATTGAAGATCCCTTAGACGAAATGACCGTGGGAGAAGCTGATACATACGTCGAACAATTCAGAAGACAACTCAAAATGACAAGAGAACAGGTAAATTCATGGTTAGACCGAACCTATGGGATACGCGAATTGTGAAACATTTTACAGTAGGCTTATGTACTGCCATTAAGTGCTTTGCAGAATTTTAAAGCCAGATAAATACGTTTCCATAGGTGCTACATGAAAGGGCCCCACTGAAACTGACTTAGGAGCTCATAATGATGTAATCAATGATAAGGATTGCGATTTTCATGCAGTGACTCAATTGGTTAATTGAAATAAAAAAAAAAAAAAAATTTGAATTGTATTTTCGAGCTGATGTTATGGGAAAGTTGTCTAAAACGCGGGTTTGTAAGGGTTGCCATAGTCGCTTCATCATGTAGCTACATCACTGAATATATTGCACAAGCCCGATTTAAATATGGCAGACGGCAAAGGATCATCTCTTATCGTTTGCTAAACCGAATAATCCTTTATCGCTCATACCAGAACCAGTATTTTTTTCTGGAGTCACGTATTTGTTGAAATTCCCGAGTGCTGCCTTTCGTAACTGAACATTACTCAAAACGAACTTTTTTTAACAACACGTACGTATACAATTACAACTTTGCTTAGGTATCTGTGGTCGCAGAAGCTATCAAATCGTTTTGTCAGGAAGGTTTACCAACCGACCCGCTTATAAAAGGGATGGACTCAAAAACAAATCCCTACATCGAAAAGAAAGACTGTACAATACAGTGAGGACGACTCGGTGATATATGAACTTTGAACTTTCAGGAAACGCAAGGATTCCGTTACTCAGCGAACTAGATACAGTGCTATCTGAGTACTCAAAAAAATAAATAAAACACGAATCTGACATTAGACTTTACACAATACGAATTTTACGTAAGATGTTTTATGAAAAATACAGCAGCCATAGGTTCCGTACCGAATATACTGTATTTCAACTCCAAAAAGGAACAAAAACGAATTTGCAATCATTCACAATACATTACAAGTTTTGAAGCCAACAGAATAAAACGGCTATTGACATCAAACTGCATAGTCGTTGCTCTTGTTTTGTCCAACCAAAAGATTTACTTCGTTCTATTATTGCACGTTCATTTGTATTATTTTGCGTTATTCTAAATATGTTTTGTCAGAAATAAATACTCGCTATGAATACATGAATACAAATGGTAAGTTTAGCAGGAGGATGTTGGTACCGAAAGAGAAAAGCTAAACACAAACAATACTGTTAAATGAAGCACCAGGCAGACCCAAAGTTGAAATGCAATTTGTTGAAATGGATATGGTGAAACAGCAGTGGGAATAATGATTGCTGATTACAGTAATCTGTCAGAAATCAATTTTCATTCCTTGACTAGGATTGTGATAATCCCAGATAAAGTGAATAGTGGCTTTGTGATTGATCAGTGGGGAAGACAATTATCAGATCTGCTTCCTACATGCCATATTATTTTTTGCAAGAAATTACCTGTAGATTCCGTAAACTACTGCTCAGCAACAAGAAAGTCAAATACACTGGAAAAGGTCCATTAATTTCTTCTACTAGGAAGTATAGTGCCACACACTGGACAGGGTCCTTGAATCCATACATCACAACAAATACAATAGGCATTGGTGTTATGTTTATGGAATAAAAAATAAAACAACACATTAGGCCTTCCATAATATTTTCTCGATAAGATTTCAGTGTAAAAAGACATCATTCCAATTGGAGTGACGAAAAAATTTCTAAATTGCTCTGTGACAAACTGAGGTGAAAGGACAGACTATTTCTTGTTTTTTTCTTCCCTTAGCTCTCTTTGCTTTCTCGCCATATAGGACTGGGCAGTTGAATTAATAATGGACAGAAGGAAATACAAAATCATGAGAACGACCAGTTTCTCAAATATCCATTGCAACCAGCTCTGACTCTGCATGAAAGTAAATTTGTTGAGTCTTCTAGGGGTAAAACTGAGGTTGGAAGGAAATAACTAGTGAGAATGCCTTACCGATTCCACGGCAGTACCCGCTGGATTGTGCAGTTTATCTTTCTGTTTGCGAAGAAATTCCTTAAATGGTGCTTGCATCGTTACACCAAACCCTGGAATGTAACTACGCAAACAGGAAGTATTAAAATGCTATAAATAATAATGATATAGTGGGCATGTTAATGCAGATGACAGCAGAGAACAAATTATCTAAAACATAACATATACAAGATTGTCTTCAGGATGCTAAATATTATGCAATTCTTACCCTATCCATTCAACTATCATTTCTACATGATGTTGACTGAATGTAAGAACAACAAATATCTTTTGTATGTGCATTTTGATGACTGCTTTTCCGATAACAGTGGCACCAAAGAATGTAGTGAAAGGCACAAGGAAATGTCCGCATGTAATACCAGCTAAGTCGAACAGTGGATTGGGGATCTAAGACACAAAGAAGTGTTACCAAATTATTAATTCATATTTTTATTTCACTTACAGTGATGCTTTTACACTGAATCTCAACAAAGTATTAGTATGAAACTTACTGAAGCACAGAGCATTATTCCCAAGAATCCAGCTCTTTGAATTAAATTTTTGACAGCCAGCTTCGCACGATAGCTCAGTGAAGTAGGATCTTCTTCGTCCTGCTGGGCAAGTGCCTCCTCGTAATCCTCATCATCGGGTTCTATGCCCGTCAGACGAGCTGCCCTCGCCATAAAATAGGGAGGTAACTCACCAATGGCAGTTCCTAAACCCTGATTAATTAATACGACCGTAGTAAAATGAGATCTTACCTAGTAGGAAGATGGTATCAGAAAAATAGTTAATACATACCCACATGAACGCTTCTAATCTCACTTTACTTATTATTGTCCAAATACTCATTGAATCCTCTGACGTATCTGGGCATATTATCCTTGAAAAAATATTAGACACAGATTATTTCATGGTTTTCAATCAGTAACATATATAGTACTAAGCATGTGGCCATAGATAAAGTGTGCTATACTCCTGGTTCTCATTCATAATGCAGCTTTTGATGAGTTACTATATCTATATATGTGGTATGAATTATTTAGATTCTGATTGGCTACAGACATGTAAGAACAACTGATATGTCACCACATACAAATAACTGTAGTGAATTTGTCTGCTTTTAAGTTTGGAGGCAATTATGAATCGTACAATCAAGCGCTTAGGACAGAATAACAAACTTGTGCCTATAGTAGAATGCCTCAGTTTTGTCCTATTAGGGGTGATTCACTGTAAATCTAATAAAAGTAGCCGAAAAACTGTTGACACAATGTGTTCATGTCTGGTAGTTGAACTTTGCTCTGAAGGCTGTAATTTTCCTAACCCAATGCAATCAAAGCTACAAACAGGTATAAGAAACAATTGTTTACTTACTCATCAGGATATGGTGGCTTAGGAAAGTCAACAGACATACACTCAAATGCAGCAAGAGTCACGGCAGCTATGTGTGGACCGAGGTAAAGAAGAAACGTATGAAGACCTGTGCCTAGGCCAACAGAGGACAAGATACCCAGGCCGACCCAATAGGCGCACCATAAACCAAGTTTCTCCCATTGAAATAAATACTGTTGAAAACAAAATCTTTCAAATAAAACTATGCTTACTGATTGAACAATATGTTTATTGATTATATGATTGATAATTAACACTTACTGATGTATGAGGTCCTTCAAAATAAAACAAACCTAGAAAGAGCAATATTGCTGAAACAACAATGACCAAAGTTCGCGATTGCCTTTGTAATCTGTATTTAAAAAATGACCGTAATATCAAAGTATAGTAATTATGGTGTAGAGCAGTGATTCTGTCACACCTCTAGATCCCAGGCCACATCCCTCTAACCCCCACACCTCTTTTTTGGAATAATACTACCATAAACTCAAAAAAACTAATCAAACACTAGAAGGTTATTTCAACATATGTTTTTCACATATCAAACTTGACCTACTGAACCAGTTTGTTTAGCTGCTTCAGCAATATTGAGGGGTAACATCCCTGGTGCAATTATGGTGTCTACAGTTTTATTTGGATGGATGTGCTTGGTGCATGGATATCAGTTTCTTAACATTAGGCGGGAAGGCACTAGGAAGAAGTCTTGGATCCTATTAGGCCGACTTAGAATTAGGCCCCTTAATACACTCCTGGATCTTATCATTGCCTGCTTTGAGAACCACTGGTGTAAATCATTATGAGCAATAAGCGAAGCATTACTTTACTAATGAATTTCTTCCTTGGATGATGCATTCGAGAATAAAGTATTGAAGAGTAGTGATAGGTTTCCTCCATAGTACCAGCTGTTTTCTTGCCTCACGATCTCTGTGTTTCAGCTCAGCTAGAACATCATGCTGTGAACGAGAAATGCCTGTTCCTGCAATACCATATGGCTAATATTAAACAATGCATGTTTGAGGCTTCATAGTTCACTGAATAAAGCACTTGCATCAGCTATAACATATGTAACTTTCTATGTACCATTTTCATGAACATGCTTATTTGATCTTTTTACTGTGTCAGTTCCATCCAATAATATTCTACAGTCTGCATTACTATTTACATTTGTTTTGTTTGAGTATATTGGAAGCAGCGTCTTTTGCGGCCATAATCGTTGACTTCTAAGCCTACCCAACAATGATCTGGTAAACTCCATTAGGCTGCAAGCCACCTAATTAACTAGATGTCGCAAACAAACAATTATTGTCTATTACACTTAACACAAATATATTTACTTGATCTAATAATTTACTTCAATACTTGCAACTAAAATTATATACACTGCCAGCCTAGAACCTCCATGTGAATAGAGGTAAGCAATCTTTCTTTGTGAAAGTGCTTTCGTAATCATATATAAAGTGAGAGTATCAAAGTCCAAGACACATGGCAGCAAACAATGAGATCATATCTATCAGTAGTAGACTTGAATAAATAAGAAAAAATAATAAATGCTAATGCACCACTTGGTTCTGTACTTATAAAAGAAGAGAGAAAGTCATCTGTATGACTGTACTGTACTGAAGTACAGAGATAAGGTGAAATCTAATCAGTACCCTAATTATCTCTTGTTGGAATGTTGGCGACCACACAAGACACAGGAAGGAGTACCTTATTATTTACCGTAACTATTTACCATGTAGATACATAATGTGATCTTGTGTAACAGTCAAGGTCTGGTTACACCACAAGGCGATAAAGGACAAATCAAAATATCAGTCTGCATTGAATGAACTGGTACTTAAAATACTTGGGAAAATTATTCTGAAAACCTACTAGAATTTCAAAACATTTATAATAAACTGATGTTTCGAAGTGTAGACAAAATATAAAATGCTGACCAGAACCAAAAGTTTTTTCTAGCCCCAAAATACAGGATCTGCTATGTATGTCACCACACGTACAGCCAAATTTTTTGCCAACCATCAATTCGACAAAAGCATCAAATTTCTTGGATACCAATCTACAACACTCATGATTTTAATTGATTTGCTGTGAAAGTGAGTTATAAATTTTATTGCAAAGAATACTTTTACCGGGGTGTTTATTGCTACCATTGTGATGAATATTTTACCGATCTAAAACATTGAAAAGTGATGCAATAAGCATCTGGAAATGACCAGAACCCTGGCGGGATATATCATGTTACATATCATTCATAGATAACAGGGCCTCCCCAGTTTTTTTGGCTGTGGAACCCAAAGCACTGATTTAGCCAGAATTTTTTCTGAGATGGTCAAATTATACTACTTGCTGCTTAATATAACTACTTAATCTTAGTGTACTTAGTATTTGATAAAAAGCGTACAAGGATTTCGTTTATTTCAGTTTATCAGTTCTATTGGACTCCTGTAATCACGCTCTGGACCCTCATTATTCCATGAGCTCTTTTCAAAGTTGCAGTTCAGGTATTCTCATTATCACGACTTAAAAGAGAAGGGGAAGAAGTAGTAAAGAAAAAACAAAATGTAATACACACAGGTTGAATCAGGAAGGGACCAGAGAGGGGACTAGGTTTTCAACGAGTAAAACATTATCTAGCAATGCGAGCATAATTGTTCAGTTGAATGCTTAAGCAAGAGGGTGATGGAATACCAATATAATTTTAATGCATTGAAAATTTAAATGTGTCACAAACTACTGCTTTTGGTGAAATCTAAACTGTCCAAATAAAGCGAATTTTCTATCATAATAAATTTATTAGGTTACTATTACTGTACCACAGAAAATCATTAATTTAATAACACATCAAGTGCAGTAAAAGCTCGAAATTCCAGTCACCTTCAAGCCTTTACCGTATATGCAATAATTAATAAAAAAATTAAGACGAAGATGGAAAAAGTAGTTGCTTTCATACAAATTTAAAATCTTACCAGAAGGATTAGAATTTGACTGCCGCGTTCTTGATCTTGAATTCATGTTTTATCGTGTGAAGATCTTATAAGTTTGAGTTTCCATCAAATGAAGACAACGTATATGAATGAAAGGTAAATTCGACTACAAGTATAACAAGTCTGCAACAGAGTAAACAACACAGTCAGGGTAAGAGTAATCTATTAAAGTATATACTCTAACATCTGTAAATAAACTAGCAGTACTTGAACCAACCTTGACAAAATGTCACTATGTTGTTCATGCAATTATTTTACTTTGTTTATGCACAACTACTCTACAGTAAATAACTTATTTCCCGAAGTTAAACAAAGCAAATTTACAGAAATGTTGCAACAGCATAAATCATCATCATCACACCACCACACTTGACGCGTTGTAAGAGGTCAGGTCAAATCGCTGTAACGATTTCGTTACAACTAGAATTGTGCTACAATTAGGCAGAATTCACGTCGTTTTTAATTTAAAAATTGTCACATTACCGCCACTAGCTTTTTTTCGCAACCATCCCTGAAAATTAAGGAAACAAAACTGAATATCATGAAACTACACCCATTCGTGTATTAGTAATTGCAGTTTGCACGTAAAGAGTACAAGTCCATTTTTAACGATATTTCGGATACAGAAATATCGGATTAATGCTTCATGTAAAATGAGCGATAATATTTCGGATCGACTACATGGTACATGCAAGGCAATATAATGGATTGGCTATGACCATGGTCACTGCTCACATGCATGTTATAGTATATTAGTTATGTAATTCAGGGCTTGTGGTGACTATGAATATATAGTACAATTCATGGCGCGAGTACGTAACGTGTTATAAACTCCATTCATATACGTTGGCTACTAATCGCAACGAAGAAGAAATTGCAGCTTGCTAATTCTAAAGTGATTGGATCAATAGAAGTTCATTCATGAGCGTTGATTGTACTTTGCCATCTAGCGGTTGGAAGTTTTTACTTCAATTACCGGTTATGAATGATCCAACAGTGACATCTAGCGGTTAGAAAATTTTACTTCACCTAACACTTATATATGAACTCCTAATGACCTAATCACGCTGAAATTAGCACATGAGAGACATAATACATAAATCAATATTCCTTGAAAAAATTGGTTCGATTGATATAGGTCAACCCCTAAAAAAAATTTTTCGAAACTCAAATAACTATTTCGTGTTGGCCGTAATGAGTGACCCCGCGTTGGACAACCCTTAATAACTCGTGGAACAATTGCCGTCCCCCTATATATGACGCACCAATGAATGTAGAATTTCATAACGAATCTATACATATAAGCCTCATATGCACAGCAAACTAACGGGAGCCGATATCCCATTTTTAAGTCACCAACCACCTAGTTACTTAACCTTAACTTGAAAAGAGGATAACGGCTTCATTCAGGGAATGTTGGTTCGTGTATTACCTCTCATATGTGCTAATTTTAGCGTGATTGGAGCATTAGAAGTTCATTTGTAAGTGTTAGGTGAAGTTAAAATTTCTAACCGCTAGATGTCACTGGTGGATCATTTATAACCGTTAAGTGAAGTCCCCCCCCCCCCCCCCTAGATGGCAAAGTACAATCAACGCTTCACATTGTAGTAATTCGTACTAGAAACATATTAATCAAATCAGTACTGTTAACTACAAATAATGTTCACATGTTAGCTAGGATTTCAACTACTCTTCCTTAATTATCACATCTTTCACACTATATGGCTAATAGAATAGGTGAGGTTAACTTCTCAACGCATTAAAACAACTGCATCATAGAAATATTCAATAATGTATTAGAACAAAACTTAACTGTAACAAAACAGTGATAGAACTAAACTTTAACAAACACTGAAAAAATCAAAAAAGTTCAAAAGAATGACATTCGAGTCCACTTGAAGGGCTAGGAGACTTAATGGAGTTTATTTATTTTGTCTCAAAAGATTGTAAGAATGACTTTGATGAGACGCTGATGAGTATCCCAGCATTGGCTGGGAAGGTCTTGCCTGTTGAGCAAACTGATAAGGTGAATATTGGCCAGGTACAGGCATCTGCGGATACTGGGTATTCATAGGTGGAATCAGACATGAATTGACGTTCGACATATTGGCAGGATGAATTCCAGGGTATCCGAAAGGCGGACAGTTTCCTGAATAAGGAGCTTGTGAAGAAAGACTGTAATTTTGACTTTGGGGAACTGGAGCTAGCTGCGCTACGGAACTCCCCCATTGCATAATAATTTTTTCACCCTCTATGGAGTCTATTTCCCATATGTTTCCCTAAATAAAATGATGAAAAATTCATTACATTCAGTTCAATTTGTATCATAGTAAAATACTGTAGGTAGAATGTGTTTATTCTTTCACTTACCATTTCACTCTTCCTCGCAAAGCTTTCTATCAGCTTTGATGATTTATTAATCCATTCAACAGAAAAATAAGCAGTAAGATCAGCATGGCTATCTCCTTCATCTCTTTCCCAACCCAAGTTTTCACTCTCAAGAGAACACGAAAAAGGGGCGACTGCAGATGACATCCTAGCATAGCCCTGCAAAGTTTGATCGTTCAAAAACAGATATGACCATGGGAAAATATGAAGTAATACCTGAGAAAAGTTGCAGTCCTGTAGAAACACTACCAACAAGACTTTGGTTGAATTGTTGAAAGCAGCTGAAAATATTTTTTCTTCATTTGATGAAGTGATCCAAATGCCATTTCTCTATAAGACGAATGAATGTAACACAAATGGAACATAGAAAATTCATACGCTCTCTCGTCTAAAATGATTTTATTCAACAAACCTGAGAAATGTGAATGTTTTTCGGAGAGCCGCATATAACCGCAAGATATTTAGTTTGCAATTGCTTTACGGGTGACAAGTTTCTGCTGTTTTTATCTGTAGAAGAATGAAGAATTTAACTTGCACGAAAATAAACAAAAATGTATAGTAAGTGTTTGTAATCATGGCAATTTCTCCAAGTTCCTAAATTACCTGGCTTAGGCTGTGGAGAAAGACATGGGCTTGATCCAGAACTACTACCATCAACTGATAAGGATGATGACAATCGACTACCTTTAGAGAGAGAGCTGAATGCAGAACAAAGCAATATTGAGTATGCTCTACAGTAAAAATACAACAAGTATAAAAAGAGTATGTAGTACAACATATCCTCAATTTAAGAGTGAATTATGCTGAACTGGATGCAATAAGGGGCAAAATACTTCTCAATTTGAAACCGCATTGAATGAATCAAAGTAAGACCTTGAGATACTTTAGATTTATTGAATATCTTACTCAATCTGAGAGAGAGGCTTGTTATTCTTCATCTGACCGACAGTACTATTAGTTACAGTGTTCCTCTTGCTTGGAGTCTTGGGTCGGACACCAGGAAATCCACGTTGGCTACTTCCATCTTCTTGAGACATTGGTCTCGGTCTCTGGCCAATTCCGGAGGGTTGCTACGGCATAACATACAATGTACACATCTATATCTAGATAATGATCGATGGTAATTTCAGACATAACTCATACCAGCAAATTTTGTGACTGGTCCTCACTGCTTAGTATATTAATGATGGTTGAGAGCACGGATTCGTCTTCTGGCAACCAAGATTTTGCTGGTGCCCGAATTCTCCGCAACAAGAGGCTGTGCCATTTCACACGGATATCTAATATCATCTCTGCAAGCTGAAAACCAAAAATCTTCATTAAACTTAATCAATCCGAGCGGATAATCAGGACAAGTACGAAAACCTGAGGCTCCATTTTTAGTCTGATCCAATCAGTTATAATGAGAGTTGAATATTGGCTTGCATGTTTGTCATCTGTATCACTGTCACTATCAACTGCATAAGGTGAAGAGTTGCTTTCGAAATCGGGTTCTATTACAGCATCGCTCTAATATGAAAAATAAAAAAAACTTTAACCCACTGAATATATCTCATCGTTCACCAACAGTTAATTATCAAAAACTCATGATACAGATCTTGCAATTACCGGAGACAGATAGGAAGGTCCTGAAAACAAAGCGATGCAAGCAGGTGATATGGCAGTGCAGCATCGGGCAGTAGCTAGACTGGAAAAATGACCAGGTGCAGCGGTCAGCTCATCATATACTAACCAGTTAGTGGGAAGTTTAAGCAGTGCTTCAGCATGGGTACACTTCTAAAAACCAAAATATTTAACTGGAGGGTATAATTCTAATATACCTAAAACAGATTTTTGATAAATACCTTTCCAATACGGGGATGCACCAGGACAGAGGAATTATGTAGCCTTACTTTCTTGTGTTGCTTGCATTTCAGTTTCTTTCCATCACGTTTAAGTAAATTGGGAAAAGCACTTGCACACAGGGCAGCCTGTATGGAATATATAATAATCTTGTATTTGTAAGAAACATAAATTCGAAGAGACTTATCAGCTCTGTGATGTGACGAAGCTTGCTCCACAAAGCAGAGCATTTTCAGCTGGACAGATCTCCACCATGCACAATCTTAGAATAATTACGTGATTGGTTACGCCTAATATCATAGTATTACTAGCACGATGATGTAAAATTTTTGCATAAGTAATCTCATTACTAACATTTCTGAAGCCACTTGTTTGTCAAAATCCACAATTATGGGGTAATGTTTAAACAATAGAGGTCGTGCATTTATTATGTCACTGGAATAATGTCAGTGAAAAGAAGGTACCAGGTATCCTGCTAATGATCCAAACTTTCTGAAGCCACCTGGACATCATGAGGTCAAAATGTTTCGGGGATTTTTAGGGATTATTTAATCTCTTGATTCATAGACAATTTTCATTCGTTACTCACTGGCAACAGTAACACCTTTATTGGTAAGTAATTGAGTGAAAAGGGATAGTCTTAGGCTGGAATATCAGGTTGTGGTGTTCTGAGTTAAATCTCTTACACTAAATACAGAGGAAATAAGATGAATTGAAGTAGCATTCAGCACTAATAAAAAATACCTTGACTACAGCCCAGTTTTCCGAATTTGTATTCAGATCTCTTATGTCACTTCCTCCTCTAGCACGGACGAATCCAGCAGCACGAAGTTGTCCAAGCAGCTGAGTTCTCATTCCTGATATGCATAAGAAGTTCAAATGTACAGGCATAACTGAACTTAGCATCTATATATCACAATTTCCCACCTATTATCATTTGCATCGTGGCAGATGACAGGAAATTTCTTTCGCAGAAGGACTTTTCCCATCCGTCACTCTTTGCTTTCTGCCAAGCTTGGAAGGCACGTAGCAGGCACATGTGGTCACTGAAGGCACCTAGAACGGAAAAACAAAGCTGTGACGATTGTATACGAGACACGTAATACATAGATTGAGAAATAGCTTGAAATTACCGGCAGCAAACTTGATTCTGCAATTCATTGCAAGGATTCTTTGATCAGGATTTTGTGGCATGAGGAAAGGATTCTTGTAAGCCAAAGCACAGGCTATTGTCAGCACAGGGTCAAGACACTTCAGTACAACAGAATAGAGGACCATTTTGCCTGAAAAAAATATACTTCAAAACCGGGAGATCATTTCTATAGGATAGTTTAATCTAAAAAGTGTTGGTAGTTCATTAGCTACATTTAAGTACTGTATATACAGGAGTATAAATCAATCTTGAGTATAAGAGAAGGCAAATTAGAGATTAAAATCCTAAAAAATAAGTCTTCAGTCTTTTTCACAAGTAAAATTGTAAATTAACTGTACTGTCACTGTTTGTAGTACTGTCACTGTAAAAAATATCAACCTGCAGTCAAGTATATATATGTTACATTACCAAGGTTTGGTTCAATTGGAAGGTCTACCAAATGATGTCCCAGTTCAGTAAGATCTTCAAATGCGTCCAAAGCGTCTATTGTCTAAAATATAACATGCCCACTGATAAACTGGGAATTTATTGCAAGGGATCTAACTAATGACTGCAAAGTACTTTCAACAGAGAAACGGCATTGTCAAGCATAATTCTCGAAGGTGGTTCCGGCGCTTGAGACAGAAATTCAACTATCGACTCCCCACCATCAGTTTTAACCTCGTCCAATTCGGAAGCCCCGTCGCTGCGACTACGTCTTTTTTTAGGTGGCATGGAAAGCAACTTAGCCTGAGGTATGATAATGATAGTTGGATGATACATGACAAGAGGCAGAGGAAAAAGACTGGAATTTTTCTTAGTTCACCTGAAGACACAGTTCATGAAGAGGAGTTCTGAGGAGCTCAGCAGTTTGGAACAGAGTCATCGCACTATGTCGAGCTTTACTGAACAAACGGAAACAAATTCCAGGCCTGCAAATGTGTAAAAGAGGATGTATTAAACAATGTAGTTGGTAGTTGTGTGCTTTAATTTAAGCTATCGTACTTGCATCTCCCTGCTCTGCCCTTTCTTTGCAATGCACTGGATTTCGAGATCCAAACAGACTTTAGAGCAGACGTCGATGTCAAAGCTTCATACACTTTGATTTTCACTTTTCCAGCATCAACAACATACACGACATCCTCGATAGTAACAGATGTTTCTGCGATGTTGGTAGACAATATCTTGAAGAGGAATGTGGGATAGATGAGACTTGAGATAAGTATTATTTCGAATTAATATTACAATTATCTATTTATTATTATATTTAATTTATTTATATTGTTCCGACAATAGATAATCTAAAACTTTGCTAGCACAATAAAATGTGGACTACAGAGCAGTTGGCTCCTAGCATATTATTCACAAAAGAATGCAGCAAAATACATGTATTTACAATTTTCCGAGTTCCTTTGGGAGGAACTTTGAACACTTGCTTTTGGTCAGAGGACGACTGCATACTGGAGTGAAGGACAAAGAGCTTAATGCTGCCGAGTTCAGAATAATTCTCTTGTGCCAGAATCAGTTCACGCAAAGTGACAATGTCATCATATCCAGGTAAAAAGATTAATACAGCTCCTGCCAACATGTGGGTTTAGAAGGTCAATGTTAAGCATATTCAGACATAAGAAGTTAGGACATAAAGTTTCACCTTTCTCTGACTTCTGACAAATCACATTAAGTAGCTGCATAATGAGATCTGTATCTACATTCTCATCATCAAAACTTTGTTGGTAAGCTGATACGATACGACGTTCTTCTTCATTCATTTCGTTATCGGGTTCTGCATCTTCACTGGACGCCCCCATTTCACCGTTATTACAATTTTGTTCTTCAGATCTATATGTGCATTGTTGAATGAAAACATATATGTAGATAACATATATAGATAATTATGGTCACAAATAGAGATGATGAGAGATGTGATGTTACATGTATGATGCAATCAGTTCTCCCAACTCTTCATGCCCAAGTTCCATAGCCATATCAGCTGCATTCCATCCATTTGCAACTTGCAGGGATGCCTCCGCACCCATGTCAAGCAATTGTTCACACTCGTCGGTCGCTCCATGCATTGCCGAAGCCATTAGGGCTGTTATGCCGGTTTCACTATGCCTGTAATTAACTGCATAAAACATTCAGGTAAAAAAACTTCACAGTTCTTATAGAAAAGCTATAGCTTGACCATTTTTAAACCAATGAAAAGTTGTTCATCATTCACATGTTAGCGTGTGAGTCTGATATACAACCAAATGCTATATATTGCTAATGGTGAAGTAGCACACACCTGAAACATTCAGTTCTTTAATCAAGTGAAACAACTTATTAAACGGTGTCAGAAGATTTTCATCTTCATCCTCCATCCCACTGTTTTTCAGCGAAGCTTTGTGCCACAGAGCATAAAGAGCATCATCCATGGCATCATTTTTTAGTACGCTGGCATTGTCCACAGCCAGAACCGACTCATCAGTACTTGAAAAACAATAAATCGGGTATTCGATTTATACAGTTATTGGTAAAAATGGAGGTGTTATTCTATAGTACTGACTTAAATTTAAACTTACTCATTGAGCTTGAACTGTGCAATACATCCAGTCACCTCAGCAAGATCACAGGTCTGAAAACCAATAAACTAATCACAATCTAATATGGTTATTGTCTGACAACAACAATAAAATATTTAAACAGAATTATAACAAGGATGCTACATCACATCATCACCATTAACAGTTGTCATACTTTATTATTAGTTTCTTTTTTGCCTGTCTTTCTCACTGGTTCTATCGATTTCATATATCCAGTCCTAAATTTAGTTCAAAAGACAATTATTATTCACAAATCAAAATTACAATACAGTAGCAGCAAGCATTTTAAGCATTTAATAGGGTAGGCGATAATGGTCGGGTATATCCATATTTCGAACACATTTGAAACTAGAGTAGACATCAGATACATTCCTAATACTCGTGATAGAAGTAGTCAGTTTAACTAACACTTACATCTGAAGCACATCTTCAAGAAAGTATTCTTGTACTGGATACATCTTTCCTGGTACTAAATGAAACAAATCAAACATAAATGTTCAGGACATGTACAGAACAGATATAATGTTACATTGAATACATACTGTTTATCACAGGGCAGTTCGAGAAGTAATCAATGAACAAATCCGTATCCAAAGAGGCGCTCATGAGCACGAGTCTGAATTTTGGATATCGAGGGGAAGACGTCCTCCCACTGCTAGATCTGTTCAGCCTGCACAGTTGGCGTAGCTTGATGAGGAGAAAGTCACAATATTTGTCTCTTTCGTGCACCTCATCCTAATGTTTAAAATTTTTTTTTTTTTATTGACTGTGAAAAAGAAATATAATAAAACTAAGAGTGTAGTTTGGGATCTAGTAACTAGATCTGGTGCTTCAAACAGCTGAATAATATGCATCTCTATTTGTATTCCTATGTTTTTCAAGGAATACTACAAGGTTAGGTGAACGAAGTATTATAACCTGATGACGAAGGTTTTCTTAGAGGGTTTACTCTCCCTGGCAAAACCAGGTATTCCTGCTAGTCTTCATTAAACATGAATAAAAATAAATCTTCAACACTTTGATTATCACTCACCACAATAACATGAGTGACGGTTGAGAGCGAGTTATCTCCAGCCATAAGGGTGCGCAGAAGAACTCCGTTGGTACAGAATGTCAGCAAGGTTCTAGGAGACACTCTGAAATGAAAGAAGAGGATATCTTAATTTGCAGCAACATGAGGAGGTGGATTGATATTACCAAGTTAATGAATGCTTTGATAGAGTTATATATCATGCCCACTTCAAAATGTATACATTATATGGAAGGACTATGTGAAGAAGAAAGACAGTTTTTGAAGCAAGTGCAAATGAGTAAATACAAGTTGTTACTGAAATTGCTATACTCTAAAGTCTTAATGCTAGCTTCACAAGCACGATACCATGGTACCATTTACATCATTAGAACATCGTTCTCAATTTAAAGGTGGTTAGACATTTTTTGCAGATTACACTAACATGGTTGTATTGCATAAATCAGTGCAGAACAAATTCAAAGACAGTTAAGGTAAATTACAAATACAAAGCAAATCAATGAGGATTGGACTACAACCCTGTAGTTGGACCATGCTGGTCAAAAACATAAGCAAAGTTACACAAAGCATGCACCATGAGTTTACCAAATAGATTAGTAATTGGTAAACAATAAGAACACTATATATTGCTGTATCGTTATACTTAAGTAAAAACCTTATATTTCTATGTAAAAAATCAATGATTATGTTGTGATTAAGCAATGATGCATCAAACACGTTACATCATTTTCAGTCACATGATGTTATTGCAAAGTAAGGGTGGTATTAAGAAGAATTAAGAGCAGTCTTACAGCAACTACTAAGAATTAAGTTACAGTTATGCCGTGAAAGGTTGTAAAATGAGCCGAGATAAGGCGAAAAAAGTTTATTGGCCTTTGCTTAACGACTATAGGCTGATTAGCTGTAAAAAAAGATGTGAAACCGATAGTTTTAGTCATGCGATATTAGGAAACCTGAGTTATGAATAGAAGATATGTAATGCAGAGGCGTTATTATATACATTATACAAATCACAATGTGGTGCTTTATTTTCTCAATTAAGTTGAACATCTAGTAGAGGAAACTAAATCTTATAAATAACAAGTATGAATAACTTTCAAAGTAATAAAGAACATCACTTAATTGTCTACAGAGACGGATTGAACAGCTGTCACAAGATATTGATCATTAAGTAACTAGGAGTGAGTGAAAAAATCAGGTCTAACAGCACAAATGTGTGTAACAGCTCTAGAATAGCAAAGCATGGAGTTAAAATACAAGATCACAAGACAGTCAGCTGATAGATCTGCTAAAAGGGATTATTATAACGCTACTAAATTGATTGAATCTTAGTCTGGGCCTATAGGCAGGTTGGTATGTGACTATGAATTATTCATAAATGGGAACACTGTTGCCCTGAGGGGAAATCATGATCTAAATCTAAACACTGCAGCTACACAGAACAGAAACTTGAACAAGCAAGAGAATGCACTATTGAAAGTTGTAATATATAGAAAGCTTGGTATATAAGGTCTCATAGCATTTTATATTGTGCAGGTTTATTTCATGATGATATTAGTTTGCTTAGATTGATATTCTAAATTATTGACAGACCACGCCGGTTACAACAGCATTAATAAAACCAACAGTTGTGATGTGATTGTATGAATACGCTTAGGTTGTCCATTGACAAGTTAAAAGTCAGTACACAAGTTTCTATTTCAGTGCGTGTAAGTTATTTTAGAGGTTGCTAGCATAGATTATTATTAGTTGTATAAGAAGGTGATTATAACTAATAGTTTTCAGTGAAGTAATGCTAATTGAACATTATTAAATGTATTTGGCTAAATAATGAGTAAGTTTTCTTTGTGCTGTGATTAGTACAATACATTAAGCTTTATAATCTTAATTACCTATAATGAGGTGAGGTCAATACTTAAGCATCTTTTTGAATGAAAACACAACTAATATACCGTATACCCAAATCTTATACTAATAGTGCTGAACCTTCACTTCTTTACATGTTTTAAGTACTAAAAGTTTGCAGTTATTAAAATGACTATTTTCATTTCATCCAGTGCTCATTTTTAGCATACTTGATTAGAGGAGACATGTGTCTGAGAATGTCAATGATCTGGCATTGATTGAATCGATACATTACAAAGACAGATGCCCTATGGCTATGGCATCATCCAGCACACTTCTGTCTCGCATAAATGAGGATTACCTAACTTGTAGAATATGCATGGACACATACAAAGACCCTAAAGTGTTGACATGCCAGCATTCGTTTTGCCTGCGTTGTTTAGGTCAGTTCTATTATTGGTACAATGTATAGTTTTGTAAGTATTGTAACACAAAGGTGACTTGCACAGCATAACAGATTTTATAGATGTACATGTTTTCATTTCAGAAGGATGTAACAAAAGTGAAAATGGGTTGTACATTCCCTGCCCGGTATGTCGGCAAGAGACTCTTCTTGGAACGAAGGGAATCAATGGACTCAAAAACAATTTCGTATTCTTGAATATGATAGAGATGCTCGCAACATGGAAGAGAACTCGGTCCAAGTAAGATAATTTCAGCTGGAGTATTCTGGAGTAAGAAAGCTTATAGATTTCTGTATTGGTTAACATAGATATTCACCATTGGAAAACTTTTAGTGAATACTAAGAAAATA
Organism: Halocynthia roretzi; assembly: GCA_013436055.1. Taxonomy (NCBI): domain Eukaryota; kingdom Metazoa; phylum Chordata; class Ascidiacea; order Stolidobranchia; family Pyuridae; genus Halocynthia; species Halocynthia roretzi. The sequence goes on along the minus strand of QRAM01000052.1, from coordinate 298,699 downwards.
ATCCAATCTTCTACATATACAGCAACAGCCCAACAAAGAGTGATGAGCAAGAAGACGTTGACACCATGTGTGATACGTGTCCTACGAAAGAATCGACCATGGCAACATTTCAGTGTTTAGATTGCCTTGATCAACTTTGTGCAGACTGTGCCGCATTTCACAGCAGAACAAAAATGACAAAAGACCACGAAGTAAGAAAAACTGCACTAAATGAATAGTTAGGAAAGTAAACCAAATAAATTCAGAATGTTGATTCGACTAAAAAGGTTGTTCCTCTTCATGAAGTAGAAAGTGGTATGCATCAAAAGAGGATTCACGCGCAAGAACTTAGTCGCTGTTTTGTTCACGAGGTTCGTCTGTCAGTCATGAATATAATATCAAAATCAGAATTTACTTCCAAGTGTTGAAAATACCTTAAGGGTTGCTCATCTCAAACAGTTTCTACTTTTAATTAACGGACAAGAATTGGGTTTACACATGAAAGTCTTATGTAAATATTTGACGTTTTGTTAGAATATTCAAATGAAACATTTCTGTACCGAATGCATGGCGGTCGTGTGTCGTGAATGCGTGCTAGAAGCCCATCAATCGCACAGAATAACCACTCTTGCGGAGGCAGAGGATATTCAAAAGAAGGAGGTAATAACAATTATACAGTTCTGCTAATGACATCCGGTTCCATCGTAGATATGAAATTAATCTTTGGTTCAAAAGGTCATCAAAATGAAGGAAGAATTGGAAAGTGGACTTCAAAAGCTGGAAAATTCTCTCAGTGAAGTAATTTGCCTTGAAAAAGAGGAATGCAAGAGGGCTTCTGAAGTGAAACAAAGTGTAACAGATTCTATAGAAAATTTCATCCATCTTCTCAAAGAGGTATGGATAATGGCAATAAATTTCAAAACCAATAAAGGAACTTATATTAAGCATTAATTTAATTTGTTTGCCATATTTACTTGCGTGATTTGCATTTTACAATTCTTCAGTACTGGCAAACAAATAGTCCTTTGGAACCCACTCATTCTATGAATTGCTGTATTACGTGATACTCTATTATGATCAAGATTACATAATTTCTTGGATTTAAGACAGATGGTAGAGTTTTCATAATTTATTGCAATATCCTTTCTTAGAGACAAGAAGCTTTACTCGATGAGATTGAAGTACTCAGCAAGGAAAACCTGAGCAAAATAACATCATGTAAAGATGGCTTGGAAACACAGATGAGTTGTTCTGAAAACTGTGTCCAATTCATAGACTATGTTCTTCAGGTATGATGTAATTTTTATCAATAGTTTCTGAAGCATTGCTATTCCTACAAATGTGAATGAAAGCTTATTGATTATTCAACGTTTTTTATCAGGATGGTGTTCCAGTAGAAATAATTACTGTTCAGGGACAAATGATGGAGACAGTAAAACAGCTGCATCAGAAAATCGAAGAAGTGACGATACAAAATGCAGTAGTAACAACCACATTCAATAAATTTGAGTAAGTCTTCCATATATCAGTTCTCATTTATATGTACTTTCAAATACATTTGGGCTGATCAGGCATTTTTTCTTCAGTTTCTATTATTAATGTTAATGTTTCTGAAACATTTTTATTATACCCAGTTTTCAGTCAACCAACTTGAATTTACAAAGTTGGGGAGAGATCAGAGTTACCAGTAGAAAAAATACCCCAGGAAGGAGCAGTGAGTGTAATATTACAACATATCTGACATCTTTCAGTACTGACCCTAATTTTTTCTTTACATTCAGCAGACAAAGAAGTTTTGAATGATAAAATCTCCGCAAAAGTGATTACCACAGTAAAAACTGCGACCGGTCCGCCAAAACTTCCACCAAAACCGTCACCAAGACGCAATCTTGACGACAAACCAAAGATTCCAATCATAAAAGCCCCGGTTCCACTGAGTCGCGTTACCAAGCCAAAACCTGTAAGACGGCAAAGTCTCTCTGACCAGGATGGAAACCTAGTACAGTCAAGCTGGATGGCCAAGAGTACGATGTCATTATTCCCCAACATCAGCGATTCGAGATATGAAATTAAACGATCGGCACCAAAGCCTCCGACAAAGCCCAAACAACCTGACATAAAACGAACATGTCCACCAAAGAAGATGGCTCCTGAACCACCAACAATGATAAACAGTAAAAACAACTCCCCCGAGATCATGACTGTAAGCAGAAAATCACCAGAGCCAATTAAGGCTACTTTAAGTTGTAAATTCGGTAAAAAAGGGAAAATGATTTCAAATGGAGAACTGCTTGGCCCGCCGCGATGCGTCATCTTCAGCGGCATCAAGAGAAAAATGTTGGTTTTGGACAGAGAGAACCGCCACATTCTTGTTTTTAACATAGATGGGTGGTTCAAGAAAAGCTTCAAAGTTGCAATTCCAGATAAAGGTATGTAATCATTAATGTAATTTGAATTAGAAGAACAAGCAGAAAGACTTTACTTTTTCCAAAGCTCTATTGCCAGTAAAATAAATTTGAAATGATCTATTTTTAAAATTCATGAAAATTTCGAAGTATGCTACCTATTATACTTGAGGTTAAAATTTTCATTACGTCACCTAACTTTCTTGATAAATTAACTTTTATTTATGACCTTGAATTTACTTGAAGTTCAACATTTTCAATTTCATTGTTAGTAACAGATATAAATGATTTACAACAAACTTTCAGGACAAGCAAAACCTGTAGCAATGGCAGAACTTGGCAAGCAGTACATAATCGTGTTGTACAAGAGCTTTGCAGTGAAGTGGGGTTGGGACGGAAGCATTGGACATATTTGGGGGACAACAGATTTAGTAGATGCACACGGAATAGCAGTTGATTCTAAAGGTGAGTCACCTTCGATGGAACACTGTATGTGGCTGTGTCACCTTCAGCATATCCAATTAACAACAGAATAGATGTAAAACATCAGCTACATATAAATCTTATATTACATCAGGAAGAATTATTATCAGCGACCAGGAACGCCATATGATATTCATTTACGATTCTCACACAATGCAGAAAGTCTTTCAGTTTGGTGGATTCGGAGACAGAGATGATCTGTTCAGAAGTCCGAGGTAATCCACACAAGAACAGGATATGATCTTTAAGAAAAACTATCTCCGAAGTAATGCGCGATTTGGTTTCAGACATATCACAACCAACAATCAAGACATGATCATTGTCTCAGACCATCACAACAATTGCATTAAATACTTCAGCAAAGGAGGGAAGTTTCTCTTCAAGTTTGGGGAGATAGGTAAATGGCTTTTTTTTAATTCAACACAAATTGCTCAAAGCAGAGATAATATAAAAACCCAGTATCCATTTTCAATTTCTCTAGGTGCAGAAGATGGTCAGTTACGATTCCCAGAATCCGTGGCATGCATTACATTCGAAAATGGCAGTGAAGGATTGCTCGTGGCTGACCAGGGCAACTGTAGAGTGTCGCTGTTCAGTTCCCGTGGTCGATTCATTAATCATGTACTTATCAAGACAGAGAACAACATGATAAGCAACCCACAGTGTATATCCGTGTCATTGTATGGGAAAGGAGAAGAGATGGTTGTTATACAAATGAACCAGATACAACTCAGAGTGTATCGCTTATCTAAATTAGTAGATAAGTAGAGTACCTGATGTAATTGGCAATTATTAGGCTAGTAATAAATATTAATATGAAATAAAAACTTTATCCACTGTGGAAACCCTTCTGAATACTATACTATATTTAATCTAAGACAGAAATAGAGAACCAAGATGGATCTTCAGGGTGTCTGAATACAATGAAAACAGAATGGAAAAGTGCAGTGCTGTAAATAAGAGCCACACCCCAGACTCTCTATATCAGTAAATGAACATAATATTTTACCTGCTCTCTAGACGTATCTGATATCCAACCATCTGTCCCACACACTCTCCCCGCTCAGCTGCCACCCTTTCTGCCATTGCAACCGCAGATATACGTCGTGGCTGGGTACACAGTATGCGACACGGCTCGCCTTTAGCATGGCAGTCGTCCAAAATAAACTGCGGTATCTGTCGCAAACAAATCATCAGAATAATATTATCACAGTAAATGTTTCACAGAAATATCAACAGCAAGTCAAACCTGGGTGGTTTTTCCTGCACCTGTTTCCCCACAGATCAGAACCACTGGGTGCTTATTGATTTTTGCTATGAGTTCGCCGGCCATACTTGATATCGGTAGCGCCTGTCTAAAGCCACCTAGGTTAGACTGTCCTCTTTCCATTGGCACCTGAGGAATACCATTGTTCAGTCTGCCACTGGTTTTGCTTGCATCGGGACGAAAACCTTGACGACCATCAATAAAATTAAAATATAACACATAGCTGACAAGATATTTGAGATAGGTAAGTCTCACCTGTGTAGTCATGCATGACACCAGACTGAAGCTTCGATGTCTTTGGTTGTAGATCCATCCTTTCCTTCTGCTTAACAGGCCATCTATGAGAAGTTAAATGGAAGTAGTAAAGTAGGAATATAATGTAGGTATGTCCACATAGGTAGCAACCACTAGCATGAAACAGAATGAATTTATATACAAAATCACCGAAAATAGTATCTATCATCCTGTACTCCAAGATCTTCATTTCTCTTGGCAGGAAAGGGCTAATTAATGGAAGCAATATAGCATGCAATACCATAATAGAAATGCATTCAAAATGACACAAACCTATGAAGCAAAGAATGTAGAACTCTACTAGAATTCTGTCCAAATACAAAAAGAGTTGCCGACTCAGGAGCCTCGCCTTTTTGCTTTCTCTTCACTGTTAAACGTCGATTTGTTCCTCTTCTAGGTGGCAGTAAGCAGACAAAAATTCAAGTATCAGAGACTAATAATAATCTTATATATAGAAAAACAAATATTTGTGTGTTTTCCCAAAGCTATGGCTGGCTAAACCACATGTACTAGGAAGCTAAAATAGTGCAACTAGCAGGGTGTCATAAAGCTAGCCAAGTAACTAGTCAAAAATTAATGAACTTATTAATTGCTTCGAGCATTTAACTATGTCTGCTAGATAACGATAAAGTTTCACCATTTCTTTTTCCTGCGAGCAGTGATGGATTTAAACCTAGTGCTAATTTTGATTGACAATCGAGTGCGATGTCTCATTTATGCCTTTTTATTCCTAGGGAATCCTTGGGAATATGTGTTATCACTATGTATTGTTGGTTTGCAGAGATTGTGGTTTGTCGTTGGTTTGGAGTGATTAGTAACTACAATGATAATCCATATACATGTAATTGATGAACACATCAAGGTTTATTGAGTTGAGGTGATCACCACATGTCTTTCGCGCTTACCCTTTGCTTTTAGAAGCCAAACCCATTTCGGAAGATAAGCGATGAACGAGTGCACGCTCTGTACTGGTAAGCGATGACGGAAATTCATAGTCAGCTGAAAAAGTATTGCAAATTCAGTTACTGAAGCTCAAACAAAATAGTTTTAATAAGTGTATGGCCTAGTCAAGGCAAAATGCTAAATTTTGAAGGTAATGGTGGAATTCAATATTCTTATTCATTCATTCATTTACAAGTTCATTTGAGATTTTGGTCAGGTCAGTAAAAGTTTGAAAATTCAATAAAATATTGTCGTAAAATTGTGGTTGTAACAAAAAACCCACCTTGGTCTGGATTATCCAAATATCGTTTCAATGTACGTTGAATGGCGATTTTAACCTCTTCATCGACACAAACGTTACTATTTTTTCTTCCCATCCTGATTCCTCAGTAGAAAATTTGCAAAATAGCTAGTTTGAACGGCAATCCATTCATCCACACAGAGACAAGTTTGCAAAACCACCACTACTACTGCTACAAACCACAGGAAAAATTTACGGGACCGGTGAACCAGAACTAATGAACTTTAGCTTTTGACAACCGTAGCAGCAACCGTATTTGTTATTACCAAAGTCTATTATATAGATTATAGATCATAGACTTTGAAAAATACTCTAGTACTCGTGTGCATGTCTTTTCCGATCCGCACCGCATACCTGTACAAAGTAGTACAAATGATAAACATTTTTATAGTCTTTTTCAA
>QRAM01000052.1:141475-291186 GCA_013436055.1 Halocynthia roretzi | reverse complement strand
GGATAAAAATCATGTGTACTAAACATTCTCAATAAAATCGGACCCACGCATTATAAACACATTTCCTGAAAGCAATAGAAGAGAGGAAGAGAAAAAGTTCAGCGACCGAAAGAAAATTGCAACCGTCAGTTATAACTTGGGCTAGTCGACGTAACATAGCTTAATTGTTCAAGCGTAAGTGCCTTGCATCGCCATGTATAAAATCGAGCTTATCTTAGGGTTTGTTGCGTTTTCAGCAGTTGTTTTTTGTCCCGCCTGCGGCAGTGTGTCCGAATTAAAATCAGTTGGTAAGTTGACTTCAAGTATAGTAGCAAACCCTTTATCGAAAAGGCTGTGTGTCACTTTACAAGCAAACAAATTTCGCTACTGTACTTGGAAAAATAAAAACATTTCTTCGAGAACAGAATCTTGCAAGAAAAAAGTCACAAAAACTCAGGAGTGGTAGTTGCAATAGCATTTCGAAAACTAGGGTTTAAAGTTGAGCAAAAATAGTGTTTGGATTGGGATGATAGTAGATTGAAAAATTCATCCTTCGAATTATGGTACTTTTACTGTGCCATTCGTTTGCTAATAACAAAGTACCGTACAGTACTTCGAAAAAATGTCAAAATCGTTTTAATACGTAACCAATTGCTATACTGCAATGTAATAAAAAAATTTATTTCATTCGTACCGTTCGCAGAGGAGTCGCTGTTTGACCAATGGAAAATCAAACACGGGAAATCATATGACGCCGAATCGGACGAGCATAAGTATAGATTGACTAACTTCGCTCGTAACTTACAAAGAGTAATCAAGCACAATGCGGAAGACCACAGTTGGAAAAGTAGGTCAACATTATTGGATGCAAATTTCATGAATTGAGCATGACGGTACAGAATCGGAATTTTTCGGGATGCTAATATAATTCCACCTTCCAATCAAGACTATTACATAGGGCGCGCGACATTTAATGAGAAAATATTCCACCGGTTAAGATTTGTATATATTGTATTAAATTATATTGGTACTTAAACTATCAACTTCATTCCGATTGGTAACTGAACACTTCAGCTGTCTACATTTTTTTCATTGCCACTGATCAAATCGTTGTTTTAAAAAGCACCCAATTTTCCAGTACCTTTGATGTTATATGGATTAAACTCCTAATGTGCCAGTTGTGTTTAATATTGCAAGCTTCCTTTTTCATTTTTCAGTGGATCTGAACCAGTTCTCAGACATGACGTTTCATGAATTCAAAAACACGGTACTCATGAGCCCACAGAACTGTAGCGCGACAAACACCCAGAGAGTATATGCCTCTCCAGTTCCACATAATATGGATTGGAGAAAGGAAGGAAATTTTGTTACACCAGTGAAAAATCAGGTAATGAATAATAACTACTTTTAGAGACACTATGCAATTTTATAAAATGAGCAATGTTACTTTTGTGTCAGGAATCGTGTGGAAGTTGTTGGACTTTTTCCACCACTGGTTGTTTGGAGTCCGTCACAGCTATTGCGGGAAAACCATTGTATACTCTGTCTGAACAACAACTGATCGATTGCGCCAACCGTTTTGACACACATGGCTGTGAAGGGTAAGCTTGTTACTCTTTAATGTAGAATCACACAAATAATTATTTAACGAATGGATGGATCCTTATATATTACTAGAAGGAAATTAGAAATGGGGTAAAAAAGGAAACCTGGGATTTTAATGGGAGGTATGTTACTTGGGTACCGTTGCTGACATTATTTCTTCGCTATATTTTGTTAAACCTTTATACAGAGGACTGCCAAGCCATGCATTTGAATACATTAAATACAATGGTGGGCTCATGGAAGAAGGAACTTACCCATACAGAGCAAAGGTCAGTTTTAATAACGCACCTAATCAATCAATTAATCAATCAGTATTCGTAATTTGAACTGAATAGCTGTTCAGTCAAAAAAGATTTTTAATATCACAGGACGGAAGTTGTCATTTCGACCAATCTCTGGCAGTCGCCTTTGTAAAAGATATCGTCAACATCACTCATGTAAGATCATATCATATAAATATGAATACAAAAACTAAAACAGTAGTAAGTTAGATTCTACTACTGCATTCTATCAGAATTGCAATTATCAGGAAGGAATCTAAATTAAATATTTGGCTGTAGCTTTTGATGAATTGCGTTTTATAATACAGCAAGTATTATTCCGGAAACAACTCATCAAACCCTATACAGTGACGTAACAATATGATATTCATTGATTTTCTGTGATAGGATGACGAAGATTCAATCGTCAACGCTGTAGGTACTCTCAACCCGGTGAGCGTAGCATTTGATGTTGCTGACGATTTCATGCAGTACAAATCGGGCATATATTCCAGGTATGCCGATCAATATTGTCTTCTTTCAATGCATTATAATATCTAATTAACACCCAAAGTGCACACATCTCAAATAACAAATAACACTAGAAATGAATATTGTTTTCCAGTACGAAATGTGGAAAGTTGTCTTCGCAAGTGAATCATGCCGTACTAGCAGTCGGATACGATAGCAAGGGCACTGACAAGCCTTATTGGATAATCAAGAACTCTTGGGGAGCTAGCTGGGGGATTGATGGGTAAATATAAAAGCTGCAATTGAACTTAAACTACTCATATTGCAATTAGAAAGCAATACTTTGGTTCAATAGCCTGATGGCCTTTTTTTCCACCCAGGTATTTTCATATGGAGAGAGGAACCAATATGTGTGGTATTGCTACATGTGCTTCGTACCCAGTCGTGGTTTGATATGGTCGTGTCAATATAAAAAAATTCATTTCCATTCAAGATTCTAGAAATATATTTCAACAGGTGTATTTGGAATATTTTTCTTGAAACATAATGTATGCAACTATTGCTAAAGCAGATTATACCAATAGTTATTTAATTGTGGACTAGATTACCTGTCATTTTAATGAATCGGATATTGTGAATTCTAATCGAGTAGTTTGCAACTTTCCTCACTATAATCAACTTTTTTTCTCTTCCCTCCTAAACGAAAATCATTCCCAAATAAGCTCTGAAGCTTTACATTGGTTATGTTCAGAATTTGCTCACGTCCTATCCTGTTTGCCAATTCTAAATACTGATTCTACCCTGATGGTATACCAAAACTAAATTTCAAGACTGAATATTTGTATTACCAGCATTTGTTCTCTTACACAGTTGTTATATTCGGATCAATGCTAATAACTTTCTGCATGAGCATTTGATCATGAAATAATAAAGTATAAAAGAACATCTACTCATCATATTTTTTCTATTTGAAGACAAAAGTATAAGTATAGATTATAATATAAATTGCAAGAATAGAAAGATATTTATAGGGTATTTCACCAGGTAGATGTAATACAGGTGCCGTTACATATAGAATAAAATTAATTTGCCTTGCTACAAACAGTAACAGCATTGTTTTTTGCTATGCTCTTATTTAGGCGAGTCTCAAAAATGATTTTGTGTATACATAAAAAAAATTATATCGCCAGATACAAAATGCAACTACTTTTTCCACATAGGTAAAAATCTAAGCAGTAATTTCCAACCTTAATAATTCTTATTAGGAATCATTGTTATTATTTAAATACACATTCAATCCCACATAAGCATGAACCTACTTGTTCAAAAGCTCAAGTTGAAAGATATTGAAATATAACTTATTCCTACCATAACTATAGGCTTTCTTCAAGATAAGATAGAGCAAGAGTATTCTACCAAGGCAATCCCACAGGTTTTGTGAGGGTGCTAGAATTGTAAGGTTGCAAGGATCTCCGAGTAATATCACCTTCCTTAGATGAAATCATACTGCTGAATTTTATCCAAAGGCACAATTTCCCAACACTAAAATGAAGCACAAACATCTGATTGTTTACATATTTGATGTGTAAAAGTTGGGAATCACTGCTTTAATCAAGAAACTTCCGAATAAACATTTAAAGTTAGAAAACATACAAGCGTAAATAAAGAGTTTTTCAAGCAGACTAACTGGTCATGCACAACAGAATGAGAGACACCTACCAGTACACATTATTGGAAATGGGAAATGTACAGTTAATGAGAAAAAGTAAATGATTGTGGGAGCGACAAACATACAAACATACAAAGTTTACAGACACCAGTATGAAAGCTATAAATGCATGTAAAAATACTTTTGTGACATGTACACAAGTAATAAATGATGAATTGTGATGAATAATGTCAAAGTTCAGACATCAATGAATGGGAGGTAATTCTATTGTTTCATCCATGGCTTTCCATCCATTGCATGACTAAAATCCCAGATGGATTTCCAACAAATGGTTAAGGTTTATGCTGATTAGTTCAGATATATACAAAACTTAATGCAAAATATATTGAAAGTAGCTGAGAATTGTATATAAAATAGAAGTGATTAAATATAGGGAGCATAGAAGTAAACGATATTCAACAATATAAGAGCGATACAACGGCACAGAGGGATTCTAGTATTATTTCTCGTCTAAAATTACAAAAATGCACGTTCTGTCACTACAATACATTTCATAGAATGTTATATCTCATGGCTCCATCTATTGCAGAAATATAGAGCATATATGTAGCTCTCATAATCAATCCCCCATATCTTACGCAGAGAGATCACCAGTAAGCATATTTCGTGCAAACAACAATGAACCGACTAACTTCGTGTTAAAAAATTAGGATGAATTGATACATCTAGTGCATTGGATGAAAAAAAACAGTGGCAATAAAATGCTAATGGGTGAAAAGTCATGCGGATGAAATTCAATATATCAAATATTTTATTAATACGACCCATGCACATAAATTATATAATAAAAAATATATGGATTAAACAGAGATCTATGATTGTATCTGATGTATGACATAATCGAACTATGGGAGAGTAGTATCATTTATGATTTTCATCAGGCACTTCCTGTGTAGGCTTAGGATTTTCTAGGGCGTATTGCATTCCCCAAATACTGAGCGGTCTCATGTACGCGAGCGAGCGATAGTGACTGTTTCTGTGAATAGCCTCTGGCGTTTGGAAAGCCATGCCTAGCTCTTCCCAACAGCTTTTGTAAATACCACAAGCCGTTCGGAAACCTTCGTTCAGCATGCCCTGAACATTTTAAGAAATATTATCTATAAGTATCATTTTCAGTATATTTTTGTCACGACACTATCGAAATCAATAGTATATTTCCCAAATGTATACCTTATGCAACATTGTTGCGGCAACGGCATACGTTACACCGACCCAAACTTCGTCAGACTGCACGCTAGAACGATCAATTTTTCCATTAGGTCGCATGCCATTCACGGCACCGCGCTTACCGTTTGCGAATGCTTGCACATTGAAATCATATACTTTTTTGAGACAACTGATCACTTTTTCATTGTCTATAACCTGTTTGAGGAATTTGAAAAGTTATATTGATTTCAGAAAGTACAAAGCAAATGCAGATTATAAGAACATTCCATTTGAAAAGAATCGTTGACTTACATCTGCGATGTTAGCAGCAAGCAGGTACCATTGTCCAGCACACTGATCGGCCATAATGCTGTCATTGTGGGAGCTGTTTTCATTACTGTCATAGTTAAAATACTCGCCTGGAACGGAAAACACAATGCATAATTTCAAAACCATATCGCACAGTACTGTCTTTTCATACGAGTCAAAATAAATACCATTCCACAGTCTGTCTTCATATGCTTTCGCCGCTCTGTTCAATAGCTCTGTGTACTTCGTCTCTTCGTCTTTGCAGTTTAATATCCTTGATGCCTCAACCATACATCGTATTGCGGCCAGCCAAAGGCCTCCACAATACGCACTAAGAAAGTAAAATAGAGCTCAAGAATACTTTGCTGAAATTTATTGACTAGAAAAGTAAAATGCCGAGCCAAAAACAAGAAATAATGTAGATGCAAAATTCCCACCAATATTCTATTATGTTATGTTACAACACTCTATACTGAATTGTAATTCGCCTATTGACATTGAAACTTGCCCAACTTTGACAACTTCAAATCTAAAATGATCAGGAGATGTGCAGTTCTGAAATAATGACTTTACTTCATAGGTTTCAGTAAATAAATCAAGAACCTTTGCAACTCTTGTCAATTGACACAACTTTACCCACAGGATCCTGCTATACACAAAGAAGCATTCAAGTTACCTGGGACCTGTAACACTCCAACCATCAAAAGTTTGGTCAGCAGTTCCGCTGTTTTCAATGAGCCCGTCACCGTCTCTATCGTGTGTTAAGCTCTGTGTCATTACCGCCTGTGCAGAACACAAGGAATCATACAAAAATACGGATGAGGCACAGAACTGCATGCATGGTCAGCGTAAAATAGAACAAGGAACTCACAATACAGATAGGCCAGAGATCTTCTAAAAATTTTTTGTTTTGTGTAATGTGATAATCTCTAAAGACTTGTAGTACAAATTTTGGATTAAGATCTTTCCAAGAAGCGGTGTCATGAACATAGTATGCATTGACTCTGGTCCAAGGTTCATCATCTAGGTGGATAAAAACTTTTTTTAAGGCGGAAATGGTTACGGAAGATTAATGCTAACGAACTTACCTGGGTCTCCAACATCGTGAGGTACGACCCCAGGCGTTTTCACCGGATTGCTATCCCCATCCATTATGAAACGAAATATTGTCTTATCGCTGAGGAGAATGGAGGCAGCTGTTAAAGGTGAGATAATATATTTTGATGAAGGATGATTAAATAAGAATTAAAATGAGTTCAAGATAAATCGGGATCTGCTGAACTCAACATAAATTGGATACCAAAATTTCACCCTCCATTTTTCAAAAATTGCATGTTTGTATAATTTTTTTTGAACACAGTACACAATAACAACACAATAAAATTTCGGGGAATCGATTCACAAAATATGTCATACTGTACTGTAATTTAACTTCGCTAGCTAGTTATTGTTAATTTGCTTAGCATAATAGTATATAATATTTAATACAGGTGTTGAAGTAATATTTACACTCTAAGCACTGGGCAAATATTCCTGTTCAATGTTGCGTACTTGTTCACATACAATATTAAATGAATGCGCAGCAACCAACTATTGCTGATTAAAGCAATCCTGATTGTCCTGCATTGGGATGAGCTATTATTCATTTTCTCTGTTAGTATGAAGAATACATACCAATGTCATACTGCAAACTTAGTTCGAGATTTGGCCAAAGAGCAGCTAGTACGATAGATGCATAGAAATGAACGTCATAAGTGTTGAACATTCTGAGCAATGGAAACAATATTTATTGTCACAATGACAAACGTAAGCCCGAAAAGCAAAGCGTGAATAGAACAGAATTCCCTTACCTATATTCTTGTCCCTCCAAATATGCAAATCTTCCGAACTCTTGCATCGTCTCAGAAGACCTCAGCTGATCCTCCATATTTGGTGCTGCATTGTTTGCATTTACATGATTCAAAGTGCCAGAATTAGAATTATGTTCCACCCACACCGTTCCACCATCGGTTATATAGTAGAGCTCGTTGAAAATTGCAGATTTGTACCATGCGGGAAGTTTGCTATAAAATAACACAATTTAAGTGGAATGATTTTCACATTGTGGTTAGTGTTAAAATAATGAAGAAACAAAGACCAGGCAAAAACAAGTAGCAGTCTTTCTACTATGTTAATTATTAACAACCTGTTTGTTAAGATGGGATTTTGCCATGCCTCTATTTTGTTCTCCCATTCCGGATAGTTCTGTAAAGCATACAATGCCATTGGAGGTCCGGAATTTCCATCATCCGTAAAAAATTTCGTGTACCGCCTGCGGTACATTGATTCTTTTGAACCAAAACAAACCTAGAAAAGGAAGCAGAATTGTAATTTATTTGAAGCTTAGCACGGCTATCAATATTAGTTTTGAATTGTTTCTAGGAATTTGAGTTGTGGAATATGAATATATTTAGAATTGACCTGTGGCATGTCCCAAGCAAGGGAAAAATCAATACTGTGCTGTTGGCTTTTTTTCTTTACAGTAGTGCTAGCAGCAACTGCACAAGCTATGGCCTCTCCCCTTGCTGTCAAGTGACTTTTTTCTTCTCAAACAGAAAACATAAAACTAGATTTTTTAGCAAAACGGTCCAGGATGGAGTGCAGCATATTCGCTGAATTGCAAGAATGTTTCATGCTCCAGAAATTACCTTTACTGTCTGCGAATGAACCGGTGTCATGTAAGGCGCTCCATATCGCTTCACCCGTAGAAGAAGGGTCAAAATTGACGAATTTGGTAACCTTAACATATTCCTGTGCACAGATGATGTTCAAATCGTTAAAATAATATAGTGCTATAATGCACGTACTTTTAAATCAGATTAGTGGAGTATCATAGAAGTTTGCACATAAATATAATTTGTATTCGTGTAATTGTATCGTATTGAAATGGTGCAGAAATACTCTTACATTCTCGGTTGCGGCGACAGTCATTGTGTATGGCATTTTTTCATATAAAAAATTGTGCATAACTACTCCTGAGCAATTCTGTTCCTTCTTTAAATCAAAACTCTTGTTGTAATTGCCTACAGAGTGAGTTCGTGCATGCTTAGACCCTTCATGAGAAAGCATAGACAAAGGGTTAACATGTAACCTTACAGAATAATGTTTTTCTGAAGAAAAAGTGAAAATTAAAAGTACTGCTGCTACCTATCCCATTTTCCATTGTCATAGCAATACTTATATCTAAATCATCATCAGAATTATTTTCAACTGTCCATGAAAAAACAGCGGCTGGTATGCTGGAATCCTGCGAGGAAAAAATAACTTTAATAAGCCTGAAATTCTTTTAAAAACTCAAGATGCTTGATATGAAAACTGTTGAAAACAAGTAAATAACTTACCTTGTAATCGTGTGGAATCACAGGTGAAATTTGCCTGCAGGTTAAAACCACATTGATTCCAGGCAGCTCATATACAGTCCATGCCCTTGGGTACAAGGCGTGATAAAATGCCTGCCCACCGGGAAAGCACCATTTCCATTGTCTTAAATGCTTTTGAGGTGTGGGATGGATGCTCAAAACTTGCTGATAAATAGTCTGATGGTCTTTGCGAACGTTGACGATAAACTACAGAATGAAAGCGGGCTAGTTAGTAAGGAAGGAATTTTGAAAACAGATTTTATATCACCTCCAGAATCATGTATATTAGAATAGACTGAATAAACTGAATGGAGCAACACCACATGGATATAGCACATACAATAAAATTGAATGCACATACACTTCACTTCCAGATCATGGAAATAAAGTGAAGTACAGTAAACAATATGTTGTCTAATATAAGGCGCTCAGCGATGTATAGTTTTTTTACACATTGACAATGAAGCGATAAGCACCGTCAATTTCTGTGGTAAACATATAAGAGCAAACCATGGTTCAGAATTCAGTTGGTTTCTATAACAAAATACTGAACCAGAAAGGAGTCTGATCAATTAAACGACTGTGAACTCAGATAACACGGGCGTATTAAGAAACAAGAGAATAGAATGGCGTGACATTACATGATGTATAGTAACTGAAATGTTGTACTCTCCCTACCCAAGATCTAGAACCGCAATATATGTACAGCCATTCAAACTAGAAACGCTATAACAATACGAACATGAGTCGAACATGAATCAAGCATGCTAATGCCAACATATGTAAATTAATCACTGACCATGTCTGTAAGTGTAATGACAATTACTCAGAACAAGTCAGCATTATTTAAACTTATTAATCACATATCACTTTCAACCTTTGCCTAAATGTAATACGTAGCAAAGTTGTTAATCGTCAAGTCTCCGAGATGAGGCATTTAGACGCAACACTGTTTGAAAACTGAACCAATGTATATATGTAAATATAAAATTTTCCAATCCCGTAGATATAGAAGTTCTAAGTTGTATTGAAAAAAAAATGAATGTGGAGTCTTTAAGCAATGGGATCTAAATTTCATTGTGGTAGGAGTTCGATTNATAACAATACGAACATGAGTCGAACATGAATCAATATGCTAATGCCAACATATGTAAATTGATCACTGACCATGTCTGTAAGTGTAATGACAATTACTCTGAACAAGTCAGCATTATTTAAACTTATTAATCACATATCACTTTCATGGATAATGTGGATGAATGTAGAGTCTTTAAGCAATGGAATCTAAATTTCATTGTGGTAGGAGTTCGATTACTACTAGCAAGAACATTCTTGAAGATTGTGCCATAATTTAGTATGAGTGTGTTAGATTTGCTAAAATTGAAAATCATATCAGGTTATTTCAATAGCTTGTCAATAATTGCTCTCACATCCAATTCATTCAATGTTAAACAAATACCAACTCTTGAGCTGGTAATATAGTACATCTTTAATCGAGTAACCACGACATCGTAGATTGGACTCAATTAATGAGTCAAGTTTTATCGATAATACTAACAAAACTATTGATTTGATTTCAAGAAAAACCCTCTATACCATCCCAGTTTTTATGGTCAGAGATGAGATGAGAGAGAAATGGTGTCATGGCTCTAGCTATAGTAACTTGCGAACCACTGGTCAATTTAAGTAACGGAAATGTGAACACACCATTTACAGTAGGCAAAGATGCAATAAGGAAGTCAAGCAGCGGTGAACTTTGAGTCTTTGTTTGCTTAGTGTATTTCCACATACCGCATTTAAAGTATAACCGACATTACTGGTAATTCTATTCCAGAATTCAATTTATTTATCATTTCAATTTATTTTATACTTTTAACTGACTTTAAGATTGTATTAGCAATCATTATTCAGCAACATCTGAACTAATTCAGTAATAAACAACAGGCAGGATTGGCGCTAGCAAATGTTTTGGTTTCCTGGTGCTAATTGTATTTTGTAAAAGGAGATAAATTGATGAAACGGAATGTCTTATTAATAATCAAGATAACATCTTATTAATTATTAAGATAACATAATAAAATTGAATTGGCAACTGCCTTGTTATTTCTGGCACTGGTGTGTCATGGATTCTGTACTTACTTTGTGATGATTATGTATAATATCATTATGAATTTTATATTATTCGGAGGACAGTTAATCAGTAATATAATTTACTCATATCGAAAAAACTTTCCAAAATGAATAGGTTCTAGTTCTAGTTCTATGTTATTATTCCCAGTGAAATCTTAAATTTTTAATAAATTGTATTGACCAATTATTCAAAACAAGTGAGGTTGATGCTGAGTATAAAGTAGCTAAGATACCTTATAGTCAATAATTACATACACAATAAATGACATAGCAACGTGTTAAGTACATGGCAACTGCAAACTAGCCTGGTGATTACATAGAATACATTTAAATTAAAGAGGCTCAAGATACATTACTGTTGAAAATATGTTCTTAAAATTCTCTTCCAGTACCATAAAATACACACACGCCAACCAATTATTTGAAACATTTCAAGCATAAATGCACAGAAAAAGGACTGGTCGGAATATTATGGCATAAAACTGATGAGTGATGGGTTTCGGTTGACTATTGCAAATTTAAGGTACCAGAAATGTTTTCCGAGAAAAGCCAAGTAGTTAGTACATAATTCTATGAGCAAATATACACAGCCCTGGGCAATAGCAGATTTGGATCTGGCATTTTAAGCAGTAAATATTGGGCATTCGATCTAGTTCTATTTTATTCATAATCTAAGGTGAATCAGTTTTCCTAAGAACAAAGGTACCATACTTTTGAAAAAAATCAGTAATATTTGTCAGAGGCTAGACTATCAGAAAACATGGAGACATGCCCTCACTACACACATTTTTGTACTATATATTAAGGTTCCATAATCAGCAGATAATATATCAGTCATTTGCTGATTAAAACTTATCGACTGATATGGAAATTCGCTTATCGGTGCATCCCTACCATGTAAAACCAATAGACAAAGTTCCTAGCATGTCAAATAGTTTCATACCGGCAGAAATTGATTCCAAGCGCTGTCGCTGATACCAAAATCCCTGGATGATCCCTTATACGATATGATGTAATATTTTCATATAACCTACGTATGTTATACGTAAGTTATAAATCATCCATAAATTACTCATAATATCTGAAACAATATGCTATAAGTGAAATCCTGTTTCACACCGTTTACCATTTACCAGACGTGATGACCATTTTTTGATAATCATCGTAACATTTATTGTTTGAACTCTATCCAATCCGACTTATATTTTGTTTCATCTCCATATAAAGGTCATCCAGTTCGCTGTTATTGTGAAAGCTATACATTTGGTTATCCTTAATTTATTTATATTATCTGTTATCCAGCATACGTTCAGTGATGGTATGTAATGCTTAGTAGAAATTAGTTCTCATCCTCCTTTTTTCAGTGCTATGATATGTCCGATAATCATGCTAACACATATCAATGCATGTTATCACTCCAACTGCAGATACAAAGAGCCAACTGTATAAATTAATATAATTCAACTCACTTGATCTGCAAGTGTTGTTTCGTACACATAAATTCCTGGTCTCAATTGCCACCGGCAGAAATCCCCTTTCCATCCACGATTTATAGAGCCACCACCGATGCCACCAAGAGGAACTCCTAAAAGGCAATCATAGACTTCCTCAACCAATACATTGTGTAAAATAGTATACTATCGAATTAAAATAAACACTAAGCTTACCATAAATTTGTCTCAATGGCTCTTGATTCAAGAAATCCATGCAGGGTCGTTGGTTGTTTCTTTTCAATTTGTGATGAAACTTGAGATATCTGTTGATAAATAGACAATATTTGTTTTCATGTGACACCACTTCCAAGTGTTAGATTAGCACCTAGATTAAATTTGCTTTTAAACCATTACTTTTTTTACTATTCCATAACCAAACATTGAGAACTCTAATAAACTAATGTTTGTTTAGAACTCAAACCAATGGAAGATACCAGATACATAGTTTTAAAATACTAAAAAGTGAAATAGTATGTCTATATGTCAGAACATGTACTGGTACTTCCATGAAATAAAGAAATTAGACACTACCAAAAAGTATATAACACAAATTGGTACTAGTCTAGGAATATGATCCCTCCGAAAACCCGGTCACATTAGGTGAGCACTATGCTAGGTATTCTGAGGGTTACAGTAATGGTTAGTGCCATAAATTATGTGCACAGCAAGTAGACTATGCCAAGTCCTAAAAACTGTGCTTAATAAATCACATGTACCTGATAGACAGACCAACCAAAGAGGGGATCTGGGAAAGTTTTGGAGCAAGCCATGCCGTTCTCTTTTCTTTGAATTTATGGTTTAAACATATTCTCCAGCCATATTCAGGAACATTGTGACCAGTTGCGTTTCCTGTCATAAATGTAATTGTATGTAAACATGAAAGGCATCTTGGGCAGAGCGCAAAACCTAGCTCATCTAAATTTGAATGACATCATCTCTGAGTCATTCAATATAGCAATGTAGTCAGTCAGTTCACTATTATACCAACTATATATAGCATACTGAAGAAAGGGACTTTCAAGCTAAAACAAAAGTTTAACTTATAACACAGAAAAGAAAACAACATTCACCAACCTTGCCAAGTTTGCATAAGATCATTTTTATCATCGGTTGAATTTTCCGGTTTAAATTGATCTAGTTTTTTCCACCATGTTGGGCTGTTGTTACTTGCTTTAGGTTCTACAGTCATGACTACAGTACTGCCAATTTACTGATTATTTCAATTTGATTAAGATATCTAAACTAGGTACAAACAACGTTGAATAAAAATTTAAGTCGGCGAAATTGAAAAATCATCTCTACTTTACTTTAGAGAATATCCATGAACGCTAGTCGGAAATTAATAAATATTTTATATTTTACGAAAAAGACACTCGCGTCACTTCCAGTGAATAGCGTCGTCGCTTCTACGATATCTGGATTAGAAACTTTAGACGGTCATTCAATTTTCCGGCTTATTCTTCACCATGGAGAAAGATTTGACCTACTGATTAATAAACGGAATGTGTAAATTGTTTTATGCGTTTACAACTAGAAGTCCACAGCTAAAACTTCGCAAAACAGGATGGAACTACGCGACATCTTTTTACTTCCGAAGCCTAACAACACAGACATTAGTATGGCAGTAAAAAAAGTACCGCAGTATTCAAAGGCTTGTGGCTTTAAGTCACGAGAGTTATTATTGTAGTAAGTCACGCTCGAAGTATTTTAGCTTATGTATGATGTATTAATGATTCGCAGTACTGTACAGTGGATGCGGGAAATAAATTAGATTAGGATAATATTCAGTGTAAATTTAAAACTTATTGTTCAAAATTTAAACAGATGCCAAAATCAAATCAAAATATGGACAACAAATTGCATTGAATTTTCAAATATGTGGCGTTTTTACGCCACCCAATCGCTAACATACATATTCACTACAGCGAACACGTGCGCTTCAGTTGTTGTTTTGTTTACAATAGAAAGTGAGTTCAAAAGTATTTATAAAATCTATATACCTTCTCTGTTTAACATCCGAGAAAACACTAAAATACAAAAACAAAACAATTAGTAAGCAGCAATGTTAGATGTCGTAATCAAGAATAGGTTTTCTAGAATGTTCTAGAGTTATTTCATTTTTAACCAAAAACCGCTTAACAGTGCTACACTAAAAAACAGAGGAAATGGTAATAAACAAAAGAAAGATCTATTAGTGAGACGAATATTTTAAGATTAGCGATTTCTCATCATTCCCATGCAGCTTCAGGATGTTCTCGCTCTTACGCATATTAGTGATCTATAGCAGTCGAAAGTTAATAACCAATTCTGAGGTCAAATCACCTTTAACAACGTCAGCTGATGTTGAACCTAAATTGCCAGTGTGCCATTTTTTGCTCCCATTTCCAGACTGTTTCAAAGTTATTATTTTCAATTTAATAGCCGGCGAACTCGCCAGAGAAGAAATACAGAATGCTTCGAACAGGAATGAAAACCATTATTCCTATGGAGGCAAACAGAAAATGTATAAGTTGTGTTCTATTTAAAAGGAACTCAAATTACATGACAGGATCAGTGCTGTCCACAAGAAGCATGATAAACCACAGACGGACTACGATATCACATAACCCACTTAGAAAACTTCGCATTGAATGTTCTCATACAAATCGCATCATTGATCATAGATGTTCCATGAGATATTCAAGGCTGAATCCTTTTACAAACATTCAACATTATTACTCATCATCGTCTTCAGACGGGAATGAAAATAATGATGATCCTCCTGCTGATGATGACATTAAAGGTAGAGGCAGTAGTGGTGTGGATGACCCTTCGGGTAAATATGGAAATATCCAGAAAATTACTAAATTAGTTTGGTACCATATGTGTATCTTGTTTACTCAGATGGAAGCAATGTAATTGGCCAGCCACCCGTGACCGTCTATCCTGGTTCATCAACTGGAGCTCTGAGCACCATGACAGTCCCGGATAATTTCCCACATGTTCCAATAATCGCAGTCAATCGCAATCCGGTGTTTCCTAGGTTTATTAAAATGATTGAGGTAATTTAAGCTATTGCATGATTGAAATATTGATCATTAGCAGAAACCTAACAGTGTCCAGGCTGTGGAAAATCTGAATCTAATGTTTCAAGTG
Organism: Halocynthia roretzi; assembly: GCA_013436055.1. Taxonomy (NCBI): domain Eukaryota; kingdom Metazoa; phylum Chordata; class Ascidiacea; order Stolidobranchia; family Pyuridae; genus Halocynthia; species Halocynthia roretzi. The sequence continues at coordinate 275,531 of QRAM01000052.1, read as the reverse complement.
CTATGTTGTTGCACAAGATAAGAAAAGGATTTCACATTTTTTTTGGTCATTTGTGATGTTACTGTGTCAAAACGAAATCATGTTCACCTTTTTCAGATAAAAGACCCCAGGTTGATGGATATCATCCGCCGTAATGTCAGCTTGACTGTACCGTATGCTGGTGTGTTTGTTAAACGTGATGACGACAATGAGAGTGAGACAATCAAGGACTTATCAGAAGTATATGATGTCGGTACATTCGTGCAAATTCACGAGATGATAGACATGGGAGATAAGCTTAGGATGATTGTTATGGGACATAGACGGTATGTGTACAAATAGGCAACTAGGAGTATCTGTAGAAATTCCATATGATCATTTTCAATACTCTTTGAGACTGAGAAGATATGCCAGTATATCCTTGAAGTATTGAGAGATTTTTTCCTGTCTTGGATACAAATTTCAGTTTCAATTTTTCAACAAATCTTTTCAGTATATATAATCTCCTTATTTTTTGGAAAGAATACAGATTAGTGGGGCACTTCCAGCAGACAAAGAAGATGATGCCAAAATTGATGATGCTGAAAAAGCAGAAGTAAGAAGTGCTGAACAAAGTATCTATCGCAGTAAGCGCTTTATAAACTTTACTCAGTCGATCAATGATTTACAATTAGACTGAATTGACTGAAAAAGATGGAGAGTCAATATCTGAAGATCATTCTAAAGCAATTAATGATGTCAAGGCTTCAAAAGAATCGATTATTCTTATGGTGGACACTAAAAATCTTCCCAATCCAGAAGTGATTATTAATGAAGAAGTGAGTATGCTTGGTTAAATATCCTTTGCATATATGTAGATGTTATATTCCTCCTACCGCTGTTTAAGGAACAAAAATTATAATGGGAACTATACGAGGTACTTTTTTCTGGGACATTTGAAAAATTCCTACAATAGTAATAGTTTCATATATTTCTTTAAAAAGAATGTGACTGTCAATTACATGTAATGCAGTGCAGATATATTACTTTGACTTTTTTGCAGGTAAAAGCACTCACAGCAGAAGTAGTAAAAACAATCAGAGATATCATTGCATTGAATCCTTTGTATAGAGAATCTGTTGCCCAGATAATTCAGGTATAAATATATTAAATTATTATATGAAGTATTTGTGTTTATCTGTGTATATCCTACGTTATTTTGATTCATTTGTAGTGTTCGTCCATGTTAATTATTATTGTAGTTATTGGTAATATGATATTTTGAATGGTTTGCAGGCTGGCCATAGAGTTGTCGATAATCCAGTGTATTTGAGTGATATGGGGGCTGCGTTAAGTGGAGCTGAAACCCATGAATTGCAAGATGTCTTGGAAGAGATGAATGTGAGCTATTCGTTCAATATTACCGTTATTTAATAATAGTCTCTGTTGGATAATTCTGTACAAGTCTAGATTGTTCTTTTATGTTTCAGTCCTTTTTTGCCAGATAAGGTATAGCTCAATGATTTTGAGTTATACATTTATAATATAACACTGCATATAATGAAATTTTATAGATAAGGGAAAGACTCTATAAATCGTTGTCTTTGCTGAAGAAAGAGTACGAGGTCAGTAAACTGCAGCAGAGACTAGGACGGGAAGTGGAAGAAAAAGTAAAAACCGCTCACCGCAAATACATGCTACAAGAACAGTTGAAGATTATCAAGAAAGAACTTGGTAAGATCCATAGCCATATTGCTTTATAGAATCAATACTTTACACTGCCACGCACCTCTTGTTGAGCTTGAGGAGTTCTGTGAAGTAGGATCTTATATTTCAAGGATAACTCTAACGTTGGTGTACTATTCCATATTCCAATCTATTTTTGTGTTATATTCATTAGCTCCTGACTTTTATAGACTTCCTTTCCCTGATAATGAATAACTGTTATTCTGTGCAGTATAATAATACTTATTTCAACAATGATTTTTCAAAAATTATAAAATGGTTAGTGCACAACAGATTAAGTGATGCAATAAAAACTCAAAGTAAACTTAAATCAAGGCAAGACTTGAAGTGAGACATGTGGTTGATGCTGGCTGGATGAAATGCATAATTGGATGTCATTTTGTAAAATTTTCTCTTGCCTGGTTAAACTCACAATCAGTGCCTGTATAATTTAATTTGTTTGTGCTATAGGATTGGAAAAGGATGACAAAGACGCTATTGAAGAGAAGTTTAGATCTAGGTTGAAGGATCTTGTTGTTCCACAACATGTAATGGAAGTAATTGATGAGGAATTGAATAAATTGGGATTTCTAGATAGCCATTCGTCAGAATTCAAGTACGCTAATATGAAGTTTAATCTTGCTTGGTCAATTAATTGTGTTTAAAGACCGAAGCATATCTTTTTTCTTCTACATTTCAGCGTGACAAGAAATTACCTTGACTGGCTCACATCTCTTCCATGGGGAAAGCCAAGTGAGGATAATATGGATTTGAAAAAGGCAATGGAGGTAGGTAACTTCACTGGAAATGTTGTGTTCCGTTCACACCACTAGAGTTTGTGAGAGTAGTAATTAACAAAATAAATTTAGATCCTAATTTAAGCAAGTTATTTACTTTAGGTGTTGGAAGAGGATCATTATGGGATGGATGATGTTAAAAAAAGGATTCTGGAGTTCATGGCTGTTAGCCAACTGCGATCTAGCACTCAGGGTAAAATTCTATGTTTTCACGGCCCACCTGGTGTAGGAAAAACTAGTATAGCTCGGTCCATTGCAAGGGCCTTGAACAGACAGGTGCGTGTTGCAAAATAGTTATTTTATATTAATATAATTGTAAGTATCATTTGTTTGTGATATTGCTCATTCTATAGTTGGAGTAAACTGTAATGTGTTTACCATATTTGTGCCTCTGCCACAAACTAGTTCATGTTCTTGTTTATCAGTATTATCGATTCAGTGTTGGTGGAATGACAGATGTTGCAGAGATTAAAGGTCACAGACGAACATATGTTGGTGCAATGCCCGGCAAAATGATTCAGTGTTTGAAAAAAATAAAGACAGAGAACCCTCTTGTTCTCATTGATGAGGTCAGCTGATGATCATTTTGAATATTCTTTCGATATATATGAAGCCCAGTGCTGTGACCATAATACCTGACCCTGAAATATCAGGTGTAATGCTCGTAAACAGCTTTTATCAAACAGTGTTTACTGTATTTAAATGTAGTTCCGCTTACAAAATCTTAATTGTACTATTTAGTATGATGAATAAAACAAAATACTTGAAAATCTCATCATGTATAATCCTCCTCCTATTATTGTTGACTTTCTCTATTCAGGTGGACAAAATTGGAAAAGGATATCAAGGTGATCCATCTTCAGCGCTTCTCGAGCTCTTGGATCCGGAGCAAAATCATAATTTTTTGGATCATTACTTAGATGTATCTGTTGATCTCTCAAAGGTGAATGACATTCCCGGAAATATTATTAAAACTTTAACTTACAAACAGAAGTGCTTTATGTATCATCTTTTGTGCAGGTTCTCTTCATCTGCACAGCAAATGACATCGGACCGATTCCAGAAGCTCTGCAGGATCGGATGGAAATGATTGAAGTTTCGGGATATGTATCTAATGAAAAACTCGCGATAGCTCAAGTGAGATTGAAATATAGGAAGATGCAAAATTTTATTCCTGAAATTATTATTATTAACTAAACCAAAAATGAAAAACTTTGTGTCGTTTTTATTCCAGAAATATCTTGTACCACAAACTCAGCAGCAGTGTGGTCTCACCATTGAACACGCACAAATCACAGATGAAGCCATAGATACAATTATCAAAAATTATTGTCGTGAGAGTGGTGTTCGAAATTTGCTCAAGCAGATTGAAAAGGTAATACTAATTAGATAGATATATGTATGACGTGTATAAGTCACATATTTTGCCGGTAATAATCTCATTACACCTATTTACGCTGTTCATAGATCTAGATCTGTCGCCCAACGTGTTATTCATTACTATATTATGCTTGAAAGTGTTAGTCTATACCAGGGGTGGTACCACGATCGACCGGTCAATCGCGAGTAAATACGCTTTCAAGCCGTATTCTTGAAAGGATTAAAAACTTCCATCCAAAATATCACTAGTTTCTTTAGTTAATCGATTAGTCAGTATTGCATGTCACATTTTCAGGTGAAACTGTGACTCATTTATGCTTTGTATATTTTGATTTGTTCTGGTAATCGTATATCACAAATCTTCATTTTCGAGTTATAATTAACTGTTTTTTATGTTGTTTGTTTAGATTTTCCGTAAATCTGCATTGAAAATTGTGAACAAAGATGAAGAAAACATCGTAGTTAAAAATGAAAACCTTGAAGATTTTATCGGTAAACCCGTTTTTACTTCAGAGAGGATGTATGACATTACGCCACCTGGTGTTGTCATGGGACTTGCATGGACATCTATGGGTGAGCTCAATAGCAATCTACTTTAATAGTGTGGTACTTGTTTACTTTTATGGTGATTATATATGACTGACATTTATGAGTCCCACTGGACGTTATCAGTTAATTATTGCTGATGACCATATCGAATGTTATCCATGTCCACCATAAATATCTTACACCATGTCTCAAAAGTCTCTGGTTTCCTATGAACATATTTTTTGTTTGGCATGACATTAGCATTTATGGGTATGGCGTTTAAAAATCTTTCCACACAGGATTTTCCTATTCCTAGTGGTGATACAGAATAGCGGCTGGGGATGAATTTGTTGAAATGGGTTTTGCAAATAATATGTAATGAAGTTAGTAGGTCTGTAAAAAGTAAATTGAATCAAGATTGTGAATATTTCACAGGTGGTTCAAGTTTGTACATAGAATGTTGTGTTAGGAGACCAAAAGACAAACTTAGTGACAAGGCAAGTGGTGAAGGGACGATGGAATTGACAGGAAGGCTTGGAGATGTTATGAAAGAGTCTGCGCACATTGCCGCCACATTCGCTAGATCTTATTTGGCACAGCGGGAACCGGGCAACGATTTCTTTAATGGAGCTCATTTGCATGTTCATGTTCCAGAGGTGAGAGAAGATTATATGCCGACATAGAGATTAAAGATAGAGATGAAAAGGTCACTTATGGCAATTGGTTTACAAGGATTTGCACTATGTAGCTGATATCCGTGACCAGATTGCACGAGTTTCATGCTTAATAATACTTGTTGGTGCTTACCAAGATTCCTGCCTGAATTAGCTAATGTATAGAGCTCTTAAACAGATTCCCATATTTTGAAGTTGTAGGCTCGAGACCATCCTCAGTTGTGTTGGTTAATTGAATTGTTTACTAATATCTTCTGAACTCACTACTTGACAGTTACTTGATAAAAGCAAATAACATACCGTACCATGCTTGCCCCCGATCAAATAATTTGTTTTTCGACAGATGACATAGCCAATACTTTAACACAAATGACAATACAAGCTGATAAACAAGTGAATTCTAACATTACGTGAATCAAAACCGGTAATTATGATGCTGCTATTGTATTGTACCTGGGTTGCTAGGACTTGCAACTTATACTTATGGACTTTAGACTCTCCCCATGAACTTACTACTACTTTTGTGCTACATACTATGGTTGGTCAGCACCATGTTTATGCTACATGGTGGTTTATTACAGCTATTGAATTATTAATTGATGTAGAACAAGTACTCTGATAGACTTGCAGTCTCCTTACTTGTATGTTGTTTACTAGCAATGATTACAATTATTACATCTATGAGTTTATCAACAGGACCCAGTTCATGATAAACCAGTATCTATCTTACAGGGAGCAACACCGAAGGACGGACCAAGCGCTGGCTGCACGATCGTCACTGCACTGTTGTCATTAGCGAGGAACACACCTATTTTAAACAATTTAGCCATGACGGGAGAACTGTCTCTTACAGGGAAAATTTTACCAGTTGGAGGAATCAAGGAAAAGATTTTGGCGGTAAGATACTTATAATGTTTATGACCTCAATTTCAGTTTAAGAATATATAATTTAACAATGAGATTAACTGCCAGCTGTCATCACTTATGATATATATTAATAATACTGCCCTAAAGTTATGTTGTATTGGGTCCCAGCTGATTCATTTCTAACTCTTTGGGTTAAAGACATGAAATTGGGATGCTAATATCCCTCTGGAATTCCTGAATTTATTTATTCACTATAATCATTGTTATATCATTATTCGTTGATCACTTAATTACTTATACATGGATTATTCTTCGGGTCAGTGGACATGATAAGCGCTGGTTACTAGATACTATAATTTGTGGTTATTAAATATGTATGCTGCCAGAAATCTTGGTTGCTCAGTGAAAGTTCAACTACTCTTCTAGAAAACATTAACCGCAGTTTCTAATATTTATCAAAACAGGCAAAACGTTCTGGGGTGAGCACAATCATTCTTCCGTGCGAAAATAAAAAAGACTTCATGGACTTGGCTGAGTTCATTACAGAAGGAGTGGATGTTCATTTTGTTAAACACTACAGCGAAATCTATGACATTATTTTTCCATGAAAATGAAATTCCATGGAGTTCACAAATCCTTATTATTGAACTCGAAAAACATGGGTTCCAATGCGTATTGGGCAATCGGCACTTATTTGGAAGTAAGTGAGCACTAAATTCTATGTGATATTTAATCTACTGGGAAGTTTTTTCATATGTAAAAGATACTAGGCAGTTCACTATGAATACATGTAAAGAAAACGCAGGGTTGCACTTATGTAATTAGTTCTTACAAATAGCCAGTGTTGTACCCAGTTGTATCTGCATGTCGATGAATTTTTTTGCCTGTAGTGGAACCAAGATTAGGTATGTGCCCCTTTTATTTGTACAGGAATGGCCGACCTGTATCGTCCAGGAAAATTTTGTAACCTTTAGTTAACTGGATATGGCCTGACGCAACATTTCACTTAACACCAAAACTTTGAAAAAAAAGGTTGTCATCTCAAAAGTTGTGAGCGATTAAAATACGAAACGCGATACGGGAATATTGTTTTCGCCTGCTTGGTGCGTTACGTAATTCGTCTGACGCGTTTATTGACCTGACGTCGCATACTCGCTGTTATTTTATCCCAGTACCTCGATGCGGAACAACATGCTCCATTTCTCACGCACTAGGAATCGATTTCTTTGCCAACACCGAAATGGACTGCAAGTGGTCGTAACAAAGTGGTCTCCCTGTGACAGAGCTGTCAATCTAAATTACGCCATATCCCGTCGGCGTGATAATCGGATCTCCGTTATTCGTAAAAAGTGTTAGCGTGATATTCAACAGACGAGGTTATTTCCCACGGGCTTAGTTTAATAGGATGGAAGGTGTTTAGATTTTCATAAGCGTTCAATCCATAGCAATATTGCAATATATTCATTCCATCCCCTATAGACGATTGTTGTAATCTCCTATTAGGAGAAAGTAGGCTTGCATTTTTGTATATCTGTTCATTTGTGAATTTAGCTCATATATTATTATATTATACACCGTAGCAATAGCTTCATTGAGAAGAGCAAGGACTGCTGGTAACACACTTAACCTTTTAGCTGTTTTGACCTCTGACATCTTAACAATAAATCATCCTAAATAGTTGTTTCCAGATGATATTGAGGTTAATCTGGCAAATTAGAAACGAAACTGTTCGACGATTTTTTGTTTGGCATCCTTAACCTGGTAGGTTTTTATAAAACAGTACAATACGATTTGATGATTAGCGGCGTGATTAGCGTTGCATTATATTTCCTGTATGCAAAACTTGAGCTTGACCGCGGTTGGGATCGGTGTACTAATCATCAATGTATTCCGGTTCCATATTAATTTTAGGATTAGATGCAGCCTCTGTTCCATTCCAATATTAATTTTTGCATAAGACGCAGCCTGCGTCTGATGCGAATGAAAACGCCAACAAATCAAAACGAACCTTCTGACAGAAAATTCGTATATTCGATAAACTAAATTCAGCGTTACAATGTAAGAAAACATAGCTGGGACTATTGGATCTATTTGTCTCGTGGTAAACAATCTCTTATCCCCTAGTTGAAAACAACACACATTTCAATAACGTTGACCAATTTGCTGTAATTGGTAAAATTCGTGGAAACTCATATAAAGTAGTATTGAAACAAGCAAGCTTACAGTTGAAAATATAAAATAAAAACTGCAAAATGAATCAGGGTAATGCGATATTGAAAGCCAATTGTAAAATCAGACATCTTTAGAAATTTATGTACTGTCAATGAGAATAGAGGATTTTGTGTCAATGCGGTTTGCAAATGATGATCATGTTTTGAAAAGTCTCTATGTCACAATGACGTCATTAAAGAGTTTTAGAGAAATGAGTTCTTCAGTTACCACCTTTGTCCTGCAGTGAAATTCCACTTTCGTCAAAGCAATCGCATCTTTCACCCGCAGAGCGTTACTGTACCACTTCAACTAAGCCGTCCTTTCTGGCATAAAAGTCGCTGCTCTTGCGCCATTTAGAAGAATAATTCGTAATCACCGTCACAGAGCGTCGCCTCTTGAGTTACCCAAAGTTTCAAACCACGTCGACCTTGCAACTGAATTGTATGGGTCCAGAGTAATCCTCACGCATCTCACCAACAGAGTCAAGAAGAAAACTAACAAAAATAGTATCAGAACGTACATGATCACTTCCTCAATCATAATACCATCAGCGCGGGAAGTATTCACCGCCATATCTTTGTCATCGTAACCGCCGTACTCGCTATCTTGTACCGAAGTATCGTTGATCAGAGCAAGTTCGTCCGAATAAGCTTCCATGAAAGATGAGCTTGAAGAATTCATGCCGAAAATGGGCCCAGTTGAATTTTCTGCGGTATCATTCAGTGAATTAAGAAACAGTTTTAGCTCAGTATCTATTATCATGTTAGCAGTATTTCTAGTACGCCTCAAAGTTGATATGCGGGTGAAAATATAGATTCTATTATTAGCCTGTAAACATAAATAACTCTAATAACACTTAACTCTCAGAGGGAGTACAAAGAAGTAATACTATTGCATGCTCGAGTAACGACATTCTGAACATGCTTTTAGTCTTGTCTGTAGTCGATAAGGCTGTGTTAGAACTAAAAACCTTAATTGCATGGTAGGCGATTCATCGATTGGCGAATGCAAACGCCTGAGTAGACTAGGCACGTGTCCTACTCTTTGTTTTCATTTTTTATCATGGAATTTCATTCTCCTGGGAATAATCATCATCATCACTATTGTTCTCACGATGTTGTCAAACGGTACTGCAAGCAGCCAGTTATAGCTTCGAGCGAAAAATAACCTCAATATAAAAGTTATACAGAGAAGAGTTCTTGAAAGACTGACATTGAGCGTCGCACACACTGCTAATGATAAATTGTCGATAAATGTCAACTGCTACAGTGAATTGTAATCAGTTTAGTGCACCAAAAACGTGTTCCCCGGGTGCATATTTGCACTTAAGCATTTCGTATTTGTTCACTCAAAAAGATGCTATTTGACCATTATGCTCCCTGGTATTAGTGATGATGTTAACTATTAAATGATCGCTATAAACAAACTGAATTTAATTTATTAGAAGGGAGTATCTTACTATAAATGGCTTATGATTCGTACAAAGAGAAATTAGTATTTGACCAGCCATCAGCTTATTTCGCATAATAAGCTCGATTTTTGACTAGTAATTACTACCAATTAGGTTCTATTGAATATTTTTGAATCTAATTAAGTTTCAAAATAACGACGTTATTACAGTGTTGTAAGCATATATTTAATTGGACGAATTTATGACAGTACAACACATTCTGAATTACATGTGATAACTTGCCGCCATTATTTTGTAGCAAACATATGAAGAGGTAGGTATAAGTAGAAAATGTATCAGATTACCGAACATTACGGAACAATAGATTAATTTTTCATTTTGACGAATAGCTTAAATGTATAGATTTTAATCATAAGATCAAAATTTAATCAAAGGATTTATTTCTGGAACTACTATCACAAAGTAAAACAACACCTGTGGTATATAAAGTTAAGTCGGCTATTCACAGCCCACTAGGGAGATTTTCAGGTACTAAAAAATCTTCTTAATTTGCAGCTCCCAGTCATATGCAAATATAGAGCATGGTCCCCATTGTATCATCGGTAATTCACCCGTAATAGCGTGACATAACGATTAAATTATGGATTGTTCTGAGGTGCCAAAAATAGCTGGCTGTCGTTGAGCGAACTTTTGTTCTAAATAAACGAAAAAAAATCATAATCAACTTTGTTTTTTGCTGGTTGTTATACAATTTAGCCGGACTTGTACTGACTTGTACTCTCACTCTTTATTTAACGCATAGCTGAAGCATTGTACTACTACCATCCCTCACGTATTTCTTGCTATGGTAATCATAAGTCTGAGTCTGAGTTAAGCTTTAAATGTAGTCCTCTTTTTGATCCTAATTCCAGAAAATATATTTTGCGACACGTACGTCACCAAGATAACATCACGAGATGTATTGACCGCAAAATCTGTCGCCTTGAGCCTAATCTCTGCCAGGATTAGCAGCATACACCCGACAATACCGTCTTTAAATAATCAGAAACATTAAAGCAATGGAAAATTTTCTACGTCATTTTATTTGATGTCGCAGTTCTTGTCTCTTCCTGTTAAACTTAACTGTTGTCTACATCCGTTTTCTTTCGGTATAACTATTACCTCCTGAGGCGCCGTCAAATAATTGCATTGCATGTTTCTTGCTTGTCATTAATTATTTACCTCGGCCTTTGTCTCTCGTAAGCCCAGTCTGTTTGACAGATTGCTTATCAACAAGAACAATGAGTTTTCGGTACAATGGGGTCAAATGATCTAGATTTAACGCAAAAAGTTCGCACAAACGACAACTGCCAGACGAAATTCCAATTTCGCTGAGTGGTCGAAAAAACCCGCAACTCATTTTGGTAATGTACTTGATCGCATTGGGATTCCCAAACGACCTATCTTATAACGGACGCGTCTTTATAATGAGGTTGTAGTTCAATAGGTCAATATTCTGTCTGAAATAATATTAGAATTTCTTGACAGCACATCTTGCGATAATTCCATGTTATTGATCATTATATCTCTCATTTTCAGGTGCAAAAAATCCATTAGATTAACGCAATTAGTTAGGCGTCTCTTGATTTATGCAAGTTCGATTTATGCTTATAGGCAAGAGACCTGTTATTCTCAGAATAATGTATTCTTCTTTATGCGATGATTTAGGAGAATGCAGCCCTCGATCCCCCGTCCCACTCATTCTGAACAATTTATCCTATACCATACCTGCGTGTATTCTCCCTGAAGCTTCCATGAAATCTAATAATATCACTCTAACTAAACAAAACATATTACATTATTCAATCAAGCATAAATCCAGCCAATCTAGGATAGGCTGTCGTTATTATTCTAGACGTAAGGAGGATGTATTAAGTCACACTTCGCGGACTATGCGGTTGAAACAAACATAGAATCACTGAACTTCAAGTTGGTCTCATACTCAGCGATGTAAAAAACCGCAACTTCAAAAACACTCTTAGTATCTTGAAAACTATATGTGCACTGTATAGACTGAATGCATTAACTAGAGAACTGTCGAACCATTCTTCTCATGTTTTTATTACCAACTAAATTGCTATGGAGAGTCTTAAAAACAGTAATAAACTGGCTAACTGAGTTTAACCACAAGCCAATAGAGCACGAGTTTACAAAGGTGTGGCAATAACCGTTCAAGTAACAACATTTTTCCAAAAGTTATTATCAAACGGTATCAACGTTTAAACTTTACAGAAACAGCAATTCTGACTCCTGACTCAAAATACTGCTTTGCTTATGCTCTTGCTGGTTCGACTCTAAAGTGAAGACATTAAATAAGACATATATATTTTAGCCAATCGAAACCAATTTTCCCTACTATTGATTTCATTTAAAGGTGGCTTACAAATCACCGAGCACTTGGATTGCTAGCAAACTGCAAAGCACTGAAGGCAGAAATTCAGTCCGACTATAACTGCCGGTTACAACGGTTTACCTTCTTGTATATATACTATAGGATGAACATTTCTCTACTCCCAGAGGCGTGTTTAGGCGCCAACATCATATTGCACATATTTCAACCCAAGAGGCATGAAATGTTTGCCCAAAATCCAATTATATGACGCGTCTCTCGCAACTTCCCTAATCAATAGTAGCCCAATCAGCGAATAGCAAGTGACGATAAATTATGACGGAAGTTTCCAAAATAAAACGTCTAGTCACGCCACGCCACGCCACGCCACGCCACGTCGTCAGTACGCCGACGTTACGTCGAATTAATGGTAAGCAACGCCAAACTACTGAACAATTCATCCCATTTTAGATTCCATAAAATCAAAACCACCAATGTATGGCATGTATTCTGACGTAAGTTTAAAGGTAGCCGGAGCCGGTCCGTCCCGACAATTAGGATCTAACTGAACATTATTAAAACAGGTGTGGGTGAGATGCATTCAAAACAGATGAAACGTACGTGTATATGGTTTTTCATTCATAAGTGGGTGTGTGTTCGCGTGTTTACAAGTTAAGGGACATTAATTTTAAAGCAGCTGCTAATTCTTGACGGAATGAAATAGAGCTTCCTTGAAATCTCCCTGTCGGAAATCCTTTTATACGCAATGTTATTGTACGATAGGCTTGTAAGATCGGGAAAGTATCTACGGTATAAAGAGCCCATGGCAAGAACTGAAATTGCGCCACGCATTTGAAACTCATCTAATAGATATCTATCAACTTTAAAATTTGAGTTGAGCTCGATAGTCTTTTAATTAACAAATTCTGCCGCAACTGTACCTTACCAACCAACCCTACCAACCAACCCTACCAACCAACCCTACCAACCAACCCTACCAACCAACCCTACCAACCAACCCTACCAACCAACCCTACCAACCAACCCTACCAACCAACCCTACCAACCAACCCTACCAACCAACCCTACCAACCAACCCTACCAACCAACCCTACCAACCAACCCTACCAACCTACCCTACCAACTGTACCTACAACTGTACCTTTCTCGATTTCATTTGCTTCCAGTTGGCACTGAGCAGTGGTAACTTGAGGGTAAGTAGTCATGTGGTCACCCAGCACTTTCACTTAATACTTTATATAAGTATTTTAACAATCGTGCCATTCTAGTTCTTTTCACCCATGATAACAAAGAAATAAGTTAGCTTTTCTGACACAAACTGCTCAGTAGCGCCCTCTTCGAGCATATGTTATATTTGCTACATCATAAGTTGTATACTACGTTAACTTAGCACATTCGTGACACGATTGTTAGTAAACCTCATATTTACGTTACACACCAATTGTTTCATATTTGCGATGTCTGCAGTTGGGGTGTTGTAATCAAGTAACAAAATGTAAAATTCTACACTGAAATTGGGTACAAGAAAAAATAGAGTCACAGTTACGCGTTGTCTGTCTGCTTCATTTCACATACTTGGACCAAGGGCGTTCCTTGCCCGTTCATAGACCGCTATATACTTAATTCACTTCTTTCCTTAGAAGTTTATACATTTTAACCCTCATATATAGAATTGATCAACTTAGTAAGGGTGCAGTATCATAAGTACATAAAAAAGATCATCTATTTTATACCGGTATGAACCCTGTGGGAATTAACTGATTTAATGCGGCAATTTCTCCTTCTTGTAACCGCGGCTAACCATCGAGCTGTAATTGATCATCAATTAATTGATTCGAGTAATATCATTAATAATAGATGTGTGGTCTCATCATATATTGTTTTTGTAGGATTACAGTGTAAGAGTATCAAATAGGTAAGATTTTATAACCAACGTTAATGGTAAACAGAAGTAAAAATAAAATGTTCCAGAACAGTGCCTTGACTGGCCGCTCTTTGTTCGACGATGTATTGTGGGTAAATAATAGGAATTATAAATCTTTCTCACGTGGTAACAATAGGACTTGTAGAGCACATAAAACGTGAACGCAGCTCACGCTCATTTGAACATATAATAATCGTCAGATGGCGCTATATAACAACGTCTCTCTCTAATTAAATTGTGATTTTGTCTTTCTTTCGGTTATTTCACATTACCGATTCCCTTTCTTACTGCATTAGTTCATCGTCGGCAGTGTTAATTCGCTTGAATCTAGCTTAGCCCGTATTGCATGCGTGAAACTCCGAAGCCCGGTCTTGCCATCTAGGTGACGTCATTTTTAGTTGTTACCTCTAGAGAAACGTTTGGATTGCGTCAGCGTACTTATAACTGGTTAAACATTTACTTGCCGACAATAGCAATGGGGCGTACGACACATTCCGCTTATTCACTTGGAAGGAGTTGAACGAGAAATAAAAAAGCACTCTCTCAGATTTGTGTACTCTAGTACGTAAGGTGAAGAGAGTGTTTAGAGTGTTTCTGGCTTATTGTGGTTATCACCAGGAGTTGTAAAACGTCAAATATATCTAATACTGTGCATATTCTTAGGCTTCAGCGTGTAAGAACGATAGAAAGTAGACGAATTGTGCAAAGCGTAGATATGGTGCTTCGAATTTAATACTTCTGATTGACATAACCCTATAAGAACGCTGTTTACTTGAGCTCAGCAGTTACCTAAGGTATTTGACATTGTTTGAAATTTAAATACCACAGTTTAACGATGTATGGTGTGTTAGAAAATAGCTATAGATTTTAAATCGCTTTAAAATGTTCTTTACCTTAGCTTTTTATGTCGCTTCGACCAGGACGTGAGTTTGCAGATTTGACAGCCTACTGGTTGAGCGGTAATTAGATGAAGGAGTTAAATTTAGCAGCATATCTTCAGATATTTTACGTGTTAGTTCACCGAAATATTTTGTTAACATCATCAACGAGAACTTTTGTTATCTAAACGTATATGTTTTGTACTGGTAAAATGCATTACCGGTACCATGCTATCTCGCATAATTTCCGGAAATCGAATGTGATTATTATACGTGGGTGTATGTACTGTTTTGCTGGTAAATTCCAATTAACAATGATTATCACAGCTACGCCAGAAAGATGCTGTGTAAATTAAAGTTAAACTACGCTGCATGTGAGTCAGTGTGTTTTCTTTGTCGCGTTTATATTACACTATGATAATTCCGAGTACACTGTATTATTCCATTGTCCTACTGCAATTCCTTTTTGTCTGTCATTGACCATTCGTAAATATTGACCTGACCTGGCTGACAACGACGTGATTAGTTTGCGAAATCTAGAGGCAAGTATGACATACTGTGTGGTTTGGGCGCACGTAAGTACGTGATGGCTTTCGTAGGCGATCAAGCTTTTACGACAGAGGCCTATTTTGTACATGTCACAGGTATACTGCTTGATATGGGCGAGTTTCAGTCAGGCTAGGACAGTAGTAGGACATAAGCCATAACGAGTGGATTTGCGTGCGTCTGATTGATACGGCTAAATCGACAAATTACTGTATAGAATTTGCATTATCTCATCAAGTCAAATACAGTACAGAATATAGAATCTTGGTTTATAATTCTGGGAATTTTAGAGTACAATACAATGAAGTGGTTGGCCTTGGGATGTGGTATATTGTGGCTTACTGTTAAATTAATCTACACTTCCGATATCATTGCTACTGAACTGTGTGTGGCCGGTGTTCCGAAGATGAAATTGAATTTGAACGTTTCTCATCCAAGCGCGTAACTGCACAGTCGCTGACAGATAGCAAGCAGTTACTTGTCAAGCGTCAAGTGTATTGTCTGCAGATGAACAACTAAAAACTAAGGTTCGTTTGAAAAAGCGTTTTGAACGTGAATAAAGAGGATTAATGTTCTTAAGGTTTAAGTAGAGTGCGTTTGTAGACACCTAATTGGCTATAAGCCCGTGTTGTTACCGAATCGAAAAACCAGCCGGTTACTTCTAAAATCCAGTCAGTGCAGTTGGTCATATTTATCATGTAATGTCGCTTAAGAAGTTGCAAAAGAGAGGCATAACCATAATTAGTTTGTTTGCTTGAATGCGGCGAAGTCAGTTGTAGTCTAGAAAATTAGTAATCCGGTATGAGGACAGAGAATTTTGTTAACGACTATCCGAGCAGATTATTGACAAAAGATCACTAAATAGCCTTCCAAAGTTCGGGTTATTCAACGGAACGAGAAATGCAACAGAGAACGTTATCTATCTGTGAAGAAAAGAAAATATCATAATAGCTAACTAAAAAACAGAAGGCTATCGTTTAAGCTGAGGGTACTGGTGATAAGAACCTTTACGTAATTTAATAGAAAAACCCTGCTTGTTTAAATCTGTTTTAATATGAAATAAGCCCTCGCCCGTGAAGGTTACTATTCATTCCCAGGAATTCGTAAACAAAAATCATTCCTGCTTATCTAACCGTGGAAATTCCGATGTATTATATGAGATTCTTATGGAATTTCGAGGTCAAAACATGCTAGGTATCGTACTGAGGAGTCGACCTCGGCCAGGCTTTCCTGTTATTATTTTATCGCACTATTTAATCTTTTGAATCCAAGAAGCAGTAAACCGTTAATTTTCCGCTGGATTTACCAATAAATATATATTTGCTCTTTCTTAGTCCTAAAATTCAGTTTAACCATTGGTACTATCATGATATTGTACTTTTATTCTGTGCTCATTCATCTTGCCGTGGTGCCTTGAAAAAAACAACCGTCTCGTGTTGTTGTTTTTTCGCTTAGAAAAATGAATGGTTACGAAGGCGCTGCTAGATCGAAGTGTGTTTGGATTAACTGTAACATTTCGGTTCTTTTTGATCCGTGTTTGTCGACAAATAATATGCAGTGTACTCGATTGTGATTTCGGAGGCAGATAAGACCAAACTGAGCTAGAACCCTGTCTCATGTCGAGATGGATATATTATTGAGACAGTCTTGGCTTTATTAATAGCTGTGTTCCAGTAAAGTAACAGATAAGGTAGTAAGAATTTCAGCAGTATTTAAGAGTACGGTGAACTCATTTCAATATGCGAAATAATGTATTGCATCGCATACATTATTTCCAAACTTGTGGTGACGAGAGATAGAGGGGTGTTGAGACCCAAGAAGAAAGATTAATTTCACGTTGAATTATTTACGTTTTTAGTATATATATCGAACTTTTCCATGTTTAATTTTTCGTGTTTATCTTGTTTTAAAAATCGCGATGCATATTCAGGAACTTTATACATTTCCAGTCTTTGTGTCGTAGTTCCGATTTGAACAGATCCTCTGAACCGTAGATGCACTAACCTACAAGTTTTCTCTTTCGATCTCTGAAATAGTTGATTACTGTGCGTGTACAGTCTCATCTTAGTAGATTGAGTATAATTTAAGATAATTACATGTAATGGACAGGATGTAATTGGCGAAGTACACTATTTAGCAAAACCAGAACGTAATCTAGACCTAGTGTACAGTAGTGTAAGTAATATATATGGATGGATTACACTCACTACAGGAATGATAATCGTGACAATGAAACTCATTCTTCATCAGTTGTCTGCACTAGTTCGTTCCGGTTGTTAGTAGGTATTTAGACGGATTGGAAGATGAGTGAAAATTATCATTGTATTATTTGCTTACTGCAGAAAGATTTATGAGTTGGAATTTGATGAAGCGATAAACATATTAAAGCTTTGAAGTGGAGATTTTGACTTAAACCATGAAGCCTAATCTTCTTTACAATGCACATGGAGAGTGACGTTCTCGAAGTTTCGAAAACGTATGACTAAATATTATATTACTGTACTTGAATTTCAAAGTTTTATGCCTTCAGCAATAATACAGGAGAAAGGTAATACGGCTTATCGTGTTGTTGGACAGGCATTTTTCTAAGTTTACCTGCTGTGATTAATTAGTTGATATATTCCTCAGCTTGACTAGGCTTGATTACATCAATAATCGGTAGCCGTTTCAACCATCAGTCTCTTGAATGAAAAGTACAGTTGAACTCAGTGGTGAGATTCAACTAACTTACACCGGTTCTTGCGAACCAGTTACTAAAATTACGAAAGTACACAGAACCAGTTCCTGAATTGTTTTAAAAATTCAAGTTTTTCCTCATCTAACACATTAATAACTGAATATTTTCTTTGTCAAAATCGACATTGACAAAAATTTAGGGATGTAAAGTATGAGAGAACCAGTTTTTAAAACATTTGAATTCCACCATTGGTTGAACCTCGTTTAGCATCGTCGAACCATGCTATTGCTAAGCCATGGTTGACCTAGCCATTCAGATATGATTATGTTATCTTATTTGCAATTAGTCATATTGTATTGAAAATACTCTCTATTTTTCTGATCCTTGTTTTTCTGGGTTGGTGTAAATCATAACATTTGTACTCATGGCAGGTGAAAACAATGTTTATTGTACAACAGTCGTGAAGTTGTTTTCGACGCATTAGCTCGAAAACCGCATGTTTGATATCGGCGGCTGCACTTACAACTATTCGTTTTGGAAACGACATCCCTGTCTGCGTTCTAACTTTTCAGTTTGTGTTATAATAAGGCGGTGTCATCCTTTCAACTTGACTGCTTTCGAGTACTACCACTAATGGCCCTTAAGGTTATCCAGTAATCAACCAGGAATACCTTCTATATGTAATATCTAGGTTATACATTTCCGGTTATTTCAAAGTATTTATTCGTAATCAATTGTCGTGAAATTAGTTTGGTTTAATTTAGAATAATAACTTATCAAACGTATCAACCTCCATAGTTAGGTCACCATTTCTGTGAAGAGAATTGGCATTGTTCGTCTGCTAAAGTGTTTTGGAGTACCTATGCGGTAAAATACCTACGTACATTTTGGTTTGGGCTACAAGTTCGATTGTGATTACTGACTTTCCACTTGATGTAAGTTAATGGGTTTCCTGGGTTCTCCAGCATGTCTGTGTGCATCTGTCAACAGGAGGCCACTACCCACCTGCATGTGTTTGAGCATTCACGAAAGAATGACACTTAGATGGATGGCATTAGAATGACTACTGCAATTGGAGGTTTTCTCCACATACATATTTTTAAGTTTCGGGGTTTAGGCCCTTAGGTAAAACACGTGCAAAACATACACACTATGAACTCAACTGAAGTCAGTTTTATTTCATCTATTCGATTACGCCGAAGGAAATATGTAGGTATAAGGGAGGCCGATTGCTAGTGACCTATCCCGAACAAAACACACGTGTTTTGTAGTTTGTTGCTAAGGTTTTTTTTCTGGGGAGTAGGTCAAGTGAAGTCGTGATGATTTCTGAATAGTATTGTTTCCGAAATTTTTGCACGCTGATGTCTGTTATTTACCGTGTAAACTTTCATAGAAGTACGCCTGCGTAATAGAGGTATATAGAATATGACGAAAGCATTCATCCATTTGCGCATGACTTCTCTGGAATGCAATTCATCATTGAACAAGCTCGCCACGGTAAATTTCGAACCACAGCTGTCTTCTAGCTTGTGTGCCCACCAAACCCTGTAGTATTTTGTCAGTCGTGGTATTCTCATTCTAGGAATGATTGAAGAAATGCCAGATATTAATGAAAGAAAAGATGCTATTGTGAGCATTGTTGTAATTATAATTCCTGTTTTTACTGACCCGTAACGAGTGACCTCATCTGTTTAGTGTCACTGCTCTTTTTAGCAGGGATTGCGAAAAACACAATGACAAGTTACAGTCCAGCTATTATTTTTACAGTGCATTATAAACTGAATATCTGCCTAAACACGTTAGTTCTACAACTGCTTACTACTCGCGATGTACCAGAGTCGAAAAATGAAGATTTTCTCACGCTGCTTTGTGACTTTATCGTTGTATGCATTCTTACACATAACCAACGCAGGAAAATATGAACGTGCTTCTGCTGAGGTATGTTGCTTTACCTTTTCCATTTTGATTTATACCTTGACTTTTTGTATGCATTACCGTGATACGGATATACTATATTTTTTTTATTACGGGCATGTAGTTTACTGGCTGTGATACTGGTGTATAAAATGCATATAACTTTCCATGCAAAACATCGAATCGATTTCCGTAGTTCAATCCGCTTAATTCCTTTGCAATTATTGACATGTCAGTAATGATCGTATCTTCATATGAATGTTTGACTACGGCCTAGACGGCTAAGGTCATCGTGCTAACACACCTTCAGTATGTTTGTTGGTAATTCTTAACTCTATTTGATTTATGTATCGATGTTCCAAATTCAACTTTATATTGCGCTTCGTGTTAGAGTGTTTTTATGCTCCACGAAATTCAAAGATCTCAGGTGAGGCTCGAACTCACAACCTCCGCATGCCTCCGTTACTGTCTTATAAGTACGGCGCGCTAACCGATTGCGCCACTGGAGCTGCCATTGTATACAACTATGTATAATATATAATGCAAAATAAATGAATTGAAGTTGAAAAACTTGCTCCAGGTGAGGCTCGAACTCACAACCTCCGCATTTCTCTGTTACTCTCTTATAAGTACGGCGCGCGAACCGATTGCGCCACTGGAGCTGCCGTTACGGCCAATTATGTATAGTTTTTAATGTAAAATAAATGAATAGCAGTTGAAAAATATGCTCCAGGTGAGGCTCGAACTCACAACCTCCGCATTTCTCCGTTACTGTCTTATAAGTACGGCGCGCTAACCGATTCTGCCACTGGAGCTGCCGTTACGCCCAACTATGTATAGTTTTTAATGTAAAATATTTGAATAGCAGTTGAAAACATTTGCTGCAGGTGAGGTTCGAACTCACTACCTCCGGATTTCTGCGATACTGTCGTATAAGTACGACGCGCCAACCGTAGGAATAGTCAATACAAAGGCAACTGAGATACAGTCCTGCGCGACTGCAGGTTATTGTATATTTGGCGTGACTTCTTGAACACAAACTTCATTGTGAATAGATTTGTTCATAGATTTGTAGTTAACATTTATATTGACTTACTTCATTGTGAATAGATTTGTAGTTAACATTTATATTGACTTTAAAGAGTGATTGCACAGTTCTCTTCCTCATTTTGATAATACCAGCGATAGGCAAACATTTCATTGGTTGTGAATATTTTTACTCGGTATATGAATAAAAACCGCAAGTTAAAATACCGACTGCACTCCTTGAATATATAAGGATGGTAGAGAGAAGATGTTTGTTGTAAAAAAGAAAGATTGGTTAAAAACATCTCAAATATACGATATTTTCCCTGGTTGATCTGTGTTGTTCCAGATTTTACTTTTTGCGTTGACGCGTTTTTAAGTACTGTACTGGGCTTTACACCTGGGTGTACCACGTGTGAGGCGATTTTTCTAATTACGTATTATATGCACACGAAAATGAGACTAGATTCGTGACATGTAAGCACGAGCGTGCGAATGAAGATCATACACATGCTATGGAACAAACGGCTAGGAAGTAGGTAAATCAGCGTTCGTTTCAAACGTTTCATGATTTCTACAGTAGATACTACTATCAGGATCACTTTTGCCTTGTAGTCAGTAAATTACAGTAGTTTGAAACTTTAAAAAAGGCAACACGCTGTTCCTCTTCGACAGCTGAACGAAATTCGTTTCAAGATTGGTAAATATGATACGCTGGCATCGGTTTTACTTTCATTTGTTTGTTCTTTCTGTGTCGCGTATCGAGTTTCTTTACACTCTAGCATAGCATATATAGTTCAATTCCGCACATATTTGAAAACGAGCAAATAGATCTTAGCAATTTTACTCCAATACACTGATTTTAACGACGTGTCATCCGTAGCAAAGATAGAAGCATGCTATTTTGTAAGTTCAAATATGAGCGACAAAATCTATAAAGAAGCCATACCCTGAAATAATAACGCACTAGTATTGTCACGAAATTTCAGTTTCGGTCATGGGTGCACTCGGTTCTAAGATGTCTCGGTGAATTAACTGTTTTTCGCGTTCGATCTCTGCTTGTGAAAATTTGATAAATCTTTTGAAGTCCTTACTGTAATCAGATCAAACTTAGTATTTATATAGTGCAATAAAGTTAAACACACCGCAAAATGTTTAATATCTCGACTAGACAAGTCAAATTTGAATTATTGAATGTTTTTTATGTGGGCTCCAATAACCGACCCTGAACAACAATCTTCAACTTGTTTGTAACTTGTTGAATCATTGTTGAATAGCGTATATGTTGCCCGGAACCGCCCTTACATTATACAAGCCTTCATTGATCACAAACAACATGTTCAAGCCTGGATAACTATTTCAGGTCTATTCAGTTGACTGGAAATATATAACACTGCCTTTAAAAGAAGTTCGAGTTTATTGTGCACAGTGAACACTTTGCCTCAAGCTTTTTGATATTCTAGCGCATGTTTTTAGGTATGCTCTGAGGTATTTTGCTCGGTAATGCGGTAATTTGCTCGGTCTAGCATAAACATTTGAGTGTACTAGAAAGGCATCTCTGATGTGGTGTGGATTTTTATACGGAAGATCGAATGTTTGTGATTTTGTGTAACAGCTGTCATGAATGCATTGTACTACATTAGTATTAGCAATTTACAGTAAATTTCTTCAGAAGACAAATTACTGATGGGTGGAATGCTATTTTGGTTATCAATACTGTTTGATCATTATATACCACATAATTTTTCATCTTGAACTGGATTTAATAAAATTAGCGTAGTTATTCAAACTGGTTCAAGCACTATATGATATTATCATACTCGTACAACATACAATTGCCTTTAACAATATTTTCAAATGAGTACAATGTGGATGTCTTGACGACCGGTGTCGTTCGGCGTTAAGAAGAAACTGACTGCATAAATATCTCTTAGGGTTAAAAAAAAAACTGGCGGCACGTTTAAGATAACCTCAAGTCTACAGACTACAGTAATGCGCCTTAATGAAAAAAATATGTAATAAACTGTAGTCATTTGAGGAACAGGAATTAAAGATCAGCTGGGAGATTAGTTGAATTTTCATACGATCGTTGTATCACTCAATAAAAAAGAAGACGAAACCGCGTGATAGTTATTCTATGTAGAACGAACCTTCCAAAGAACTTTTGCTTCCTATTATTATCTACATATTACTGTATTGAATTGTAATATCAAGTGTATTGAATATTACTGTATTGTAATCAACAATGCTTTCTACTCCTACGTTGTACTCCCGGTACCATCGTGAGACCAAAATGTTTTTTAACTGTTGTCTTGCTTGTGTTAAACTATTTGAACGAGTTGCGCTTCAGACAAATATGACTGAAGTTCAAGTAACGATTCATTCGTTCGCTTTCAAAAATTTGGTGAGATTTTTCGAGTATACTGTGTGTTTGCTGTTCGAAACCGAGTGTTTGCCCTGGGCAAACAGGACGTGAATGAGGCCACGTTGACCTTCCATGTCAGTAACCGCAGCCCTACTGAATAATATTGAATTCCGAATCCATTATTCTTACCAACGGTAACTGGTTGACAACCGACTAAGCTGACAGACGGCGAGGTAGCATCGCTGGTGGTCCGATTTAGTACTCAACCAGTTCGTAAAGGAACTAAAAGTTCAGAACACGAATATTTATATGCTCAATGTCAGTTAATTGGTTATGTGTATGTATTATTCAGCGAGCAACATTTATTTTATCCTTATAAAGATAATCAATTTTGAGGGTTTGACTAGGGCTTATCAGATAGCATTGATGAAATAGTTCATCTAACTACATCATATCTTAACTGTATAAAACAACTTTATTCCTTCCTATTTTGTTATTAATATAAACTGTTTTATTATTTCAGAGTGAAAGTAGGCCAAAAAGACAACTACGAGGCTATTTTGCGCCATCTAGCGGTGTATCCGTAGGTTGGGGTCCTTGGGGCCGCTGGAGCATGTGTACGCGATCCTGTGGTGGCGGTATCGCAGTTCAAATAAGGACCTGTTATAGAGGGCGCAAAATACCCGGGTAATAATATATATTATTTGCATAATTTTGTATATACTGTATATACATGGTCATCTATATGTACTTTTCATTTTAGCATGCGATTATCACAACCTTCTTGCACTGGTCCATACAAGCGTTACAGATCATGCAATTCATTTGTAAGTACTGTTCTATGATACTCAGTTATATTCATAAGTTTAAAAGAATGGTTGTTGATAAGACTGAATGGGTTTGAGAAAGTACTTAGAATAGGTACCTACTCGGCTGAGCTCCGAAGCTGGCAAAGCAGAAATGACTGCAGGAATAAGCAAAATTTTAGGTCATCTTTAAACCCAAAACCAGTGGTACTATGTATGGTTGATTTCACTTCTTGAAAGCTGTGACATAGGCAGTGATGGGATTCAATTCTTTTAGGAACCAGTCCACTCATACTTTATATTCCTAAGGATTCTTTTCGATGGTATTGATAAAGAAAATTATGCACCTAATAATGTGTTGTATTTGATACTCTCATTTTAAAACAATTCAGAAACTAGTTTTGCGAATTTTTGTAATTTTCCCTGGCTTTCAGATGATATCGAACTTTTCAGATTATTTGATACATTTCTCGTAATTATTACGGTGTTCATTTCCATTTGCTAACGCTGTATTGTATTTCTATTTATATCAGGCATGCTATGGTGGAATTAACGATATTCCTTCCCGCATTTGCTCAAGCTATAACGAGAAACTATTTTCTGGCAAAACATATACGTGGGAGCCGTTTAATACAGGTATAAAAGTACATGTATTTTGCACCGACTAAACCTGAACAATACTGAAAACGTATATGTTATATGGGTGCAAATAATTAGAATTTTGCAAAAGTCGATTTTCTCCTTCAGGGAACTTTTGTAAGTTGAATTGCCGAGCGCAAGGACACCGTTTTTACTTGCGTCATTCAACAAAGGACACGGACGGGATACGATGTGTTCCAGATCCTTCCCCCGAACCCTCACCCACTCATCCTCGTCATATCTGCGTCAATGGGCAGTGTCTCGTGAGTACCATATAAATAATAATTTTACTCAGTTTTTATTATAATGAGTTTTTCTGATTTCCGTATAAATTACAATAATAGTTAAGTTGGGATCGGTATATGCTGGATTTGGTCCATATGCAGAGTGATGCTACTTTCCTTATTAGGAATATGCCTATATATGAACATGAGCTTATAGCCAGATGTAGATGACCTTTATGTAGTTAAGTTAATTTTTCTCGCCGTGCCAAGATTTTTATCTTGTGTATACAACACGCCTTAATCTTGTTTTCTATAAACTACAAGAAATACTGTAGTTGAATTGAGGTATTTGCTCTGTTTGGAAGAATTTTTTGCGGCTATTTTAAGTATGTATGAACAGCCGAGATAATATAAAGAACCAACATCTAGATAGTGCCTAAGTCAGGGTATTCCATCGTCTTATACAGAACAACGGAGGATTTGAATTGAGTTTACAAATCAGCAGTCCAAATATTAGGATTTCAGTTTATCGCCAATAAAATCTCACTATACCTATATGTCTATGTTATTTCTTCAATATAAAAACCATATCACATAACGAAATTGACACAGGTGCCTTTGTAGCGAGGGCCGCTCTGTTTCTTGCTTGCAGAACATGAACTACCAATGCAAACATTTCCGAGCAGTTAATTATTTGTCATATTTATTGAAAATGGCGCCTTATGAGACAATGTGAATTATTAAGCAGTACTATATATCTATCGAGATGATAACGTGTGCTGATTGATAACTAACAACTCCTTTACTTCAACATTCTTAGTTCTCAGAAATACTGTTGACCATATACTAGTTATACCGAGCTAGCTAACAATAAACTCCACCCATGCCGTGGTAACCTGATTCTTTCTGCTGTCCCTTATTGTCAAAAGTATAAAACTGTATACAATGCGGTATACAATGCGGTTTACAATACAGCTTTTTAAATAACACTATCATTTGTCGATGTTGCCAAGAATCCTGACTCTGTTCTCAAAGCGAATCGATTACGAGGTCTATTTAGGTAGGCCTCGTGACGGAACCAGGATCCACCCCGAATTCCTCACTTGTTTGAATTCTTGACTTGTGTCAACTGACATGTTTGCATACCCAGGCAATCGTCACTCGGCGACCTTTGTCACGGAAATCGTGTGCGTAAAACGTTTCTTATTACGCATTCCGTTTACGATCCGGGAATTTAGGATTCTTGAGTCATCCCTGGTGTTTTTGCTCCAATGTTACAGAAACTAGAGAGTATTTTCAAAGTGCCCCTATTGTAAGTCACTAATTTGCAGTCTCGTTCCAATTAAAGAATTAACATTTTTTTTCGCGCATTGATTGGGTGTACCGATGAGCGCTGATTTTAAATCAATTTATTTCGATGATTACTATCGTCTAGTGTTGTTTTTCACCATCCATTCTCGGTCGATTGATAGATGTTAGTAAGTTAGCACTGATTCACTTGCTGGCTGTGTTTGTTTGTAAGCTCGTTACGTGTTTACTGTTTTCCATGTATTGTCGATTATCTACTGGTAAACAGCTTTTCTACGAGTACAGTAAGGTGTTGCTAAATATTATCACAGGCTGTTTAGATTTAGTCTTTTAAATCATCGTGGCGTGTATTGAAAGTAGTAGCTTCCTTGCTATCTAGTTTTTGTTAAAAGTTGAAAAATGCGTTCCCTCTAGAATCCCGGTTACATTTGATTAAATTACGCGAAGGCTAGGATTAGGTTAGAGTTAGGGTTAAGATTAGTAAACCCAGTCTAAATAACCTAACCTAGTTTCCACTGAGACCTCTCAACTCGAACTATATGAAACCAAAGGAAGTTACAAATATAGAAATTACTTCATAATAATCATTTTAAACGAAAATCAATAGTGCGCTATATTTGGTGGTGCATTCAATAACGAAGCTAACATAGATACTGAACATGTCTACTTAATGAGCCCGAAAGTTAGGTATATGAAGTTCTTATCGTATATAGAGAAATTCTTACTTTGGACGATAGAGGGCGTTAGAACGGTCGTAAGTGGGATTACATCCCCTCCGGGCCAGGAGGGAAAACGGATGATACCAAGGTCGAAATGCATTCAAGAATAATGCATGAACAAAAAAAAAGGTCCCGTGCTTCCTCCCGGTTCGAAAGGGGTGAATTCAAACTAACGACCGTTCTAACGCCACCTATCGTCCAAAATATGAATTTCGATATCTACCCATAAAAACTGTTCCGTTCGAGGTTTACTAGGTCAAGTTCGGGCCGCTCCGCTAATTTTATAAAATTCTCAAATGGTAAGGAATATTTTAGAAAAGGTATATCGCCCTTATGTGATGCTACTCCGCTTTCTTATGAATAACTAAAAAGCTTCTATAAAGCACGATATAAAAAACCAGATGTCCCTTGATAAATCTGTCGTTAATTGGATTTAGCTTTATTTAGGTGTCCCAGTGAACTGTCTTTATGGTATGCTCGGGTACATTTTTCAATAACTTCAAGAATGCCGAAGTAATGTATCGTGTTCGAGAAGTCAAACAAAACGTCATTTTCAGTCCTCGATTAATTCCGCTTTGCGTGTACACGTGCTCGGTTGCATCTGCGCATCGTCACGTATGCTTTTACTCGTAGGCCGTACTGATCCTCAATTATTTGGCTACTTTGATGTACGATCGACTGCCAGGATGGAAACAGTAAACGACAGTAACAGTAACGACAGCCGATTAGAGCTAAAGAGAGTTTTCGAATTTATTTTTAGTTTGAGATTTTACATCTGGAATCTGGAAGATTTATTTTCTTTCATCAAACTTTTTTTGGGGTGTAAAACCTACATTACATTAGGATAGATTTGTAATTTGTATTAGTTAGTTATACGTTGAAAAATCCCAACTATTAAGCACAGACTTTATGCTGTTGCTTTAGTGCTTCGAAATGATCATATCAGTTGTTTATTGGTTACTTTTGGCCCCATAGTCGCTGGATTAAAGATTATAAATGACTTTTAATGTTTCAATAGTGTCAGGATGGCCCAGCATTGTCAGCTAAGTTGCATCCAGGTATTAGTTATAGAGTCATTCACTTTCGGTCGGGTGAAGTGTTTTATCGACTATCACTCTAGTTCAGTCTAGTTGATTGTGAGATTTGTGTCTAGTATTACCTCGAGTTAAGTCATGTTCAAGTGGAAAGTCAAGTAGAGACATTAGATGTCACTAACTCTATGTAATTCGGATCATTTCAGCAAGCTAATTCTAGTTGAGTAAAATCAATTGCTAGTCGAGTCTAGGCCGATCCAACACTGTAATTTGCCAACGTGTTTGGCGTAGATCTAGACCAAATTGCCTCCTGAGGAGGAGGTTTGCATGGTATCAAGTTTATGGGTGGTGGGGTTGGGAACTTGGAGCCGTACTTTGTATTTAAATGAAGCGCATTCATACCATTGGTTTTGCAAAATAAAGATATTTACTGGTGGTCCCAGACTTTGCGATAATAGTAGAAGCTTCGAATTTCATCATTTCCCAGTATTTCTCCTCTAGTTATGTATT
Source organism: Halocynthia roretzi (assembly GCA_013436055.1). Classification (NCBI taxonomy): domain Eukaryota; kingdom Metazoa; phylum Chordata; class Ascidiacea; order Stolidobranchia; family Pyuridae; genus Halocynthia; species Halocynthia roretzi. Next base: position 247,021 of record QRAM01000052.1, on the reverse strand, counting down.
GCGAATGTATCGATTTCCAGAGGATATTATTTAACGATAAAACGCGAGTCTTGCGGAGCAATCAACTTGCCATAACTTAGATGTGTTGAATGTATTTCCCTATCACGATTTCTTCATATCTTGCGCAATATATTCAACGTTTGCCCATCTTTGGTCGGGGACCACCTGTTTAGAGATACAGTGCATCCTACCGGCTTCCAAGACCTCTAACAAGAGAGAAACTTCTATGAATAAACTAGATAGTGTAAGGGTTGCTTCATCAGATAAGATAGCGTTTTATCCAGACAAAACTTGTTACTTACAATAATAAATAAACGCTTTGTATGGTAAGTTTTGTATTCAACACCTTGTTATTTACTTAAACTTTAACTGGAATGAGAATTTACCTCCTCTCTGAACTTTATTAAAACCACCCAGTTCATGAACCCAACCGCTATGTGTGTGGTCGTGTCTAATACTATAAATATTGTGTTTTCTAACTTCTTTAATATTGCAATCTAGCCTATTTATGATGCATCCATCAGTCAGATCATTGCTAATCACCGTCTTGAACTGGCAAGTCATTTTTTTCATTGGTTGAACTAAAGCAACCAAAATATCGACATAGCTTCTGCATAGTTTAAGGTATTTTCTGCTGATGTGTAAACTGGATTTGCTAATTGAAAGCACCAAATATGGTGCGCACGACAGGACCAGCTGTTTGTGTTATCGGTATGAGATAAGTACGGGGGATTAAAACTTTTATCACAAGTTTTTTTCGTGCCATTTCGAAAATAGATATATAAATACCAATTTCGTGTAGGTTAGCAAAAATTATGATTTAGTATGACTTATTGACTTAGCTTACGTAGATCAAATTTACTTGATTATGATTGATCGGTGGGGATTGTAGTCAGACTTTGTCTGCGGTTTGTGCAAATTTATCAAACTCTAAAGAGTATAATTCATTCAAAATTTTTTTTAATTCGAATTCTTAATAAGGTCAAGAACTGTTATGTTGGTTAAACACTGTATTACATATATGACGCTGTGTTCGTACCCGGAGAATCATACATAACACGTTTTATCGGAGAGCAAGTTAGTTTGAATATATAGAAGCTTAGTTAACTGTTCTTTATTCTGTCGATAAAAGTATTACTCGAGGGAGGGATTCCGAATAAGTTCCAATATCGATTTATTTGAATAGTTGCATTGGTTCTTCTAAAAGACAGCAATTAGTTCCCTTTGCGAATGATTCAAAGAGTTTTCAGAATGATGTTGCCATAATTTATGGGAATTACTTAATCGTTGTTCCCCTTTATAGCGAAGGAAAACAAATATCGAGAACGACTTAACTTAGTTTATGAATTCATGGAATCAGATTAGAAACTAGCTTTATTTGGCTGCAGGGAAGGTGTTATAATTCAACAAAGACATAAAGCGTATAGAACGACTAGGTAATCGGTAATCATAAATCTTTGAATCTTTAAATCTTTCGCTCGTTAACTGTTAGTTTATGATCTGTCAATAGTCTCCATGATCAGCTGAGTTAGCAGTGGGTTCAGTGCAAATAGTATAAATATGTATGGAACCTGTGATTACCTCAATTTATTATTTTCCATCGTGTGTATATATACAATCGACTTACTTATATATATCTTGCTCTCCCCATCTCTTGTCCTGCACGAAACCTTACCATTGATAACCTGTAATTTGTAGTAGAACTCAAAATGTAATGTGTAAATCCGTTAGCGGGCAGGTAAGTTGTACTCATCGTAAGGTATGGAGTCCCTCATTCAAACCAGAAAAAACAGATAGGGAAAATTTCAAACATTGAGATAGTTGAATTAAATCTAATTACTGACGGTGATTTCCGAGCTATAAGGCGCTACTTTTTACTCAAGTCTGACCTTATCGGTTGATAACGTCCGGAAACATGTTTCTAAGTAGGTTTGTTGTGTTCAAAATCAAACCAATTTACTCTGTTAAGCGCTAACACGATACTTGTTTTGCATCTGTTCCAATGGGCCTTGGTTGGACCTCGATGTGATTCATAATTCAAATATTTGTTATTCCATTTTTTTTACAAACGCATGCTACCACTATTTACACAATAGTTACTGCTTATCTGAAACCTGTTTTGTTTTTTCCGTACATTTATGCTGTAAGTAATCCGCAAACAGCTTCTAAATGCCTTTTAACACAGTTTTGTTTTGTTCGACCGTATGACGCAGCCGAAATGATTTGCCTTTTAGCACTTTGTGGGTGGGAAACATTCTTTCACTTGCTGCTTGAGCTAGTTATTTGCTCAGAACTTTCTCCTGTCGATCCTCGTAGTAAGATGATAGTGGAAAAAATTCATATTGACATACCGCTTAATATGGTTGTCTTACGCTAGCTCGTGGAATGTTCTGGTTTTAGCTATGTTTATACATCTGTTGCCACAGCATAAGTCCATGTCATACAGTAGCCTGTATTGTGATAGAGTCAGTTGTTTGAGGGTCAGTGGTTTTAACTCCTGATTGTGGTTTAGTTATTCTACGTCGAGCTATGTACCTTCAGAAATGTTAATAGAGTTTACGTTTTACAATTTACCAGCCATTGTTGTTATTCAAACGTGTTCCTAGACGGAGCGGAGTCTCTGCTTTTTTGAGTACAGAGGACCTCATGCCAATGTTAATGCAAAATGAGGAAGTGGAATAAATTTGGCCAGAATTTATTTCATATCGTTGGTAATCAGCAAAAAAAGAGCAAATTGTTATTGAATCAAATGTAACAGAAAGGGGCTTGGGGTGCGCGGTGAGAATCGTTAAATTTGACCTTCTAATATTCTTATCCACATTTAAATACAGGGTTGGTGATAGAAAAATCTTGAGTTTCCTTTTATGTTTCAGTTTAGATTTTTAAGGCTAAGTTTGAAATCTGACTCGTGATCAATTTTTCTAACGACAGTACTATGTTAGCTGTTCCTTTGCTAGGAATTCTAAGTTTTAGACGATAAACTGTAATGATTTATCCAAGAATAACTCAAGTGCGACGAAACATGAGATTGTTTTGCAAGCCTAGTAGGAACTATTTCGCGATAGCATGGATTATATTTGAAACATTCGCCTTTACACAATCATACGAAAACACTACAATCTTGCCGATTTATGACGATATGGATGACTACGACCTACCTCAGGATTTTCTAAGCTTTGAAGTTTTGGCAGACAAAGGTACCTTGTTGCAAAACACCCAAGAAATTGAAAGCACAATTTCAATTGCGAAATACATTTACGGATCTGTGAGTACATTTTCATTGGCAATTGATTAAGTAATCTGATTTAAATATCTTTACTCTTCACTGTTATAAATAGATATGTGCGTATTATATTCGTATTTTTTACGGGGTCATCTCGATTGAATGCTGACTGTTGTGCCATAACATTCAGACAACAGAGTTGGCACGCCTTCTGTACATAATTTGAATCTACATCATCACATTGTGGTGGTGTTTCTATGACATATTAACGGAGAAAGCATGCTCATTTTAACAAAGTGGTTGTAAGTTTACTGTGACGCGCAGTCTATTTTTAGTAACATTCCGTAGGCCACTTTGTAAACGCACATTTAATTCCTTCGGCATAGACTATAGAGGATCGTGAAATCCAGAAACTAAAGGTGTTCTAGGAAGTGAGTGAATAAAACTGGCTATAAAAGATGGCTATATTAACAGGAAAAATGTTTAATTAGGGTTTACTTTTATCGATAGTACTGGTAATAGCAAATTTAATAGCTCAGTTAGTTGTATAATTCGTTCGTGGCTTAATCGCTTTATTGTATATTTGGAATACACAATGAGTAAGCATTAGTTGTAAATGTGTTCATGGTACGTCAGTAATATGTGAATAATTAGGACTTCATCAATAATGATAATTTTTAGCAGCAAGATGTCAGACTAGAGCTATGTGAGACTTTTGTGAATTCGCGAATGGATCTGATCTCAGTTACGCGATGAGAGAATATACTGTATAATACTCCTCACTAATTACATCGAAATACGAGAATACAGATCATTCAACATAGTCGTAATTAATACAGTCACGCATCTCTATTTTATACTTGTATATAACTACGATATAAAATCCATCCGCTAGACGGCGGTATGGTTCCACATTTCGTTGCGCCTAATATTTCGCCTTCGTGGTAGCCACGAAGACATGTTTTGCGGTTGCCAATATGACAAGTACGACCGACTAGTCAAGATAAGGCCAGATGCAAACCCATCCGGCAAATGCTATCGTTTTTATAATCTTTTGCTAAGGGAAAATATTTCTCTAAATAACACTTAGTATGTAAGTCGTGTTTATTACTTTAATAATAGTCTGTTCGCACGCATGTTGACAACTTTTAGTCGATGCTTAGTTGGTAATATGGTAACGTAATGATTCTCTAATGCAGGTATTCAGTTACAATCGTTATTTCACGGAAGTCACCATTAATGTACTTATCGGTAATGATAAAACTCCTTAGCCAATATACTTACCGAAAAAATTATTAATATGCCAAGACTATTATCACCACGGTGATATTCATATTACTTCTGGTTACTTGGTTTTTATTGCACTTTATGATAAGGAAATTAGCAATAGGTATTCCATATCTTCACATTTCACACATTTAATCACTTCATTAGTTTCCTGTTCGATTGCCAGACCTAAAAAATAAAAAAAATGACGAGATTGGTTGTTTACTGTAAATACGGGGTATACGCCGAGATCAAAAATCGAAACAAAATCCCAGTATAACAGATGACTCAAATATACGTCGGGTCCGATATTATATTAGTTTTGTTTTACGGTGGTTCATCGTGGTTTCACATCTACCCCACCTAATTTTGTTCATAATATTTTCACTTATTTTTCACTCGCTTCCATGTCATTTATACGTAGCAATATTCTAAACATAGTGCAATTTTTGGTAGAATTCTTCTATCCCCCACGCCGACATTGATCTTTTGTTTATAACTAACTTGACTGTGAGTTGAGTCCTTATTTCGGAGAAATCCACTCCAAACTCCAGTTATGCTTAAGTATATAGTGAATAAAAATGAATGTAAATATAACCTTACACACCCACTTTTTTACCTCTGCAATTCAGATTTAAATAGCGAGCCGACTTTCAATCCTAAATTTCATAGCATTGAAATATCGTCAACTTTACGACAAAACTTTTAGTCAATCCTGAGGTTACCAGCCACTGTTAATAAAAGTGAGTAGTGTGTGTTTAGTTGCAATAACATTGGTATTAGACTTCTACCGATTTACCGTCCAACACCGTATCGACATTGATTTTTTAATACCGCAAATCCAATATCCTGATTTTATGGGTAAAAATCGCAATTCTCACAACACTTTTAAATCTCTCAAGTACTGATATTAAACGAGTCGTTAATCTACGTTTTCTCGAGATCGGCATTTTCTTTAACAATAGAATCGAACAATAGTCAATAGAGTCTTTATATCTCTACTTTGAACTCATTTGAATGAATCTGCCAAGTATATTAAAGATATATGACAAAGTTCGTCATTGTGTAATTCTGTGAAAGGGAATTTTTCCACGTAACCTTTATGGATTATCGATTTTTTTTATTTTGGGTTGTTTTTTAAGCAACATCGATTAAAACAACAGATGTAAAACTATCTGTCAAATCATCTTGTCTAAAGAGCAAGCTGATAAAATAGATGTCCTTTGATTAAGGTAAATGGATGTCGATATCATCAACCAACTTGAATTATCCTCTGTCAGTCGTATCACATTCTCCCATAATCATCTTCGCGCTAGGATTATATTACATTTTTCCACTCGATCCGTATAATATCGATCTTCTACTCTTCTACTCGATCTACTTAAAATAATGCACACTCTGACACTGTAGGTGCTTGGGAGACGTCATTAATCATGCCATTATCACACGTTTCCGACATGATCAGATTTATCGGTGCGAGACCTATATGGGCATTAAGGGCCTAAATTTAGTACTGTCCATTTATCATCAAATTTCGGATGCCCAGTATGCCATGGAATTTTAGGACCCTTAATACGATAAATATGATTAAAGGATTTCAGCTGTATTTCGCCCACTTGAAAATTCACAAACATAAATTATCCGAGTAATCCAGTAACTGAGTAACTATTGAATACAGACAGGTACTGGAATGGTATAGAAAAGTTTCATTGAAAAAAATGTACTTGATTAAAAAAATAACATTCACAAAGACAAAGTGCAATCTATCATCGAAAGATTAGCCTTTTGCAGGTAGCTGATGCGCAGGTGCTTGTGGTTTTTTTTATTTATTTATCTATAGGTTTTGTTTATGAAGTTGACAGGCGTTACAGAAAATTGTGTCTCGGCAGAAAACAGAGTCTCGAGAAGTGTAACGACGGATAAGCTAATCCGTTTATCAGATCGGAGTAAAACTAAGCAGCTGATTCATAAATTTTAACAGGAAAACCGAAATATTAACCTGCTTTGCTGTGTAAAATTACAAAGGCTTAGAAGTATGATAATTACATATGTATTGAGTGGGCTATGTGCTAATCTTTATTTTACGGAGATTTGCTTCAAGATTGAGCTTATACTTGTTCTCGTGTCTTTTATTTGCAACAGAGTAGATTTGGAAGCTTTGTTTAGTAGTTGTAGTTGTAATCTCATTTGAAAATACAGCTTTGTTCGTTGGTAACTGGATGAGGTCAAGAGAGATAACTAACGGTACTTTATATCTAATCGGAAATAATTTTTTGTGGTTTATACTGTATAGGCATAGACTCACCAAATCTACGAGATTTGCGGGTTGTTACCACATTTAAGTCTGGTCGCAGAATGGACAGATACAATTTCGAGAACTACTCATGATTCTTGGTTGCAGATTATCAGATTTTGGAATATTGATTGTCAATAATTCCCTTTCACAAGTGTTAATTCAAAACTGGTTTTCCATGATAGATCATATAATAATTTATACAATGCGACCTTTTTGCAAACATAACCATTAACTATCTTGAACTGATACGACGTATAATCATCTACATTCAACATAAAAAATATAGAAAGTCTTGTAAGTCAGAACAAGTAAGATGCAAATGTAATTTTCCTTTAGTCTCGTGATTCCTAATTAAAAGATTAATTTTATTTTCAAGCTAATATTACGATCAAATTATCTAAATTGTAAATGATGAGTGTAAGAGGTTTGGGCAGGGGAGCAATTCCAGTGATGACGTAGTGTTATCTTCTTAGACATGCCATAGTTGAATAATTTCCTTTGGATAGCACGTTTCCTGGTCAAAGAAAGAGATAATAGATTAAATCTCTCTGCGCTAGTGCTAGTCAGAAACTTGCCACCCATTTCAAACGGCCTGTCGTGATTTATTAGCGATCCTCTTGACGTCTTAAGCGTATTCTTCCGATATATAATTATATATATTGCGGCACAGTTAATTCTGTTTACAGTACGTGATACAATGCAGTAGTACTACTACTGAGTAGATAAAACCTGAGACCTGAGTTGATATCTATATAGGGCTTCTGTTCTTCAGATAGTAGAATACAACGTTTTTTTTGAACTGTCGACTGTTGATTGCTGTATTTCATACGCGCTGGTAATGTCAGTCATGTACGAATTATTATTATTATTTGAACTTTAAATCAGTAACCTGATTTCAAGATATTTAATGAACGATATCTCCTCTATGCGGTTATGTACGGAATGCTACAATCTCAAAGCTTTGAATTTGATCAGACCCGTGTTTTCTGTGGTCTAAATTCGTTAAACAAGCTTTAAAAGAGTTATATTCTCCTATTTCTTCCATTACAATGATTCGACAACCGGATACATATAAACCCCATGTAGATTCTAGGTTGAGTCATGTGGCGAAGAGAAAGAATCACATGGGAAATGCGAGTTCCAGTTCGCTACAACTGTGTCACATCTGCTAATTACCGTAGGATTCTACAATCATCCGAATTGAATACCGATAAGAATGAATTGATAAATTGATAAGTGGAAACTGTCGTCGAACGATTTTTTGTTGAGAATTCGTTGTGACCAGGCTCTTGACTGAAAAGCCTTTGTTCTGTTGCAAGTCTCAGCATGGATTTCCACGTTTTACCATTTTCTTATTCGCATAGGATTATCATTCATGGTGTATCAGAAGACCTGTACCTTCCCCGTAACGAAGTCTAATCGATTTTTGAGGGGATTCAAACGGGTGTATACAGATATAGCCGTATAGTATGCCAATCTGTGTTAGAATGAAATCTGATACTTTTCCTTCCGTCAGATTTTTGATAATCGCACTAAATTTCAACAAAGCGCAAACAGTTCGCTAAGAAATTAGCGTTATCTCGGTAATTTGACGCTTCCGATATCTCATGCGAAAGAATTATTTGCTTACCATCCGGTGTTTAGGAATTGAAACTGAAGGTATGTGACATCCCTCGATAACGTTAAGCTTGAGCGACGTAATGCAGAACTTCGAACTGAAATTACCTTGATACACAATGTAATCATATTTCTGAAAAAGTACTAGCCTTAATGTGATGATGATAATTCAATAATTTATTTTGTCTTGCGTGCTTCCAGCACAGTCACTGTATCTTTATCAGCGATTGGTTTAAGTATTTTTGTGAAAGCTATTCTACTGGCGATATAGTGTTACCTGATGAGGGAAATGATGTGATTATAGAGATGAATAAGATCCCTGCTAACATCAGAGATGACGAGTTTATAATAACTGCGGTAACTGGTTCTGTGTAAATGGTTTCTTGTACATCCGCTAGATGGCGATATACACCAAAATATCAGAGTGGATTCGGATCTGGCCCGTTTCGTGTCCTTAATCAATAACTAAGTTCATTCACCAAGCCACCTAATATCACGTAGAGAAATTCCTATATTTCTAGTGCAGCTAGGAGATTTGATCAGGGCACTCCCTGCGACTGCAAGACCTGACCCCACCCCAAGATCACGTTTCTGTCTGCGGTACCAATTTTGGGGGTTTTACATCGATTGTTATGGTTGGTGATGTTTCTGTAATACGATCAAGATGGAGAAACTCCGTGCAATTTTATCTATATTTTAATCTTACGCCATATTAGACAATTTTCAAAAAATAAATGGACTGTATTTAACAAGGTCTTCTTCCATCCTCCTCCATTTCCATTTTCCATCTTCCTTTCATTTACAGCCTCAGACTGAGTGATCATAGGAGACTATTGTAGAATCGTTTTTGGATGAATGTGGTCAGGCCTTATATTAATTTTCAATAACAAATGTACTACCTCTTTGATATTTTATAGCACAATATACTATTATAAATAATATATGAAAAGAAAATTCCATCATCCAAAGAGCTCGTAAACTTCTTTTTTGTATGCCATCCTTTAATTGCTGTTGATTTTGTTCAAATTTAACGACGTCAATTCATAATCCATAATTACTTAATAATATTGCCTTCATATTGATAAACTGGATTGTTACTGTTCTTAATAACTTAAATTCACAAATCCTTCATACTGGACCTAGGATGTTTACCAAAAGCTTAGATAAATAATGCATGTTGGGCGTGTACCCATTCCAAATAATTAACTGCGATCGGAGATGAGCAGTGAGATAACTTATTCACTATCACCAAGATTTACGATTTATAAACTTATTGTTCGCAGTTAGGTTAACTGACCACCACACACCATCTAAGTCAGGCCGTATGAGTGTGCATAGTGGACAATCAAACAAACTTCGAAAAATATGAATAGCACGAGGTATATCGTAACGACTAATTGTTGATACGACAACTGCTTCGTTATTTGTGGCTGAATTACGAAATACGTGAACTTTAACTCAGTCACACACCAGTCGCAGGTTAAGGTTTGCTGAAAAGCTAATCCACTTTCCGCTGCAACAATGACTTCGCATTATTTATTTGCTCCGTCGAAAATCTTGAGTCGACAGAGTAAACAATCGTAGGGTGGGATTGGCTTAGGACTTGACATCCATGGCATTTAGCTAGTACTAATTGCTATTCCATCTTTTCTCCATGTGTACGAAAATACTTCATTACTGTAATTAACGACTGTTCCGTGATTACTATACAATGATTGCGTATTTATCACTACCGGCGCCCAAGTAGGAAGTGCTGCCTGCGCAACAAGAGGAAAGGTGTCGCCTTTGCGGTAGAATTCTTCGTTGGCTAAATAATTCGGTTTAACTGGTGGTATTTTGCGCGATCTATAGTATACGATCAGTCAGTAGATGAGAGATAAGTCGCTCAAGAGCCTCTGTCGATTCCAATGACGGCGGGAGCAACTTATTTCCTATCCCAAAAGCTACCTGAGTCAGTCAGTATAAAAGCAACAGCCGTGATTGTTAGTTGGCATTGTAAAATGATACGATCGCTCTCGTTGAGCAGTATTGCGAAGCGTTCGCTGCTCCGTGTAGGGAAAATAATCTAACTTGGATTCAGTGGAAGAGCAGAGACAATTGGGAAAGGAAGACAGCTTAGTAACAACAGTGTACATAATATATTTTTCATAAAGAATGTATAGAAGTCTGGACTGTTAGATGAAGTATACGCCTTGATACTGCAGCTACCATAGACATCGATAAAAATTCCTAGTGTCAGCGGCGATCCAACCTATATTTATTGGCCTAACAAACTGTTTTATTGTCGAAGTACATATTAATGGTTCTTTTTGAAGTTTTGAAAATGTAACAGTGGTCAGTTTCCCATGGCTATCATAGTGGACCTCGACGACGGCGTGTTGCTTTACTGCAACAACGGTTGCCCGGAGTTAATCAAACGAATAGTGATTTTATATATTTTTGATAGGTTTTGTTCAGTGAATTGTCAATACGCCCGATGGTCATCTATTTGCGCATGGCGGTGGTCGAAAGCATTTGAAATAGTTGAGAATTCATAAAAAATACGTCAAGAGCCGTCATTTTATTGTGCTAGATTCCTAGTTGTTGAGATACATTTACATCACCGTTTCACGTTTTAAAATTCTCTGCCCAGGATTTAATAACAGCGAAGATAGATGAAAGTTGTGCATTATTGCGTATAATTATAATCTAATAAATATAGCTTAGTAATATCCCTGTTCAGCATTAATTCGCTTTGATCTGGATTTTATTGGAGTATAGTCAATATAGAGAGATTGAGCTTTTCTCCTTTTATCTGAATTAATTTATATCTGCGTACGCGCTCCGCGTAGGCAATAATTAAAACTTCAAAGGAGTTCCAGACGACTGGCGACCGCGACCCAAACCATGTTTGACCAAACCGATATTTGAAATAGTTTGTATGTCCCTTGACAGTGGTTCTTATGTACGCACTCGAATGAAATTCGAAGACAAGCTATATTTACTCTAATTCGCTGCCAAAACTGACACGGCGTTATCAATTAATACGGCGACAAAAACGATCAACCATCATCGGCGTATCTCCTCGTTCTTCCGGGGTCAAAATCAACTTCTCTTTTCGAGTGCTTGCGATTGACGTGATGATTTATCTAGTTCTAGTGTATCAGACGTTTAGGTTGTTGGCATTAGCATGTCGGATGAGGCAACGCGATCCACCCTTGGGTACTTGTGGATGATATCACAGGTATCCAATTTACGAGGTATGTCTTAAAGAATAGTTTACGTGTTTACTCCAGGTTGTCCAGGACAAAGAAAACCTGATCGTTGCTCACCTGCACATCGATTGAGTTATGGATGTGAGATTTCGGTTATTGAATAAAGTTGTAAATGTGAGCTGAAATTTAATCTCTGGCACCAAATCGATAAGATATCTATTGATATGAATATTATGATCACTGAGCCTGAAGCGTGATGTAGCAATTTTACTCGATTAAGTTACCAGTAGAATACAGCGTATATTTATCAATGTTTAATTGCTAATCAGTTCTAACTGAAAAACGTATCATTCTGTAAACATTTCTTATGACTTAAATTATATTTTCGACTTAGGAGAAATTACCTTCCTAAGGATTTTCATGATTGCCATACTTGGCCTAAAATAACCCGTACAGACACTGAAAGAGACTGGAGACCAAAAGTAAAATATGGATAGCGGTGTCTATTGAAATCTAGTAATTGGATTTCCAAATTTTTACTTGTGTGCTGTATGCGATTGTACTTGTCGATGCGAAGAGTGATACTGAATGAGTAGTTACCATTGACATTAAGCAAACCTTCAAATTGTGTAGCTCATCCAAGTGGAAATTGTTTTTATCGCTTGAATACGCACGAACTCGTCTGATATATCAAAATAATACAAACGGTATTTGATCTAGATTCCCAGTCCGATATATACTGCAAATATTAAAATAGCCGTTAAATCCGATGCGGAAATGCGTTTTTAGGCCTTATCCTGGATATATATGTTCGTGTGAACCCACAGGACGATCCCGACCGCAATGATGAATGATATCCACGCGAGAACAGCCCGTCTCCGAAGTGGTTACTCAAAAAGCGATATATCTGCACGTACGCCTCTTGAATGTGTTCTATATCGCAGTAATTCTCAACTATCTTGGCATTATTTCAGCACTTTGCAGGTTTATGGTTGATATGGAAAGTTAGGTTAGGTTATAAGATTGTTGTTAGCTCTCAGATACTCTGTCCAAACACCAAAGGTCACCATGGATGCTGTATTTCTAGTATCGTTAAATATTTCAGGCATCCAGCTTGGTTTTAGCACCCGCTGTTTGCACATACTCAAAATGCAAGTGTTGACCGAACGAATATAGTGAATTGTACAACCCGATACACGTGTGTACGTATCAGTTTTTTCTATAGCGATCATTCATCGATATAAAAGATTGAAATACGGTTCATTTGCTGATTATTTGTAACAGTCAATGTCGTCATGGAATTTACGACCATTGGTTTTGGTAAATAGATATTTCGGCGCCTAACATACTATTCAAGATGACTCGACGACTGTCTGGTTTAATTGAAAGCACAAGTGCGGTTTAGCAATCCACGACTCGCCTCTATTTGCCATATACATTTCATTTTTTCGCTGGAATGCTCGTTCTACATCCCTTTAAACAATTTTACGATTACTTTAATAATAACTCAACATTTTTACCTGTTTCGGTAGTTTACTATGTGATTGACGTTACTATACTAGCTTGAAATCGTTTAATGTACTATCGGTCTCGTCTTCTGCCACAGTTCAGAGTTCAACCACGTGTGTTGTTTTTTCTAGTGTTGTTCGATTTGACTGGCTTATGTGAGCAGTGGTTGTTTTATTGTAAATGCAAACATACTGAGATGCATTTAATTTTACAAATACTAACCAGATCCTTTAACACCGAATGAATATTCAAAAGCCAGAGTAAAACTATCCACGTAACATGAATCAAAACACTATACTTAACAATAGACCTGCTTTTCACGCTATGGTTTTCATAGACATTCTTGCAGCACTTTCAGAAACTTTTTGTGGTATGGTACTTCGAACCTGTCTCAAAATAACTCACCAAGAATTAATAGAGTAGGTTTGTTTTGAAAATATACGCGCCATTAAAAACTCGCTGGCCTCGCGGTGTGCAGCATAACTCTCTTCATAATTTCTTTGCTTTCTAAGTTGACACATTTTTTATAATACTGTCCGATTATCTCGCCTTTCCATCCGGAACATAGCAAATAACCGAAAGCATCAAAGTCAAATACGACGAATTCACAACACTCGCTTGGCAGGAAGCCTAGTCCTATCTGAACTGACATTTTCGGGGCGTCCGTAAGATTCTGTTCACTTGTCATGTACATCTTCGGTCGCCTGCGAACTTGCGGCAATCGTTGTGGTGTTGTATATTCACGTCTCAATTATGCGTAACGAATTTGGTACCTACACAAAGCGCCAGTCGATTAGGGAGCGGTTTAGACAGTAGATGACAGATAGAAGAAAAGCAAGACAGAGAACCTAAAAAAACGTTTCCTTTTTTTTGTTTTGTGCTTGCCTTGTTTATTGATCACTGCATATTACCTATTTAGTTTGATTCAGCATCGAAACAAATATTAGACTGAAATACTGCGTATATAGTATTGAAGCGCGAACTGTGTATAGTAATTTGACGAGTTCATAATAGAAGATGGAGTTTCTCTACCTCTGTACGCTGACGATACTATTGTCAATTGGTCAAGGCATGGAGATAGACGTAATTGATTACGTAAGTTATTTATATATTTTCATCATTTTTGTACTTAACAGCTGTCCGGGTGCGCCTACAGTCTAAAATAAAATAATTGAGTAATTTTGTAAGAATAACACCGTCACGACCTGTGCAGGTTCATATCCTAATTCACAGCGCTGAATTTGGTTCAAATCAGTCCAATTCTTGGTTTCGTACATCGTCGAATCGACGAGCACATATTCACTTTTATTTATTTAGATTTGTATTTCGTATGTGGTATGCAGAATTACAATCTCTGACAGGGTACATCGGAAACTCGTAAATATGTTTAATATAGCAGTAGGTTAGTTGATCATTCCTTACTACGTCAAATTCAATATTTGGGAATGACGTCTGACGATTGTTGGTGAAAGCTGTTATGAAGCTGTAGAGAGAGCATCGTTTAATAGATTTCAAGTAATGAAATTTTTCCCCATAAATTGTTCTTGAGTCTCTTCATTGTTTACACGTATAATAGATTTTTCATAGTTCAGCAAACTTGCGTCCCATTATAGCCCACTATATTTTTACGATAGCCAACTGTAAGCGATAGTTCGTGACATTTTCAAACAATAAATGAATCAGCTCATAATATTTATACTTTATTACGCCAGAAGAAAGGATATATTCAGTTAAGTGCGAGTATTTGATTGGAAGAGTTTTAATTTAAATTCTACATATTACAGTCATTTTCCTATTCAGTTCTGAGAATTGAAAAGATGTCCACGACTTTCGTTGGCCATAAGCCTTACTGTTTTGTTACTACTATTTAATGTACAAACACATATTGAATACTCCCCTGTGTGCTCTGTTAATGTAACATATCCCAACCGGCTAATGCGCAGAAAGCAATGCCATATCTGATCTTTCAAACTTTCAACTCTTACATTGTGAATACGCTGTTAAGTTAATCTTCGATGTAGGGCATCTTGCTTGGGCAACATTAACTTAACTGTAGTACTGAAGAAATCAGTCAGCAATACAGCTGGCAGAAAGTTTGGCTACGCCACCTTTGCCATTTCCACGGAATTAAAATTCCGACTTCAAAAACAGAAATAGGGATGAATATGATACTCGATATTTTTTCCGCGATAATATCGAAAAGTTACTGCTAAGCCTCGTGCGAAATAAGCCTTCAACTCAGTGCACTCTCATTTGCTGACCAGTCAATGTATTGATTACCTTATCCAGGCGTACATGTGAAATGGCTCCATAGAGTCTCGCAGGAATGTTTTGGCTATATTTGAATCTAAACGCTAGTTACTTACACTCAACAGCAATAGTATTTGCTTAAAAATATCCATGGCGCCAATATATCAGAGCTGGGCATTTTCTCTCTTTGCAGCTTTTTTAAAAACTCGAAATATCCAAAGGGCATAAAAGGCACTTTTTGTTTAATGTTGAAGTGTAGTACGCCCTTAACAACAACATTGTCAATACTAAGTTTCATACACGAAGCCCTTATTATCCAAAAATATAATAATTTTGTAACCAAATACCGAAGGGCCGTTGGCGTCAAAACTTCGTTATCTCGCTCTCACGCTGGGAAATAATGATCTTCAACACTCGTAATCACATGTCTTATGCGTATTCGTTATGCCAACAATTTCTAAGCTTCGAAGAACTAGCCAGAAAAGTTTCCTGTTACAAAACACGATATACTCATGTTGCTTACAAGTGCGATTATATTTCTTTGCTATAGTGAAAACACATATCTATTGATATGCGATAGACGAAATGCGATACGTGGAGAGGACAAGTTTAAATAATATTGCCGAGAATATGAACAGAGATCACACACTGTCGTTGTTGAATCGCGTGCTTAGCTTTGTGATATATTTCGTGTCTCATAAAGCTTATTGGCTACAGTTGCGTATCTTAGGTGCGGCAGGTATCGCACATGCCCTAGGGCCTAAGCGCTACATGCAGGGGGCACTGGAACTGACTTTGAACACAGTATTGATCAATTTGCAGCAAGGAATCAAATGAGCGTGCTGTAGTAATTCGTGACTCCATATGTTGAGTGAAAGTTAAGCGAGCTTCATTTGTATTTTTGAGTTGAGTATTGGGGAAGTTGTCAAAAAGTTGGCTGTTACATTTTTGCACAGGGGTGCAATCCCGGTGCTTGTCATAATATACGCCTTTTTCACTAGATACGCCGCTGATTGGCAGCAGCCGTAAATTCATTTCCTAATTTGTCAGCTCTGTTTCATAGCTGGTAATAGGAATGGGAATTTCTTTTGGGAAAGTTTCATATTATCATCTATTGCTGATGTGTGTCCGTTTAGGATAAGAATAACGGCAGTGGTAACAGATGCTGATGTATTTTTCGAGTATATGTATTGGTGGGTGAACGAATCATTAATCGCTTATTTCAATTTACTTCCTTTATTATCCTACTCGAGGATGTGAATATTAAAAAACACATATACTACTGAGAAAGGCACAAAACCGCACACTGTACCATGGATAATCAATCTCTAGTTTACCCGATACATCTTGCAGAATATGATCGCAGAACGTTCTTGATCTATTTTTCCAAAAAATAGCGTGCGGCAGTAAGTGATAGATCGTTTGGCCCAATCCTTGCTATATTTCTTTGCAATTATAGAATTCAATTTATATAAGGATATCATAATCAGCAACACCTACGCTGATCTCATGTATTACGAGTCTAGCGAATTGATGAAACACTTACGCGCGAGCGGCAGCAATAGTGATTTATGAGTGCGGTTGCTTCTTGAGTCAATGACCCGGTAACAATGCGACTGCTTTCCCGCATTACACGCTAACTACATGCCGAAACATTGAACTAGTTGTTAACTTATCGTGCGATAATATACATTTTTCGTTCAATCTACACATTCTTGTTGCTCATCAGCTTTATTCTCCCGCCAGCAGTGATGTGCTGGAATGGAATTTCTGGGCACTAAATACTGCTTGAACATTTCGATTCACTCTTTTCATTGCATGAAAGGTGACCATTGGAATATCAGAACTTCAAATTTAAATACGCATGAATGTGTTATGTATTTGTAAGAGTACGTGGGTGACTGAGATTTACATACCCACACTTTGTTAGAAAAAATCCTAAAAGTTAAGACTTGATATTATTTATGAGATCAGAATGAATACTAATTTAAAATTTACAGAAAATTGAGAAAATGAATTAGGGAAGGACGTTGTATTCCGGGGAAAAGTGCAAGGACTAGAAATATTCAATTAATAAAATCCTCACGTCAGTAAAACACATTTCGTTATTCTGCTCCCCTTAAGCAATATCAATCTCCAACCCAACCCAACCCAACCCAATTTTATAAGGATGCTATGGTCTACAAATAGTTATCATTGATATTTTCAATACGCAGCTAGAAATACTGTACAAAAACTTATTATTATTATCTCTCCTGAAGTATTCTTCCCAGGTTTTCCCGATCTGGTATTAAGAGTATAACAGCTTTGTATACTGCTGTTGTTGTAGAATGAAGTGAATGAGTGATAACTTTGAAAGTATAGTTTTATTACTAATGAATTATGGCGAAGTTTTAGATTTGGTAAAATGAACATTTACAATACACTCTACGTTGCCAATCCGCCCACAATCCGGTCCACTCCTATTTGAATGATAAATGATTCTGAACAATAAGGACAAGCACTCGAGCCTATATGGAATACTCGAAGAGTAGCACTAATGGATTAGAATTACGTTTTCACAAGTACCCTAATTGCCTAGTAAATGTGAACACAAATAGCAGGTTTGTTGAGCCAAATACCGTTATGTAGTTTTGTAAACAAACGGTATACAGACCCTGTTCTGTACAGTAGTTCTCTGTACACTTGCACTTGAGACCACTTTCCGAAAAAGAATTCGCTACGTTTCGACCAAACGGTCCATTCCAACAATGCTTCTGGTTGCGATGCCTAACAGGGATTTGTTTCGCGATTTTGAGATAAGGTTCATCAGTGCTCAATAACCAAACGAGCAGAGCCGCTCCATTACAACATAGTACTGCACCTAGCTACCGTTCCTCGTTTGAGGGCTTGCCTCTTAAGTTCATAATTAAACAGCACAAATTCTATTGTCTGAGCTGTGGGGTCGTATCGCTTGGGCAGATAGAAATGGTATAGGTCGGAATTTTCGGAAATTTTAGACGCAAGTGTTTCTATAGAAACAATCTTGCTAATTTTGCTTTAACCTTCAATAAGTGGGATAGCGCAGGAAACAGAATGAAACACTAACAACTGTGTGTGTATATTTAGATCTACGGAAACGTATTCTGTCGAGGTAGGATATCGTATTTTGGAAGCGTCCGTTATTGTGTGTGTGTGTGTGTGTGTGTTTGACCACAGTCTGTTCTTCAGGAATACATATTCATTTTCTACGAAACAGCAATGAGTTTTTGCACAGCACGAATCTATTGTTCCTTGTTTTTAAAGAGATTAAGTTCTTCAGATAAGCCCCTTCTCCGTTGATACTTGACTTTGGCATTTTTATTATTTCTCTCACGTTGTAGAGACTCCGGTCGAATAAACATGACTGTGTATCCAACAAAAGACTCATTGGCCTGACATCTGCCTCTTACGAATTAAAATTTCGATCGGGGTAACGAGGTAATTTCCTAAAATCGGGATTTCTCCAGACGGGGTACGTAATTGAATTCAGACAGCGTTTCCTTATATTTATTTACGCGTCGCTGCTATCACACGATTTTGTTTTGAAAAGTTTCTGAGTGAAATTTCCAACAACAAGCAAGTTATATCAATCATGATTTTCGTTGGGTTCGCTTCCCACGTAGCGTAGGTTGAGGTCAACTGTACCTATCAATGCTATGATGCTCTTTTATTGCCTTCAACGTTGGTAGATACCAGATAAAGTCTATGAAATATAGACAAGTATATAGGATAAAAGGATAGTCGGACTCCAGGGCCGTAGCTAGTAGGGATCCACGCGGTTGGCCTGGATGCCTGAGGACAGGGGGTGCCAAAATTACATCAGAAGTTTGTTTGCTTCACCATTCACACATGCTGGGGAATAATATACTATATTGACTGCATTCAAAATTATTGTGCTCCAGAGACACAGCGTAATAGTTAGTGTTTTTTTACTTGTTGAATTGAATTATATGTTGGGGCGTCCAATCATTCTTAACGTGAGTTTCATGTTTATTCAAGAGTCGCAATACACACATAAACTTTACTTACATTCACGCGTTTCCCTGGGCAGTAATATGCATTATCTTTACTTAAACTTGTTCAGCAAATATTTTAACTGCATTACGCCTGGCCAGTAATTCTAGCGTCAAAGAAATAGCTCCAAAATGATTTCAATCAAGTGCGGTGATTTTCGATAGACTCGTCACCGAATAAATCTTGTGTACCGCAGGTACCTTCAGTATTGCGTGCAAAACGAAAAGGTGTTGAACCAATTGTCAAAATGTAGTTTGCAATCAATCGTTTGTCTACAGAAATGTCTGATAACACGGAAATTCTAGTGTGATTCTTATCGGATTAAGATTAATGGTTTGTTGACCCGACCTTTTTGTCCTTATTCATTGGCATTGGAATTGTATCTTTTCAACGCTAGCTGAATGGGAGGGTGGCGCCGACTTGGCAGTAACTAATCGTATAGAATAACATTGCTGTCATGTAAAAAAGCAAAATTCCTATTCCGTGTAGCGTTCTTCCCACAGTTAATTAAGAAACTTGTCGAAAGATATCTCCTCTGATATCTACTTTCCGTACTTAATAGGCTTACGTAAATTTTATAATGATTAACCCAAAAGTTTTCTGCTGAGTATATATAACAATGTCACGCATTAATCATGGTACGCGGCTAGAAGGTAGACATTCTTGACGTGCCGTACAAGGGGTAATTCATATTACGGGGAGGGATGGCGAAGATTGATGTTCGGCAGAGATCGGTATAGCTCCGACTTTCATCGTTGCATCTTCTTCCTTTGGGTATATTGCTATGTCCCAATGAGTAAATTCGAATTTAATAGTGCATCTGTTGATGGACGTCTTCTGTAAATGGCATGTCAGTGATCGTTTCTTTATGTACAAGTCCCCTGTGTTGTGTTAAGCAGTAAAAGTGACGTGATCAAAATAGTTTTGTATAGTGGTTCGCAACCTGACAGTAATGAAGTGGGTTTTCTGATGAAAAATATCGGTTTTCTCGGTGACTCTGGTTTCCTGCGATTATATTGTATTCTCTGTTTTTATCCTGGATCTGACTACAGCAGCTCTCACACACACATATATAGATATAGGTAATAAGCACTATTCATAATACTTATTCTTCTTATAATGAGGATTTTGTGGAAGCTACTGTTAAGCTCAAAAACTTATATGTAGTCGAATTAGATTTTCTATATTGTTCACATGCACTATTCCTCCGGTACCGCGGAGCCCGATTTACTATGGACCGGAGGCTGCCTGTTTGTTGTAATACAAAAATCTGACTAAAGTTCACACTTGTAGGTGTGGTTATGTTAAATTCAGGGTCAGAGATACTATTTAGAATAAAGAACAGGATATTTCGTCCTTGCCATTTAAACGACATTGTATACGTTACGGTTTGCTGAAAATAACTTACAATGCCTTTACAATTCGCTTCACACAGTCAGCATAAACAATTTCATTTAGGTATGTGAATACGGATAGTGATATTATATAGACCACGGAACTATATCATCGACTGCATATGGCCCACTGTCGTTATATAGAATTGATATACATTGATGAAATGAGCTTGATATAAAGTACATACTGTACTCATATTTGACATTTTGCGTGCAGTAATCATAACCGCTAACCACTTAAGTTCAGATTAGTAATACTTAACAATGAGATAAACTGACTTCTGTTTGAGACATGATTACGTCATTCATAGTTGTCGTTGTAAAGGGTGAAGGGGTCATGATTGAATCTCCAGGTTATGACAAATTACATATTAACCCTGTTGTTTGGCCGTGAAGATAGTGGAAGTGGAAGATAAGTTTGGAAAGTTGACAGTGAGACGATGTTCATTACGGATGTTATCCAAGAACATAAATTGTAATCGAGTTGCCTTTTGGATCTGAAAACACTCCAGGGATTTCAAGTCTGTAATGCTTTTGTGCAAGAGCTGTGTAAGAGCTCCGATTGCATCGCGAGTTGTATTCCATCCACGCTGCTGTGGAATTACACATTCGTATTATTGTACAGATATAATCTGTGGTTGATTCCGGTGCAATCGTTTCAGTCAATTCAATCAAACAGCGTTCAAACGTACTAATTTGAAGATTAAAAAGTTCTCTCGGTTTGAATTATCTCATTCCAGAGGCCAATCGAATAGCTATTACATATATAGATATACTATCTGATCACTATATACATTATATTAGAAGGTATCGTACATATTATAAGGGGGAGTGGTTCTCAAACCCCTTTTTCTTATTCCCTCGTTTCATAAAAGGTCGGAATGTAATTGCCTCCCGTTCCAAGCTTGTTCGACTCGAAAGTTGCATTCCAAATCATAAATGTATCCTCTAAGTTTGCACCATTAAAGGTTGTTTAGAAGTGCAAGTATGAGTCATACTTCCTTGGCTGAATTGTGGGAGGTATTCCACCCTTGTTAGACACCCCTAATTAAGAGTTGATATTATGATATATTATTATAGCTTCGAGAAGGGGAACGGCTTAGAATCGAAATGGGGATAACGTGCTGCTACAGATCATACTTCATCTTTACACTCGTTTAGCATTCTGCTTGATTGTAAGTAGATCCATTCAGTCAACTACTTCTATTACTGGTTTAGCGATTCGACCTTACATGACACGGTTCACGACTATTTCAAGACCTTTTCACTACTCAAGGTCACATTAGTCTGCAAATCGACGCGCATATCTGAAACGCGATACTATTAAATACAGCTTTTCACTCTTATCAAATAACTTGGCCCTTGGTTTGTTACATCTACGCATAGCCTTCAATGTCCACGTTGAAGTAATGGCGACATTTTTTGATGCAGCTCATTCGGTGTCCGTTTCATCATTACGCTCGTTTTCACTTGCTGGCTAGTTGCCATGTTGCTGTTCTCACGGTAGGAGTGTTTCATATCTCATTGGAAATTAGCGGTACCGAAAAGTAAAATCACTCTGGTTTTAGAAATGGTTTTGTTAATTCCGCTTTTGCGGTGCCTAATTGATTTTGATGCTTAACTTGGTATACTCACCGAAGCACTGATTAGGAATACTGTAAATATTTAGATTCATTCGCTAATGATCATTTGTTCTGAGGCAAAAATTTAAACCTAACCTACTTCTTTACGGGGAAAGCGCTCAACCAAGATTTCCGCATAGTTGTTGGTTTTGTGGTCGCTTTTAAGTCCGGCTAAATCAATCGGCTTCATTATCTCTATGAAGTGGTCATTCGTGGCTGACCATACTACTCGAAAGGAATGAATTGACAGTAATCCCTTGACTCTGGTCAACACTTGACGAACAAAGGGATGGTCAGGGTTTTTAATCTCGAGAATTAACTTAGTCAAGCCTCTCTTCCTGCTTAGTACTGCCGTTAACCAAAAATAACGATAACTTAATTGGTTAGCTATCCGATGGCGTAAGTACGTTACAAGCAAAGTTAAGTCTTTTGTTGTAAAAGAATTCTTAAGATGAAAAAGACAGATCAAAAGATATCCTTTTCATTATCTGGTAATAGGATTTAAACACTTGAGAAACATACTACTGTCTCCGTGGACTGCTCCAAGCTCCTTGGAAATCAAATCTTGACTGGAAACCGACCGCAAATTTCGCCACAGAATCAGCGATTTATTTCATTCTATTTCTTGGTAATTGCAAGCTCCACTTATGTGATGACCTTTCTTATGTGAATGCTAGAAGTCTCACGACAGCTCTCGCTTAACGTAATTGACACCTCGCCTATAAGAAACGTATGATGAAAATTATATTGCCAGCAGGAAAATAAAAAACCTTGGTGCAAGAAAGAAACTTTATATTAAATTACAAATTCATGTATTTAATGTTAAATTCTACCCGAGAAGTTCCGTTTTTGTTTTGTTGGACTCGAAATAGTGTTGAAGATATAATGTGGCTATAGTAGAAGGATGATGGGAAATTTAATAACTTGCACACGAGTGCTAATATGATTTAGTCATCTACAATGTGAATACTATAGTGATTAATAATTTCTCGGAACAGCATTTGATTGAAATGTGATAATGGATATGATTTGATTATTCAGGTAGAAAGATGATTAAAATCCCAGCTGACAATGTAAAAATAAGTAAGGGTTAACAGTAGAGAGTCATCATTCGAGACGACAGGAAATCACTAAAATTTTCGAGACGATAGGAAATCACTTAAATTGTATTTGGTAGTGATACGATAAAGTTATCACTTATAATAGGTGTGTATGTAAAAACTTATGCTATAATTCTAGCACAGTACTACTTCCTAGTTACGGAGGTTGCGATACTTTGTGTGAAGGAGCATTTCAAATATGTAGTGTTGCGTGAATGGATTTGTTGGTTCTATTAATGCTTATTGAGTAACTCTAGTTTATCTGGTACAAATACAAAATACTGTTCCTACAAAGTCTCTCTACTCCGTCTTGAATTGACATCAAGTCTACATGGTTGGATAGCTAAAATCACAATTCTGTTTTTTTCTCGGAATATTTCCGACTCATTACCATCACTTATTTTTTCAATATGCGTTAAATTCCTAATAATAAATATTCCTCTTACCTTGCATGGATACCATGAAAAACAGAATGAGCTCAAGAGAATAGCACAAAGTTACTGTTAACCAATATTACCGTAGCTATTGTGAACGGTTAAATATGTTGATATTTACCTCCGGTCCTTGTCAAAGTCAGAATAGCCTCAATGGATGGAAATCAAAAATAATGTTATGATAAATATACCCACATGTTAGGAACTGTGGATTTAAAAAGCTAAGATATTTGTCGTTTGGCATGAATGATCGAATGAATGTCATTACAATGTTTGGGAAAATACAGAAAAACAGACAATGCATTGTGAAATGCCTTTGTTATTTTTCCGTCATGAATAACAGCCTCCTTTTGATGCGATAACGATATCATAACACCGAGATAAGAATAAATAACATATTATGTGATATATTTTATTTATTTATGTATTTCATTTAGTCGAGGTAGGAGAAGTAGGTTAACAAAAGTATTATAGCCTCAAAAATGTCCCTCGCAATCGAAGACGATTTTTACGATTGAGGAGTTTGGAATCGTAATATCTCGCGATTTCGCCAGAGTGCTTTATTTTGCCTCTTGTAACCGTACGAAGTTTTCATTGCCTGGCAAAGTATGATTGATTACTACATAGTCGTATTCAATTCTTGTAACGCCGCGTTTGAAAAACAATACATCTCCGTCACCGAAAGCAAGATTAATATTATAGGAAGATATTTCATTATCGGAATTGTCTTCTTTTGACTCTCCGCACACTCTTCTCCGAAAGTAGCGTCCGGGGATTAGTTGAAGATAGTCTGATAATCCTGCTTTGATTTTACGAACAACGCGGATTAACACCGCTTTTGAAAACAAAGATCACCGCTGTAATATTCGAAAACAAACAAACACCTGTCGTCATTATGACTCGTGGAACCCAAAATGTCTTCAACTGAACATTCAACATTCCTGTTTAGTCACCCCTCCCCCCCTACATGGTCGTATAAACTGATACTATAATGAGTTATATCGAATAATATTTCGAACTGGTTATCCCATCTGCAATAGCTGGTGGAATTTCGTGTTTCGAGTATGTAAATAATGATAATCTTTTGCAAATACTGGAAGATAGGGCTAGCGTATTTTTAATACCCGAATTCCTGATCATTTCTGGTAAAACAGGAATGTAAAGTCCGTCATTTTAATAGTGTAGTAAAGTAGTTCGTCTTTATTTCAATGAACAAGTGAGAAAATTATGTTCATTTCTTTTATGATATTTTAATATCCTTGTTCTATCACATAGCAACTGTAACGGGATGGTTGACTAACTCATCGTTACCGTAAGATGTACATAATATAGAAGGCAAACGTTATTTTCTACAACACTTCCAAGTACCTTCTGATTTGAAGTTATATAAGTCCCATAACTGAATAGAAATCGACATGTTTCATCTTGCTGTGGTATTTACGTCTAAATTCCTGTGTACAATTTGTACATCCTGTATGTAACCAGATGTGGTTTGGTTTTTACCGTAATTACAACAAAATAGCCTGGAGAGTACAGACGTGTATATAATTATAATATAATGTCATGAGCTAGACCGCTAGGGCATCGTTAGTTCATCCAGGCTGCTGTAAATATGTTCCAATTTATTGTCTCCTCTGTTGTCCTAAACCATCACTTAGTTTTGCGGTTGAACGACTCCTCTCGTATTGCCGTTTGCAGCTGTCTTTACCTCGAATAGCTTCTAGCTATGCTACAGACCTACGTTCAGGAATTAATTTTACGTTAGCGTTGTTTTTACTAACGCTCCTTGGATAAAATGACTCTTAAGTAAACATCGGGAGCTATGTGTGTGGTGGCATTGCGAATTACTTTAAAAACTATTACTTTTCTGTGCCATAGTGTATCTGATGGTTCATGAAATGATTTTTTTTGACCTTGTAAGTGAAATTTGCGTAACCTGTGACCTGTAAAAAGTTTTACCTCTTTATACGGAGTGCAAGTCTGTCATTACATTGTAAGTGAAGTGATGAGTATTTGTACTTGCTGGACACTGGTTAATCCGAGGAGTCTGTGGGAAGTTCTCGAACTATTTGCTAAGGATTATGTTACTCAGTTTCGGCTCATTTATTCAGAGAATGAAACGACATATAGTGGCCATGCGCAGATTATTTTTTATCTGGGGTCTGAGAAACCTAAAACTTTACTGGTTATAGTGTCAACTAAGCTATCTGGGACAGCTACAAAAACGAACAACGGGAGTTAAAAATAGGGTTCATAAACCTGTTTTGAAATATAAATTGCCTGGGAATCCATTTAAAAATAGGTTCTTGCCTATAGGTGATACAGGTCTTATTCCTTTGCGTTGCGTTGGGTTTTCCGCTATACTATATCTTTATTATCAACACCATTTTATCAGTATTATCATTTATTGCATTTTTTATTTATCATATTGAGTATTTCTCATAGCTCCTCATAGCTCCTCCTAACTTATCCTTTTAGCGACATTTTCAAATCCATTTTTGTAATCCTAAATTTGAACTCCTTGAGGGGTCATACAAGGACGTCATTTATGAGATAATTTTTCTCCTACTAAATGGAGGGATTTTATTCTATAATATGCCAGTACTTAACCTAAATCATGAAAATGGAAGGAATTCCCTCATGTATTATTAACAAGCAGAGAATTCCCCGTGCCAGAATCAATATTATCTTGCTCGAAAAAAAAATTACCTTCATTGATACAAAAGTCACTTAAAACTTCGATTGCTCAGCATCAAACTTACCTCTCCTAGTTCTGAGTATCGCTATTGCTTACTACTGTCCATCATTCAGCATTAAAAGTGTCTGAAAGTTTCAGTGTTTACTGCAACCCAATCCTCGTTATAATATAACTACAATCTGATCTTATCTGTTTCACAGAAATTGGGATGCGACAACGTGATCAACTCGGGTTTAACTATCGACAGATGTGGTGTCTGCGGTGGAAACGGAGCTTCGTGTGAAGTCGTCGAAGGTAAGTGACATTTCGACATTTCGTCGTAGATTTAGCAAACCGTTAAAAGTTTGATGGGTGAAACCCTAAATGAACAACATAATTTCTGTTTTTTTAGGCTTGTTTCGACGAGAGAATCTTAATCTGGGATACAATTTTGTGGTCAGGATTCCAGTCGGCGCGACTCGCATCAATATCACCGAGCTTTCGAGAAGTAATAACTACCTCGGTGAGTTCGTCTTTATTTTAATATGTATCAGCCTGAAGGGAAAACTTCGACAAGACTTAGCAGAATTTGACTTATTAATCGTTGGTTGCTCGTCTTATTCTGTGTGATTTGGAAGCGTAGAAATAGAGACTCTCCAAGGGCGAGGTCTGAAAATGCTGCCCGCTGAGTACCTTAAGCAGTGTACTTTTGGGTTTTCTGGTATTCGCAATCCATCTTAACGCACATTTTTTAGATGATAAATTTACAACAAAGGCTGAGTAGAGCGAGAAGTTTTTTCGTTAACTTCAACCTCTCCCATTTGGGACTTAAGAGGCCCTTCTCTGCATGTAACGATACTTTCTACGTATAACTTGTCATATTACGTCATTAGTATATATTATTTTTTAAGTAAGACTTAGTTTAGTGATACTATTTTGATCTGAAGATTTGCCTTTGCCCGCCTTGTTTTTTTTCATATTTTGGGCGTGTTACCTAACGTGCATCGACCAAATTCCGGAATTTTTAGAGAGAAAATCTCGCCTTGTTGGCAGGGTTTTGTGAAGAAGTAAAAAGTAATGTGGTCAAAACTTTAGACTAGAGATAGATCTCTCTCTATAGGTATTTCTTCCTGAGAGGGAATTTCGCATTCCTTTGTCGTTACGTTTATTTCCTTCCACGGAGGTCGACAATATATATTCCTTAACCACTTGTAAAACATGGTTCTTATCACACCACTGCCATCGCCGAGTTGGTAAATATGCTCTAGGCCTTAGAGTCTAAGGTGTTTATATATGACCGGCAACAAAGTACGACCCGTGGATAAAAGGCATGATAGGCCTACTTTTAGGCATGTTTGTGGGTCTTCCGTCCTTTCCAACTTTAAAAATATGAGGACGTTTCGGAGTTAAATCTCTATCGAAGGAGAAACAAATGTGTTTATGAGACTAAAAATAATCGCGGTTAAAGAGACTACAAATTTTGTTTTCTTTTCCAAAAGTGCCGTATATTGATGATACACGGGAACTCTTCACTGTCTTTCGGTATCATGTATCATTTTTGTGTAACCACCATGTCCCGAGGGAAGTTAATCTTCTAACTGCTGTGTACTGTACTCAGGCATAGTACTGTGTCGAACTCTTTGCTGATGCGATTAGGCATGAATAGCTCATGGTAATTCAATTTCCATCGACCTAGTTTCAATTTTTCGCAGACGACAACACCGGTGTACTGTTCAAATTCCTCGCTGTAATGTCTGAATCAAAATGATATCATGTCCAAGATTAGTAGGTGACGAATACACCCCAGCGACCCTATAATGATACAGCTATTATCAAGCGTGTCATTATTTTTAAACGACATGTTCTCGGGATAAACTAACACGAAATGATTAGCAACAGGATTCGAGATGCGTAACTAGATTTATACTGCTAAAATTACACAACTCCATTATATAATAACTGATCTCAAAATGCGTAAGCAAGCACGCAGACTCAACTAAGTTTGTATTTATAACTCTCTATATTATCCGTTGGATGTGAAACTGGCATTTATTTACTTCTTTGCGAACGTCATACTGAGCAAATCATCGTGTTTATATCAGATAAGATGTTCCCGTGACTTGTAACTGAACTATAATTGGACCCACAACCCGGTGTTGTTATGTGCACCTCCGATTTTTTTGGTCGGACCATTTGTACTCCGAGTCGTTAGCCATCTACGTGTGGTAAGCAATGCGATGTGGTTAGCCACACAACAAGAGGGGGAATCCGGTGTGTCTGCTAAGATCGCTAATTCGAAGAATCAGACGAAACCCGATTCATATCACAGTATACAGTGTATCATCATTCATTGTCTTAACAAAATAGGAGAAAATGCGTTCAGAAAATCTTTGACAATCGGATTAAAACGTACGTCGATTGTAGACGATGAAATCTGGCTAGTTGATATCTATATATATGATATTAGGCATACGATGTTGTTCCCGTGTGAAATATACGGAATTTCCATCGTGAAAGGAGGTATAAAAAAATTATTGACAACATCTTGATCTTATGATCAAAATCTTACAACTCCACTTATACCCGGTCCTTTTTTTTATCTCTAACTATCGGTCATTCACACCATCATAACAGTCTCCGCTAGATTTCAAATGAATAAAAGTGAGTTGGTGTGGGAGGTTTCGCTCGATATGCGGTTGATATTAATGAATAATACACTGTGGTTCAGTGAAAAACAAGTCATAATATGGGTTCGTGCATGAAATGTGAACGTCTTTACATCTTGTTAGTTTTGCGGAAGAGTTGGTTAAAATACCAGCTGCATAAATACCGTTTCTGGAAAGGAATTGTTTGAATAGCCGCACAGAATAATAATGTGCTCGTATGCCCACGATTTAGTTTGGCATTTAAAAATCCTTTTGTTATAACTTTATAACGAATCAGATATAAAATACAGTACCTAACATTGTCTCTTCTACTCGCTAAGTAGCTGACAAGTTTCCAAAATAATGGGTTGTACTTGCCGGGTCATGGGAAAACAAAGGTCTGCGTTTTACGGTATTTACGGATTTGAAGGTGATTACGGTATCGAATAAAGTGGTTTTCTGTTACAATGGCTTGTTTATCACAGGTATGTTTGATTATGGGTTGTGTGTCGTACTTTCAATCCAGAATATTCCCTAGTGTCGAAAATGAGATGATAATATCTATCGCAGGTCATAATCAACAACCTATGATCAACGCTTCTCTATTCAAACTTCGATAAAAAGTCCTTCTAATTTCTAGGAGGCATAAATATGATAAGTTATATTAAAAATAGTTGAGTTTGGTTATGGTATGGTTCCTCAAAGATAGCATTCAAATGGCAAATCCTAAGATGTATTTGAAAAATTTGATTAAACGTAATTGAACCAAAATCAATATCCAGTACGCATATTTCAAACTGCATGAAATCCAGGAACCGAAACAAGAACCAAGTATATGTAGTCTACTACATGTTAATAAATGCGATTTAAAGTGTGAAACGTTTACAGTTTGTAAATATTTACCTTTTCGAAGGACAAGTTTGTATTCGAACTCAGCAAAGTTTGATTTTTGTCACTAGTCGTTGTTCAATCTCGCTTCAGCGAGTTTCACCTGTGACTCCTTTTAAGCTTCTACAACACTAGTTTCTTCTATCTACTTAAAAACGGATTCGAATAATCCTGAATGACAATAGGATACAACACTATGGTATTTGTGTTTTGCTCAACAGCATGGAGTTCCGAATACATTCCTTTTCTAGAAGTTCAAATTCGATTTTTCATTTCAAACGTCTCTCTGTGCTCTATTATTTTGTTGGGTGCCAATTTGAAAGATGAAAGTTGTCGATAAGCGGTTTCATCGTAATTGTGTGTTGCACAATGAAAATTATTCAGAAAAGTGGCCCAAAGTGTAGAAACTGTACTGAGCTAAGCGTGCTTACCCCACGCTAACCATTTATTACAATCCTACCGGAAATGAAAGAGCACGCTATGACTGGATGGCCAAATCCCTGTCTTGCTTATAGCACGCAATGCTTCAACATTCACAAAGAGCTTGATGGAGCGTGACAATCAAATGTGTGCTTTCTGCGTTTGTTCATATGGATGAAAACGAAGGCCCTATGTAAGGATTACCAAAATTTACACCCGATGAGATATACACGGATTCTAGTGCACTGATGGCGACACCCACAATCCAGAGTCCGTAGATTAGGAATTTTTTTTAAGTAATTTTCTAAACTATTATCTAATCTATCAATTCCCTTTAGTGGATTCATTTTCGCCAATTTTTCTAGAAACATTATCTTGTGTTAATAATGGGTATGCACAGCAACTTCCTAGACAGATAGTTTTTCTATATTTTCGCTGCTACACTTCCCAATATTATTTTGTTGAATTTTGACCTAAAGATGAAATTTGCTGCACTATATGTACTTGTACCCCCTTCTAGGCTTATATGATTGATGGGTTATAACGACAACAATGATATTATTGAGACAAATAAGTGGAGAACTAGTTACAGGTTATTGCAACAGACATGAGCACTATAATTCTTTCCTGTTTCGCAATGGTTGCGGCGTGAATGGTATGGGATATGCGGTTGTGCTGTCTTGTAGTTTGTTCACTACTTGACAGGTAATCCTCCCATTACTTTCTACCTTGAAGCTTTATATTAGAATGGAGTGTTGTCTAGACGGCGAGATACAATATTGCTGACAACTTTCGACTGATTTATGTGCTACAACACCTTTGTTGTTAACAATCACACAATCGACTTTATAATACGCTATACCTTGTTTGACCGAAAGAAAGCTGTATGCATATCCGGCTATCGAATATTGTGGTAAAACTCGCCTTAAATTAGCCCCATACCAACAACCACAAGTCCTAGATCATGACGATCAAATTTGTTCAAACGTCATTGGAGTAGTTATCTGCTGTCAAATTCTAGGGCAGCTGGTCGATTGTTGTTGCGCTTCATAGGGGAAGGTCAAGAGAAGCAAATTCACTTCAAATGATCAACGAGCAATATCAATTTCCGTTTCAACAGCTATTCTGTATTCAATTGACATCTGCTGAAGTACCGGATGATTTTTTTCTGATCTCTTATAGGTTCTATGTTCTGCCAAGTTTCATGTCATTCAATAATGTTATCAATCATCGAAATATTTTTATATAGCGAGCAGATATTTAAGGAGATTGGACTTTCGTTCCCTTCCACTTTTTTGAGAAAAAACTATCTCACGGCTCTTGTGAAAACGATTTCCACTTCCAGATTTATTATACAAACAAGGTGATGCTCTTGATATCCACAATCTCACTTTAAAAAAGATGGAAATTACCCACCACTCTCTTGAGTCAAGTTGAGTCAGTTCCATCAGGCCACAATCAATTCACAAGAATTTGAGTCTCGAGTCTTTACAATACTGCAACCAGGCCGTAACATAAAGTTCAAAACATTATACCGCATGTGAAATTATCATATATCATTATCATATTATAATCAAGTGTTTTCTCCCATTTCAAAGCTATTTACATTTAATGCGCCGCATACCGTTCCATGTAGCGCCTTAAGAACCGAAATATCTTGTATTACTGAGATAATAGGTCCTCGTATAGAATATCCATCAGTATGGTTTTCTGTGTATCCATGGTTCCTCTATTTGAACAAAAACTGTTGATTTGGCAGAGATGCCGAATATACACATTAACAAATGGGGTGTGCGTTTGTTCAGTTACAGTTTTTGCGGTTGTATGTTCGAAATTTCTCTCCGATTGGAATGGCCGATGCATCAAGTCGTCTTCTTGCATGCTCTCTTATAACATTACGTGTTTCCTTCTGATCAAACCACAATCGTGTCATGCGACGTGATTGAATCTTCGTTCTTTTTCTCCAATCCAATTTACAGATGTTATCTGTAAAATATTCCTTGTCTACACAAAGAATTAGCCTTATTTGTTTTACTCTGCATAAGGAGAACGTTTAGACATTTGGCTGGAACTGGATTGCGGGGCAAGTGGTTAATAAAACACAACTTCACGGTTCAATTGTTATGCCAAAGGCAGGTTTATAAGATTTATGAGAATATTCGCATGTTTCAATAATCATTATATATAAATTTTTGTAATTGTTTTACAATGGCCAAATCACGGTCAAAAAATGGTGATACGGTGGCACGTTTTGCGACAAATCGGGTTCAGTGGGCCCCCAGATACCGATGCGCCCTAGGTCAATGGTCTATTTGGCTTATTGGGAAATCTTGCCCTGCGTGTACTTGAACTGTTTGGAATATTTGGCGATATAGTGGTGTGTAAGTTTGTCATGTCAGCGTCTTTTAGTTTCCCTCCTTACCATTTTCCGTTGTTGAGAGATACTTTCGGTATATTTATCATCTCCTCTGTACAATGTTTCCCTTACCAGTCTGCTTTGTTTACATTTATAGGAAATTATTTGTTTGCTACAATAACATCCGGAGTGATGAATTTTAGACCAGTGATATCACTTGACCCGTCACTTGACCATGCAAAAAATACCCTCAGATCTTCAGCTTGAGTCTGACAACAGATTGTTTTTTACATTTGCCGTCTTGTTCGAGTACTCTACTAATCTGTGTATAAAGATGTTATTGAAATTCCTTTCTCCGTGATCTTCTATTTTCATATTTCCACTTGAACAGTACTTGCTGTCTTTACAACACAAGTTGATTAAATTAACAAATCAACCGATACTTTCTCTATGGGAGGAAAATTTTTCTCTGGGGTCGAAAATCAAAGTTTATTTTGCGCAACTGTGTTTGGTCTAGAGGTGTAATGAAAATTTCAAATTTCACTAACCATAGCCGAGCATACCACGCTCCATCACCTGTGTTTTTTTATTTCCATCGCCTTAGACAAACTCATCTTTCAGTGCTTCTCGTCATAGCCAAAACTCCTCTGAGCTATGCCAAATTACATTGTTTGTTGGTTTTGCGATGTGGTCCTAATCAAAATTTCGACTTCTGTATAGCTACTCAACCCGTCGGGCTTGACAGGTCATATTAGTATTGTTGTTGAACTTGAGGAATTCAAAGAATTGTCTGGAAGTTTGGCTGATTAGCTCCTATCATTGATCTGTGCTATTCAGTACTTGAGTCAGACACCAGAGCCACGTAAAACTGCCACGGGAATTTTTTGAAGTGTGAAGTTATCGTACGATTGCAGTTCTCTCTCGCTCCCTCTGGTGACATGTCCAGCCAGATATGTCCCAGTATTAGTCAAGTCATGATATCGCGTGATCTTTATTCCCCCTTCTCTCTGCTTACCTTAACATTTTTTCGAACATAAGCAGAACAATAAAATTGTGAAAACTGAACAATATTTACACTGTAACTACTTGCTCATTAATCCATTTGGTAGGTAGGTACACACCAAAATAATGCCAAGTCAAAATCAATTCAATGATAAAGTGAAAACAAACAAAATTCTTGCAGTCATTAGCGGATGTGCGGAATGATTCAGCTTAGATATTACCAACTTGGTCGCCAAAATAAACTAAAAAAAACCTCCATTCTCTTGATTCAGGCGTCCGCAAGCATTTATGACCTTATTTTACTGGGTGTTTCCAATCAGTCCGCCATTGCTTTTGACTCTGAACGCTCGTACCATTGTTCAAATATTATACCTTCTACTTGTAAACCTCCTTGGTCAAGTCGAACCCGGCCCTATACAGGAAAATGTCATGTCATCAGCTATGTTATTTTTAGTGTTAGGCAGTGGAGCGCAATGTGGTCCATTGAGACTTTTCGCTGGTCCACGGATAAAATATTTCATGACACATAATTTGGCACTTATAGTCCTATACCTTATTTTTCAGAGTTTTCACAACAATATGTCAGTATTAGAAAAATTCTAACTTGGGACATTTTCAAGGCATACATTGACATCGATAACCGGTGAAATTGGAAACAAGACTTTCACGCTTTGTTCATCATAGTGTTAGGAAAATTCGGACGCAGTTTGAATTTGACAACGTAACGACATGGGTCTGTGGGGTTCAAAGAGGGTGTACATATATAGGGCATATACTCATTTAGTTTTTCTAAAGTAGCAGTTATGGTTCTAAAAGTCAGAAAAAGGATGTTCATCACACGTTCAATTCAGTGATGAGTTTTACTTGCAGAGAGGTGCGTCATGAATCATGAAACATTTGTAAACGTGTTTTTTTTTCTTGCCTTTGACCATAATTACCACAAGTTTACCATACCACAGAATATTAGGAAATTTTTCTCCGTCTTTAGCGGGCTTTGATCCTAGCTGGTGATGCAAAATCTCATTTTCTCTTCTTATTTCTGGTCGTTGGTTAGTCAGCAATAGCTTGTTATCAGATAAGCTGTACGTTGTTACAATAGCGGTTCATTCATAGCTCCCTCTGAGAGTGTTTAAGATACATGGTAATTTTACTAAAAAAAAACTGTACTATTAATAATGTATAAATTTCGTCATCTTCTTACTGTCTGGTGTACGCCAGCTTCTCTCTAACCGCATCATTAGGACGAGAGACAATCCTTCCTTCTGTGAATAGAACGAAATATTTATCTTCCGCAAAACAATGAATAATTCACTGTCCAACATAGCTCACTGGGAACCAATTCATTATTGTTCAGTATAGCAGATTTATTATCAGAAACAGTCATCTCGTTCATTACTGACGAAGGGAGGACAGACTATGAAGCCAACTCTGTTTCCTCCACCAAAGACTAAGCAAATCGTCATTCTTATCATATAATACATCTATAAACATGGGCGAACATAGACCATGACAATGACACTATGTTGTGGCATTGAATCAAAGATAATACGTAATATCCTAGTTATCATTCATTGGCTGTTTTCTTACAAGTTGTCTCGTTGTGTGGCCTGTCTGTGGGTGGGTGAATCTACCCTTTGTCTTATTGTCGTTGTCAAAGTGATTTGATCGAATGGCAATATTTTCCTCTCTTAAATAAATACCCTATTATAACAGCGTTTTCTTTTCTAAATAATCCCCGTGAGGTAGGGGTAGTATAATGTTTAAATTTCGTCTCGCCTTTGGCTAAATATCACTCTTACTGTAAATCAGCAATAAAAATTGTAGTGGTAAAAACTGATGAATCGACAAGTTTCTGTTTGTCGCGACGTCGACGCTCCAGTCGGCATTTTATTAGTGACATGTGTAAATAATCCACGTGGTATATATATATATAGATTACTCAAACATTCTAGGGGCGCTATACTTCGTGACTGTGTTAACCGCCTATTCCAATATATCTCGTGTTTATTTGTTTTTTTCTCCATTGGCAGCGCTAAATAGCTCAAATACTCACGGCCGCAACTATATCAACGGGAATTGGGGCGAACTGAATCCTTCTAAAAAATATTTAATACCTGGCACATACGTCGATTATAAAAGGCCGATGGAGGGTGAAATGGGCGAATCTATGATTATTCCTGGTCCTACGCAGGAGAGCATGGATGTATGGGTGAGTGATTGTGTATATATTTGAGAACTTATATTATTTTTTATTCTATTGAATTGCTGCTGTATTTGAGTTGCAGTAAAGATGATAGGAATACAAAAGATACAATTTGAGGTTTCGTATCCTTGAAATCGTAAATTTAATAGAGCAACTCAAACCACTCTCTACATAGTCAGTAAACATTGAGATGCAATATAACCCGCTTCTTTGCACCTGTATTCGGAAAAATAGAACAGGCCGTCAATCTTTTATCGAAAATTTTGAAAACTGTACGTTGTATGGTTAATGTTGTCTACACACTAATTTTTGCTCAACACTATACATGATCCAACGCAGCCGCGCCGCAAAGGTTTCTACCGTCATTTCTGAAATTCGAAAAATTTCTAAAATGCAATCTGTATTTCATGAATCCATTCATTTGAAAGAATGTGCAGGTGAAACGGACGTTAGAACAATACTGTCAGGCGCCATTTTGATGTATAAATCAGGCGTAAAAAATTCGCAAATAATTCGATGTCGGCTTATAAAAGCCAGAGGCCCAATCTCGTATTAGTCCATGGTCCTATGCTCTTTTCGATTAGCTATACACTGTTCCTCTTTTATTTCACTTATGGTGACCCTACATTAAGATTCGCCACACAGTATGATGAGCATTATCTCATTATTGAATTATATTAGTACACTACAGTGACCACACAGCAGTACATAGTTCACAGCAAATTGAAAGCAATATTTGGCATATATCATTATCTGTTGGCATCATACAAATTGATTTATTGCTGGAATGTTGGAACAATAATAGAAATCTCATAAACCCCAATGAATGATGTGAACTTTCCAGGCAACCTATGAACTTTTCAATTGAGCGTATCTGATACAAACGCACAAGGAATTTCGAATTTTCGACAAACCGCATGCGAATCTGTACATATTTATCCTTGAAAGTAATCATGCTGTATCAACGCTCTCATCTTTCTCACCTTTCCTGAAGTAGGGTCTGGTTAACTCCCTACATTAATCTTGTATTGCCAACAGACATAAATGGACTTAGCTAAGCTCTAAGCGGCTTAAATAGAACTTTCATCTCTGCAACCCGCAAAGTAAACTTTGCTCGTCCCAACCCACTTTACTTGAACCCAATTATGATCCGCATTAACCCTACGTGGCATCAAGAAATGTATAACTTTTGGTCGTTTCAGGTAAAACAGAAATGTTGCTGATATTCACTATTTCAATATTGATTTATCGCAAGAAAAATTTCCAAACCACATTAGTCCAATAAACTTCTTTTCGAGTTCTTGTTCGGCTAACATATATTACCTTCCTTATCAGGATGTAAGCATAGTTCCTTCACAACCGCGACAAGAGTTTTATTGTGTGAGTTCTAGGAAGGGGTTTAAGCATTTCGGCATCGTGTGAACCATTATCTCAGCGATATTACTTACTAAAAATATCAACTTATACAAAATCGTGTAGTTTCGGAAAATCTCAAATGTTTTTTGTTGAGCATTTCTCCAAATCAGACACTGCGTCGTTGTAATTTAGAAAGAATGTACAACATCTTAAATCTGACCTATGTTACTTTGGTTTTCGCAGCACGCGAATTGTAATGGTAAGCTTATTCTCCCAGACATTTATCCAATTCGATAGTTGCTCTTCGATAAATCTATTAAATTACCATGGTTTATCTTGAAATGTCAGACTAGACGTCACCAATATTATTAAAACGATAGAATCGACTGGAGACAAGATTCGAATAAATAATTGTTTTCTCCACAAAATATGGTGAATCTTTTTTTTATAAGGAAATGGTATTTCCCTGTGATTAATTTCCAATAGATAACCGTTATATTGAATGAAAATAAAATTACCGGATTATAGTTGGCGGTCTACCTATGATGTTTCCTTCGACATTTCTTGCTATTTTTAGATGCGGTATAGTCTGAGGTAAAAGGTAGACTGGAAAAAATTCCAAGAGTTGATATTTTAGTCTTTCAATCGCCTATGTTAAGTATTCACTAACACACTTTCTATACACACGCGTTTTTCTCTTAGAAAGTTATTGGTTGTATTACATTAAATCAACCCGTCACCAATAGAAGGTCGTACAACTTCAAACTTTAACATTTCCATGCAGCTGTGTGTATCTTCAATAATTGAAATCACAATCTCGACTCCCTTGTTCGGCTGGTCTTGGACATATTAGAATCGCAGATATCAGCCTTATAGTTCAAATATTAACGCACTTTCTCTACACCAGAGGTGCAACCTTGTAGCACTCCCGGGCCAAATACAATTAACCGAATTAGACGGCGGGCCGCACTTGCATTTCACATCGACCATCTACTAGTGACTGGCATAAAAAATCGATTTGGTTTGATTGCAAATCGAATAAATCAACTTAAGGGGCGCTTCGCTGTTCATATAACATCAAAAACAGTGGTACTGAATTCCTGTTACGGGCCCTAACTTATTCAAAAACCGCAAGCTCCCCGCAGGCCGCCACAAATTCATCGCGGGCCGCAGGTTGCACACCTCTGCTCTACACACATGTTTTCCTCATAAAAGTTATTGGTTGTAACACATTAAATCCACCCGTCATCAATAGAAGGACTTACAACTTTAAACTTTTACATTTCAAACAGCTGCATCGCTAATATTCGGATGTATATTCTCGACTACCCTGTCTAGACTAGTCTCAGACATATTGAAATCGCGGATGTCAGCCTCGTAGTTTGAAGACAAACAAAAATGTAGTTTAGAATATTCCTGGACCACAAATATTCGATTCCAATATATTGATATATCTTCTTTTATTTAAATTCTAAATCTATTTTAAACTTTTTCACAGCTTTTGTTTCAAAGAAACAATCCCGGAATATCGTATCAGTACACGATACCGAAATCGTCCGAATTTGACAAAATATCTTCAAATTATCCATCTCCCAACAGACCCGTCCTTCAGCCTTCCGTCGATCAAAGCCGAAACTCTCTTCTTGATGTGAACGGAGCTCCCTATAACCCGTCTAATAACATGTTCAACCATCATTCGCCAGACAGAATGAACTTGGGTGTGTATCCACGCTATCCTCCTCCACGCACCCCCATGATAAATAGGGACAGTAGCTATTTCCCCCGACAGTCGTATCCCGTACGTCCCGTACACCCACAACCACCTATTAATCCGGTACGTCCTCCTGTCTATAACCCATACGCCAACAAACTTAATGGCCACAGCGATCTTAACGGAGCACACTCAGACTCAGTCGAAACCGATTCCAGAGAAAACACAAAAGTACCTCCCATAATCCCACCCGCCAATGACAGAGTAGATCACGTTCCTTCGCCAGATCATGATTTACCTGCAGTTGGCGTAGTCCGAGATCAAACTAACCCACGACGAGAAATCAATATCGTAAATATTCAAAAACCACCTCTGGAAGCTGTAGAAAATAAAGTTGATCGCGGTAAACTCGCCGTAGAGACGGTCATCATTGCCAGGCCTTTCCCAACACCAAGCGGACCTGAAAAATCTGATGCTGACACAAACCCTGATTCAGTTCTTAGCGTACGATGGTGGAGAGATGGATTTAGCGAATGCTCTCGATCTTGTGCCGAAGGTATGCATTCACTCTTGGTTATTGGTACGAGACATGACTAATAATAGTCATGTGTAATTGCAATATTTGCCAACGTCCCTCTTTCCTTATGGTTCCAGGTATACAGACTGTTCTTATCAAATGTATAAAAAGAAAAACCAGAGAAACAGTTGATGACCTGCATTGCTCTCATTTGTCTAGAC
Organism: Halocynthia roretzi; assembly: GCA_013436055.1. NCBI lineage: Eukaryota > Metazoa > Chordata > Ascidiacea > Stolidobranchia > Pyuridae > Halocynthia > Halocynthia roretzi. The sequence continues at coordinate 207,085 of QRAM01000052.1, read as the reverse complement.
CGGGATTAATTGTTCGGAAATGCAACAGAGCTGCGTGTCCCGCATAGTAAGCAGTGAACTTATATTTACATCTGTTTCCAATTCCATGATGTTCTTTTTTTTCCTATTTTCTTTACTCAAAACGAAAGATATTCCGTTTATTAGAATCACTTCAGGACACAGCTTTATTAACCGACTAATAACAAAAAACGAGGTAATTGAATAGCTCGCGTCACATCTAAAATATATTTCGTGAATTTCATGACATAAACAATATCCGCGATATGCTGTGTGTTCAATCAACTGATGTATATTCCGAAATTCAACTTTTATACTGTTATACTGTTATAGAAGAGATTCCTTTGTGCATTTACTTAGATTTTGCTTTTACTTTTTAACTATGAACCAAGGGTAAGGTAATACCATACTCATAGAATAGAGTATCAATTCATGGTTTCTCGTCCATTACCACTTAGATTAAGATAATTGATGTACTATTTATTCAAGGATTCTTACTACAGCCTAAAGTAAATAGAGAAATTATGTGAAAGTTTGCTTGAACGACTTCGTAAAACTACATTTCAACTGTCTTGTGAGTAGGAAATTGTTAAGCTTTCTCGCTTGAACTTAAGTAAACAAATCACAGTATATTACAAACATAAGTATAATGGAGGAAGAGATCAATCATCTTCATGAATTTCATCCCTCTTCTATTGGTGGTCAAACGATAAAGACGAAAATTAGAATCTATACGTTTTACCTTTCAGCTATGATGTTGGTACTTGGTCGGAGTGCTCCCGTACCTGCGGAATCGGTCGCCGCTCACGCCGTGTTGTCTGTCGTCAGCAGTTCGCTGGAAATTTTACGTCGGTCGTGACGCACAAGCGATGCAGAAAACTTCAGAAGCCGATAGCTCACGAACGCTGCAAGATACAGGAATGTGCTGGTTGGGTTATAAAAGGTGATTGGTCAGAGGTGGGAAATATTACATTGATTTTTTGATATATAGTTGCTTGATAACGTACGCAAGTCTATGAGCCATCACTGCAATGATATAAAGAAGTAGCTGAAAGGGATTTCTATAGCAAGAGGATTTGTGGGTGTGGGTGGTAACTTGAAAACTTACTTACATTTAGGTGAAAATACTATATAAAAGTATTGTTTATATAAACAAAAATTTACTTCTGCAGTGTAGCGTCCAGTGTGGAAATGGAAAACAGACGCGCGAGGTAGTTTGCATGGCCGGTGACGGAACAATAATTACTGATGTGAATTGCGCTAGATCGAGACGACCGCCGGTAATGCAGAGTTGCAAGAAAGATCCTTGTCTTACAGCGTGGTTCAGTACTGATTGGGGAACGGTAAGTGTTGTTAGTACATAGTGAGCTATATTACAGTATTCTTCCATACTGCTAACAGGTCTTTGTCCGGAAAAAGTTATCATTCATGTGAGACCTTAGCTCTCTTCCCCTCTCTCTCTCTCTCCAGCTCTCATACTTTCCATACACTTTTTCTAATAAGAGATTTCTCTGAAAATTTGTTTAGCAGTTGTCCTGTCTGAAAAATTAACAAAACCGTAAACTAGAAACCTATAGATAATCCTGGAAATACAAGAAATTCAATCCGATAAATCCAAGCTTTCAGGTTTGAAATTACGAGATGTCATCAGTACTAAAGAGTAAAATATATATCATGAACGGTGAGCCGGCCTTTGAAAATGAGAATGGTTCAACAATATAAATCAGAAAGTTGTCATGGAAGTACATACTCTGAAAGCATCATATTCCTAGATAATCCGAATAATATATGGTACAGTACTTTACTACACCGAATGCAGTACTGTTCTTAGTAGTAACAACTGTTGTACTCGATACTTACAGTGCACTTCTGATTGCGACAGCGGTGTTCAAAATCGCGAAGTATATTGCGTTAATACAGCGAATAATCCAAGTGAATGCGCATCGCAGTCTAAGCCAACTGGGACAAGGACCTGTGCGAGAGCATCATGTGGAGACAAACACGAATGGTTTTCTGGCCCGTGGGGTCCGGTAAGTCATGTTCATTACGTTTATTTCATGTCATCACTTAGACTAGTTAGACAGACTAATTTGTTCCGGTAAATTTGTAATCTTAATTACTATGAAGTGCTTCCCCAGTTGACCGTTTCGACCCCACTTGTACAACACTGAAAACAAAGGCATGACCTTCATCCATGTATAGTACGTAAATACCCCTCAATTTATCGACACAGAACGACCACAATAACCTTGCTTATGGGCCTTCAAAAGGCACAAGCTCCGTGCGCTTCTGTTACCGAGTGAAAATGAAAGCATATTTGGCATTTATAGGTGACCCTCGACCCGTTATCATTTTTCTTGTCTTCTGCCAATACCAACAACTGTATTTTCCCAGATCGATATACGAAAAAAAAACAATGTCACTCTTATCAACCGCGTATCAGTAGACTAATAACTTTTGTGTTGTTGTGTTGAGGCGGCGTAAATATTTGAAACTATTCAAGCTATGCAAGGCAATAAATAAATAGTTGTAATTTGCCAGCCTGGTTTACAACAACCTAGCATTTCATTTTCGAATAATAATTGGTTGAAAACACGCGATATTTTTCGCTTCCAGTCAGCTATGACTTTTCCCTTTTTCTGTGGCATTTAAAGAACAGCCCTGTAAATATTTAGCAGACGAGCACAATTTTCTTGGCAAGCATCTGCTCCTATTTACGCAATACATATTCATATATGATTTGAGTCAATAAAGGGTGAAAGCTTGAAGTACGGCTCAAATCCCAGTTAAGACCACTTTCACCTACTTCGAAAGGCAGCAACCTTTCATTCTTTCGTACCATGTTTATTTGACTTCGCTCATGCAAGCCACGGTCTTAATCCCTGTGTAAGATCTAGAATACTTTGTGATTATTGGACGTCACCTCTTAACGAGTTTTTCAATTTCCCGAATCTCCTGGTGATTTATTTCTGTTTTAACGATTTGGCAACTTATTCAGGCTTAAAGGTTGTATAATTAGTACACTGAGCTAATTGTTTAGTATACACTAACACAAATACCAGTTCATAATGGTCTTACATACCTGTGAGGACTTTTGCTGAAATTACGATACCCATCCGTATGGTTTTATAACAAGTTAAGCTATACGTGTATAGCATGCTCCATAACGACTCTTCCGTCCCAGGGAGATTTACTTTCACGCGCAAGGTCAAAGTTGAAAGTATCCCGTAAGGGCGATAAAATTACGCAAGGCTAATTCTTGCTAACCTAATTCTAAAAGCAAGTGCTTTAAAAATCCCGTAGCTACTGTTTTCTTTTATTTGTAATTGCCCTTTAGCTAATGTACCATCGATGAGAGTCAGTGTAAGTTATTTCAGGGTTTTCAAAGCTAAAGTAATAATAGCTTGCTGTAAATATGAATGGTGATCGAATTGCTCTCCGTATCGTGTATACTATATATATAGAGATGTGGAACTGACTGTAAGCTGTCTGTAAGCTAACTATGAACTGAACGTCAGTCAGTGCAGATGAACTGCTGTTCGGTTGCATTTGTCACGCCGACCCCCATGAGGTCGATGTATTTTATCTCACATTTTCACGCTCATTACTCCGATTTGGCCAATAGTTATGGTAGAGTAACATTTGGTAACATTTCAACAGATAACGTCGCTAAGAAAAGACTCCGGATCGCGATTACTGTGATATTTGTTTATTTCCACTACATTGCATAACTTGTACCACCCGTGTCAAGGAGATGGTTAAGTCAGATAAAAGACGCACAGCGCTTTGTTTAGGTCTAAAATGCCAAACATGAAAGATACTGTGTACACGGTATAATTACAAGATAGACAGTGGTTTTGAAGTATGGAAAAGAAGCGTTCTTTGTGTATTTGGTTCTACGATACTGGACCTCTCTTAGCGCCCTTTTAAGTGGCATGACAGAGGTAGTGCTTTTTCGCGCATATTTAAATTTATAGGAGTTGATTTTACTACTTAGTCCAGACAGAGCTGGTGTTTAACAGCTAGGAAAACATTTTCATACAATATTTAAATTTGATTCTTCTTCTTGACACTTCTTTCCTCCCTCACCCTTCTGAACCCACATTAGTAAACCACTAGTATCGGTTCGATATCGCTGGAATTTCACCGATGTCATCGGGTATTGTAGTACAGATTTAGCAAAAGTCTTTGTTTTTCCAGTTTCGCAATTTTATTTTTGTCATCATTACGGTTTACTTCAAGTAGTTAGTGGATACATGAATAATCATCAATTCGTCTGCTATTACGTCGTGAAGGAAATGTGGTCTGCTCATTAGTATGGAAAACGTTAGTTGGTAAAGCTAATTGAACCCTTAAAAGATTACTTTTGTTCTTAATCCTTACTCCATTAGACGCAAGCCTTCAAAGTGTTGCTCTTTTTGTTGTCTTGTTGCTATGTTGTTGCGGTTACTTCAGAGTTATCCTTTAGACCAAAGGTGTATCCTGCTGACGACTAGGCATTTTTGTCATCTGCATATCGATCACTGGCTGTCAAGCTGAAAAAAATACTTTATGCCGTAAGGAGACCTGGGTTCCGTGGTCGTCAGCGGCGAGAATACATCACACACTGTATGGATACAATACAATAGAGTCTATTGAATAGACTACAGTGCAGTTGTAATTCGAAGTATGGAAGGGCGGATGGAAAAGACTATTTCATCAGCTGAACACTGGATACTGAACACTTTGCTTACAATATGCATATAATATCTACATATACAATGTATGAAATAAGTAGGACATGATAGTTTTCCATTAGCAGACGATATCTTACGTTTGGAGGTATACTTCTTTTGTCATACCATTTGGAATTAGAATCGCGTATGTGAAGTACGCAGCAGAGCGCAAACGACATCTTGCCTCTAGCCTCGCACCAGCCTTTGTTAGTTCCTAATTGACGTAATTTGGCTTTAAACCACACGATCTTCATTTATGGAAAACGATATCCATAAGACGTGTATATTCTACCATTTTCGTTGTTCTGTCATTTTTTTTGATACAGAATTTCTGGAGTTAGCCTTCCATTTCTTATCTTTACACGTTCTTTGAAAGTTGATCTGTTTGTGTCAGCGGTGGATATTATCATATTTACTTTCAGGCGATCCGTCTCCGTCCATTAGAAAAACCATTAATTGATTGACTTGTGTAGCCAGCCATGCGATGAACCACTGTTTTTTCTGAGGATGACCCGTGTTTATGCTGTAAACGATTTTCGTCAGCGTTGGTGTCAGAATACACTTAAGGCCATTATTCTTCATTACCCACCCCTTCTGGTTATTCAACAACCCACGTTGGAGGGAAACTTGAAACAAAGTTTATTTTGCAGTCGCATCAAGAAGTCAGTCATCAGTTATCAATCAGCTCGCCTATAGACAAACTACTGTACTCGTGAAGTGCAGGGATTTCCGTTCTCCGAAGTTAGTTATGAAACCTATTCTATTGCAGTTAATAGGATGAAAATATCGATACAAACGATATGTGCTCTAAAAATGCTGTTACCATTCCCCAACCCTCCAACTGGACAATAGAAATAATTAATGGACAATATAAAGCCTTCTTTTTCTGGCTAATAGCACGGTAGGGGTTTCAGCTCGTTGTTAGACTGTGGTTGATTTTAGGAAAATGAATATCGTATTCATATTACATCCCGATTATTTAAGTCAGTTAAATCTATTTTCTAAATCGAATGAACCCAATTCCGATTTTTTTAAATATCAACAATGAAACTAGAATGCTAGGATCTTTACACAGTAATATTATCGTGAACCAATCACGAATTTTCTAAGATTGATAGCCTCAAATTGACATCATGTCACAGGGCTTTCCGTTGCTGTGGATGTTTCACTCAGTTCCCAGCAGTACATTTCAAATTTCTCCTGTTTGTAATATTTATGTTGCACTTGAAGAAAGATCGATGTCGTGTGAAGCTTTCTTGCGGTTTCCCAGATGGCTATGTGGAAAAACAAATTGTATTGCCAAGGAACATTAGTGCCCACTTGAACTCGAACAACTTTGCTCTTAACAGACTATCATTCATTTCTCTACAGGATTATGTACATCTACAGTAGAGGACGTTGACGTTCTTATATCTGTTTAAAATCTAGTCGAATTTCGTGAGAAATCATGAAAATTTATGTGGTGTATGTACAGAATCTTACCACTCTGACTTTACCGCTTGACGCAAACCTTAGACATTAAGTTGTACCGCGTAACATACTACCGTATTACGTTTAAGAAATTGGCACATTTCACATTTTTCAAATGAGACTTGACAATTTTTAACTTCATTTAACATACGTATTGTGTTTAGTGTTCAACGGACTGCGGTACTGGGAAGCAAGAGCGGCGTATCACCTGCATGAGACTATCAGCGGACGGTGGAATGACGATAGCCGACAGTCGAGAGTTGTGTAGCTCCGAGGATCAACCTGCCACCCAGCAAACATGCAACACGCAGTCCTGTGGGTCCAGGTGGTTCTACTCAAGCTGGAGCGTGGTAAGTGGATATATATATTAGAAATTTGAATAAATTAAATCCATCAAGTCCCAATTGGTTAAATACCTATTTAGAAAAATAGACGATTACTTTTAAGCATAGCGGTTTTATTCTTTTTTAAAAAAAAAAATACCCCATGGAGAGTTTATGCATAAACATCGTGTGTCCGTTGTTCATGAAATTGTTTTTTTCGCAGTGCTCTGCTTCGTGTGGTGGTGGAACCAAGGACAGAGAAGTTTGGTGCCTGGACGCCGTCGGTAAATCAAGTAACCTCTGCAAACAGAGTGAAAAGCCGACGTATCAAGAGAGATGTAACACCGACGCTTGTACTAGCTTTGTTGGTAAGTAATACTATTAAATATCACTGCAGCTTACCCAGTCGACATAGACAGAGAAAATACTACTTAACATAGGATCAGTCATCACTTAAGAGAATTCTTTCGAAATCTGTTGCTACTTGGCGTCGTTTAAGTTTCGCTGTCAAAAGCGCTCTTCGGATAATTGGGAAGGCTCATCGGAAAATCGATGCGTCATTCATTGCCTTTCCTGTAGTTTAAACTCAAGGGCCCTCGGATTAGCGCCTACGCCTAACTGATTGTGCGTAGTTTGCATTTCCATCAAATGCCATCATCCATCTTCTATCTATTTCCTAATCTTATTATTCCTGTTTTTAAGTGTTGGTACAGGGTTAGGCGTCAGAGTATAGATAAATATCATGCCAATCATGCATCTGAAATTTCGGGACTTCTTCTGCAATATAAGACACTTTGTACCTAAAACGCCTAAGCAGGATTTATTACTGCCCGGATTTATATGCAATGTATACATAATGTACATGCAACGTTGATTACGGAGATACTTTTAGAATGCCTAAGTGGGACACGGATCCATGTTACCTGGCTTTGTGCTCCAGCCACAACCGAGATTTCTTGATAAATCTAACAAGAAATTATACATGCAGTAGACTCCTTATGGAATTTTTCAGTAACACATCTACAATATAGTTTATTTCTTAGTGAGTGCATTTTGAGTTAGGTAAATAAACAACAGCGAATTTTATTTTTAAATTGCGTATATTGTACGCTGTCCCAGATTCATGCATAAACAAAACAAAAATCCAACTTAGGGCTCCACAATTCGCAGGATTGTTCAGGAAGTTTTCATATTGGGTTTTATACTCATTTTTAAGTATTGAGGAAACAGAAATACAATTTGTATTTTTCTTCTTGCTATTGAATAATTATATAATTTAAAAATATATGTTTATGGCTCCAAAACTTTATATAGTTTATGTCTAAAACTTGCACTGATCATATGTATTGTACCCGACAATTTATCAGCACAAGAGATGTACTACAGAGAGTTTAAACTAATATTTATTAAAACATTTTCCCCTGAAATCAATCAGATTAGCCATACGATTTACCGATAACTAACTCCGTACTGCATGTAAAACAGAACCCTAATAAGATTTTCTACTTTCATTTCTATCACCTCAAGTTAATCTAAAGTCATCCATGCGTGCGCCGTTGGCAATGAACTCCATTGATGAAAGGTAATCGAATATTCTCGCTGTATGTTGCTTCGTGAAATCGCAGCTAGCGCCTTCTAAACGCATATAGCAATATAATTCTACTACACTAGATATTCTAAGCTGCTCAGAAAAAAGAATTATATACTGTATATGCGCGCTCAGCTGGTTTAAAAACTAATTTTGAAAATTCTTTGATCTCTATACGCTTTGCTTCACATTTACGCAGAACATTCAACCGTTTTTATACAGTAACCACTATCCTTAATATTAGGCTTACATTGAACGTTGTGAATTGTTGATGATTGATCCTATGTTATGCCAACTTAGTTATCTCTGTATTGCTTCTTGTAATTTTCTCTTCGGCGATATTAATTGTGCATCGCAATTGGTTTTCGTAACTATCTTTTGCATGGTAATTTCAATAGAGTTTCATCTTTGAAATTCCGAAGTCGGACAATCCATAGCTCTTGTAATCCGAAAACCAATAATTGTGGAATAGCAACTAACCAATTTCTGTATTTGTAGGGAATCAGAGATTCCTAGCAATTAAACTCAACAAGTTTATTTGTTCTAATTATACTTATATATTTTTCCCATCAATTTTGGAATAATCCGGAAAAAATTATTTCACTAAGATTTACATTTCGATACGGAAGTCAGTAATATGTTAAAAGTATGGATTTGAATCCCAATTTTCTATTGCCTTCAGTTTCTAGCAGTTTCTCACTGTTTGTCTCAATCCACATCCACACCAAGGGGAATGGTCAAATTTCTGTTGAGATCGGGTGGGGCCTTGATCCGGTTTTGTTGAGTAATTGCATTCGTTATTTTGGAGAGGCGTGTGTGATATTGAAGGGGACCTGTAACAGAAATCAATGATATCATGTTCCACGAATATAGCACCAACGCCATACTTGGTTAGAATCCACCATACCCTGCTGTATTCCATCTTTGTTTTAGCCAAATCTTTCATATACAGCGGATGTAATTACGCTAAAAAATCAGCTATTATTCAAAATTATTAAGAACTAGTTATCTCACTGCAATAGAAGTTGGATATGTGATAATCAGCAATCATAATGGTGATCATCATTGCAGCGCATGTAGTTTACTATTCCATAGAGGTGTCATCTTGCCTGGAGTGAAATTGAAATTCCCCGATATGTTTTTGTGTTCGTATATCGTCTAACCAGATTTATATTACCATTCTCACACAGATCCTAAGTGCAGCGATAAACTCCGTAGATGCAGGATGGTCCTCCAGGCCGGATTGTGTTCGTATCCGTTCTATCGACAAAGCTGTTGTCATACTTGTTCTAGAATGAGACCGACACATTCAACGACCGGCAAAGGAAAATGAAATGTGAATAATATATGGTCTGTTCATCGGTATTTATCCAATGTTAAACAGCAATGGTCAAAAGCTGAGATCCGTACGTAATATGTCACATTCAACCGTGTATGAAGGCTAGAAAGCTCTATGCGCCTGTAGGCTACTTGACTATACATACGATAATAACAAGTTACGCCTTTTGTAAATTATACACATTCTTTACTTGCGTAGATGCTTTAACTAATCTAAAACAAAGTTCTCGATAACATGCGAACCGCTTAGTTTAGATTTAATGAGGTGAAACCGAGAAATTTCTGAAAATTCCTTCTTTGAAAGACTTCCTAAAGTTTCTGCTTTGTAGTATTAATCTTTAACACTCGACAGCATATATGTTCTCCATGTTCCAAAACATTGTTATTTTCCTTTACTGTTCCACATTTGGTTGAATTGGTGTTCCCGACTTTGTCAACTCGCACTAGACTACAGTATTCTTGAACATTGGTTTTACAATGTAAAAATATTTCTGCCGTTGCTTCATATCTACAGCATTGTATTTAAGTTTTTTTTTTCACTACAGTCCAGTCTCACAGAGTTCATCTGATGAGATGGCATAGACTAGTTCGCTTGCTTTAATTAATATACGTTCGGTACAATATTGCCTACATCGTTCCGAGTATACGTATTGTTACCTCCGTCATATCACACCTATTGGTTTTCCCATAATGCATTAAGTGTGATACGCATGATTTAGCAATTTAGCTATAAGTAATTGCTTACTTACCAGTCGTTCATTGTATGTGTTCAATGTAGTGACACTCTCCATTCAATGATAGCTATCTATTAGGCCTATAGACCCCTATATCATAAGAAGACTACATTTGTGAAAGAATGTTTTGGAAAGCCCCTTTAACTTGCTAAGCTACCACCAATTTTTTGTTTCCCATCATATGTATACCATTCGCAGAGGGCAAGCCGTAATATAACCTCGTTTCCACTGCCACAAGTTTCCACGGTGACAGTGATGAAAATACTGGTCTAGCCTACTACAGGGTGGATTTTATCAGGCACACGAAATAACAATTTTTTAATTACCGATTAATGTATCTAAACTTTTTCGTATAAACTCTTTTTTTCTCTTTCTAGCTTTGAAACCTCATATTTTCTACTTATGTAATTGAGAACGATTTGCTGATTGGCTAATAGAATAATTGTTCGAACTGAACGGTATCGTATCATTCGCCAAGTATGCAGTTAACATTACACAGAAACATGCAGTTTTGTTGTGTCGTACGAGTTTTTCTACTGCTTTTTGTTTGATATCGTAATCATATCGGCGTGTACATTTAAATTAAGAGATCAATGTCCTATAAATTGACATAGTTTCATTTCTTTGATTTCTATTATTTATTTTTTCTATTTTATCTTAAATATTCCATATTATCTTAACGAAAAAATATAAAATATTAAAAGATTATCCCTCGCTATCGGTTGTATTTCGCTGTGCTGATGAAACTGAAGTCAGTGCTGTTGACTTGAAAATTCAGCTCATGTTATTGACATGTATATGTGTGTAGTACATATATCGTTTGCTGCCAATCACACGCAATTTAGAATGTAGATGATACACTGTATTGATCTGAACAAAGCACGGTGATGCTACTGGTGATAATGTGATAACTTGGCAATTGACAACAACGGGAGTTCGGCATAATTGTGTACAATTTTAGTTGAATTTATTATCGTGTGTTTGCTAAATAACTGTAGCCACAAGTTGGCGGTAGAGCGTCAATAGAATGAATGCTTACAGGTTGTAATTGTGGCTTTGAGGTCGCGTTACCTATTATATTCGAGTTTTTTCTAATTACAAGTCACTCATTCAAGGAATTATTAATAATCTCTGTCACCATATAGGTAATATGGTATAATCTTTCACCGCTTAGAGCTTTCAAATAATAGTCAATGACAGTTCCAATGAAAACGTCGTGAACAAAGCAGTGCGCGTGAAAGCTTAAACTACTTAGCTACTTATCCACAAGTAATTAGCGATTTTCATCTGATAAATGAATTTTGTAAATTAATTACGCTAATCATTGGTAATAATCTGTTCCGATAATTACTTAATCGATTTATTCTTACTTGGATGCGTAAGAGTTTTCGTGAAAAGCTGGCGTTTTCTGCTTACCCTATTCATCCTTTCTACCATTGTAAAACTGATGATGGTGTATGTGGTAATAGCCAACGGTGTGTAACTACTATATATGCAGTCACGATAGTTGTACTCGTCCATGCACGAATCGTACTTGTTTTAGGTAAAGAAATAGATCTCTGTTGTTAGTTAAAGTATTTTTAATGGCACAGAGATGCACTGCACTTATTAGCATTGAGATTGAGTATTTTCAATTGCATAGACACTTATGCACTGCCACTGCACTCATTAGTATTGAGATCGAGTTTTTTTCAACTGCAGCAACGTGAAGATTCGCAAATTCTAATAAATTATTGATTGCGAAACCCGCAGTATAGATTTTTACGGTTCTGGTCTTTTTCGTCGATGAGTCAGAAGCGGAGACAACGTTTCGGCTTCAACAATGCTGACGTTTTGTAAGCAAGCCAATCGATTCAAGTCCCTGAAGCAGGAGCTAAATTTCACGGTGCGAATGTTAACTGCATATGTTGCCTTAGCAAACGAGATGAAGATAGATAGTTTGGTCAGGGTAGTTGTTTGTAAGTACTGTACTGTGTGTAGTGTTGGAATTTAGCAAATTTGTTCGTATTCTTTAACCTAACATCCAGAGATACGGATATAAAACTGTATCAGTGTCGAGAATCTGTCAAGGTATTTGAGTTTGAGATTAGATTCAGATATAGGATAAGAAATCTACATGTTGGATCCTTAAAGGCCAACAGAGTAGCTTCACAAATTCTTTTTGGATTCTTCTTTGTTTTACGTAGTGAGTTTCTATTTCAAATCGTAACCTATTTTGCTACATCCGTTAGATAGAATATCTTCGTGTACTTCCTTTTGTGCTATATTCGAATTGCAAGTAACTGAAACCCTAGTATTTGATAGCTAATCAGATGGGGTAACCCACATACAGATAAACTGGTAAAAGGCAGGAATCTATTGTTTACTTGGAGCGCATTCATTCCAGGACAAATAATTAGCTGTAAGCACGAAGCAGAGGATAATACCGAACAACTAAACCTGCTGATAAAACGTGTGCGAGAGAGGAGATAACGTCATTATTGATTGTTTCCGGGCAAACTGGATGAGGAAAATCAGTTACTCTTCTCTCAGCCAGATTGTTGTGTGTACATAATAACCGGTTTTCGGTTTGGTATTCAGTAGTGTATAGTGGTGAGCGTGAAGAATACAACCAATTTGAACCTTAGGAGAAGAAGGAGTTTGTGTATAATAAATGTTATGATACTGCCTATTTCTTTGTGTTTATGTTTTCATTGCAAAGGAAGGAAGGTAGGCTAGGAAATGGAGGCAACTCTTTACCAGTTAGAAGCTTTGCCGTAATATAAGCATTCTACATAGCATATAGGAGTCACTACAGATTGTCAATGAGCCCAATGAGGTAAAAATAGTAGCCCTCAAATTCCAGAACAGTTTATATATGGAATATAGTTAAAACATATTAAGGTATACAGGAATATATGGTAATAATGGTATATTCATATACTCAGATATGGCTGTAGGCCGTAATATAAAAGGATATGTATGTGAGAATATACTGCGAAGTGTAAATCATGCTTGCATTGGATTAGATGTAGTTGGGTGGATTGTATTCATTTGTATTCATTTTAAGACCTAAATTTGGAATAGGAACCTGTGTAGATACGTCATATATTTTTATTAAAATACAATTTGTTACTGCTGTGTATTTACTTTTCTATTTCTCACCTATTTTTTTTGTTTTGTCAGTGCTACAATGGAGTAATATTTGGCTTTAATAACAAGCATAATCAAAGAACAAGTACAACGCAGGGAACCATGGATTCCTCAAAGACACTGCACACCATCCAGTTTCTGTTTTTTGTTTCTGTATTTGGGTTAAACACCTGCTACGCACTCCCGGAAGACTGGAAGCCACGAGCGACATTAAATTTTCAACGTTAGTGCAGTTTCTGTAGTTTATAGTATGCTGTATTTTCTATTAATAATGCGTTAAGCCAAGACAGAAAGAGGAGCAAATTAAATATTGACTATTCATGGCAAAATATCGATTGGATCGATTCCAGCACCAAACCTGTTCATGTAGATCGACCTGAAAGCTTCAAAATAAAAACTTTCTTTCGATTTCAGAAACTTCACTGTTCAAAATATTCAACGGCAAGGGCTTGCAGGGACAATCTAATAAGCTGACTGATCTTCAAGAAGTGAAAATAATCAATGATGATTATGCATTAATATCATCAAGGTAAGATAATCTGTGTTGTCGTGCAATATACAAAAGGCCTCATGGACGGGATTAACAGTGAGATATTAATTTTGTAATAGGGCTGATTTGGTATTTTGTATATGTGAACAAAAAGGTATCATATGACTGCTGACAGGATATTTGAAATGAAAGAGATTACTGCGCATAAGCTCTGGTGTCAAATTGTGATTAATACGGGAAATTGCATTGCTTACGTCGGCTGTAGTTTCCCTAATGTTGTATATACACTTACATGCGTTCCACTTCCCTAGTTCCCACTGTTGACAAAGCTTGTACAATGTATATCAACCGTTTTCAACCAAGTGTGGTTGGGTCTCACTATTTCCAAAGTACATGACCTAGTTAACCATTGGTATATAAGTAGCAGAGACCTTGAACCAAACTAGAGCCGCTTCAACTATCCGCTAGTGATCATAAAATGTGGGTTAATCACGAACCGTCTTCTCACCATTGTAATAATCTACCACTTGTGATTGCTACGTTTAGAAAAATAATCATGCCACAGACTAGAGTTACAACACGAGCTTTTAAATTGCTGTTGTAGGCATTCCGACATCTGTTATTACGAGTCATCACAACTTACAAGTACAGGGGGAACGGAGCGTTATCAGACATACAGTTTGAAATAACATGTCACCGTTTCTTGCGGCGCAATTTGGGGCTTAAAATCAGCAATATAGCTCTTGAATTACTGTGTTGCATTATTTATTATAAAGTGATGACTGCATCAGTTCGCCGTGCTTGTTTATTGTTCTCACATGTCGAGATATTACGCATAATATTCCTAGTGCATTCGTAGGAAATATTACTGGCACGTTTTTGTGATATCCACTCTATTTTGACCATTTCCTGTTATTCATTTCTACGCAAGTAGGTGAAAAGGATTTATCTGAATGGCGGAGCTATTTATAAAAGTGAGCCTATACACTGGATGTACGCTAAATACCAGTAATCTTGAACCACAAAAGAATATGTGAATTGCGGATTATCTATTTTTACCAGCACTTATTGTGTAGGGCTTAACTATACTCTGACGTAATCCTGAGAGCAGTGACACATTTCCTGAAAAGTATTTCACCGGAACTTGCTGCGTTCAGGTTAAGGCCGTATTTGAAAATAGCTACTTGATATATTGTCCTTCGGAAAATGGTATTTTCATCCCGTTTTATCCCATACCTTATTCTTTATACAGTACCTGTAACCTGAATTTTTTCTCAGGAATCACATCTACGTTGTGGATTTGAAAACTATTTCTGATGAGGACAATGACGTCAAATTCAGTCAGGTAGCTAGAATTGCTTGTATACTTGATTTTCTTGTTTACGCTGTAAGATTGAACTAATCATAATGATAAATTGAGTGTTTGAGAGTAAATGTAAACTAACTTTTGTTAAAAAAATGAAGAGAACTTACACTTGTAGAATCTTATATTGACGTTAAATGAAATGCTACAAAACCAGTCTCATTTCTTACAGGTTAGACAGTGTGTTGTGATCCTTGACCTTATACCTTGTACCATATTTTATTGCAGGTCATTCAGTGGTTGCCTGAAAATGTTACTACTTGTACACTGAAGGCCGATGGTAAAAGACGATGTGAGAATTATATTCGAGTTCTTGCCAGCATGTCCGGAAACAACTATCTGATTTGCGGAACAAATGCATTGAAACCTAAATGTAGGGAATATAAGGTAAGCTAATGATCTAGCATTCCTGAGAAATTATGTAGTACCGTAGAACATATGTCGTTTTCCCCATGGCTTTAATAACACCTTGCGCCACAGCACGTAGTCTATGTAATGGGAATTGCTTGTATTTATGCTATAAAAATCACACTCAAGCTGTCACCTAGGCAATTTTTTATTCTAGTGGAATGGAACGCAGTTTACGAGCTATATTGGTGGAAACAGATATACCGATACAAACAAATGCCCGTTAGACGACGAACCTTCTCTTGCATACGTCTACAGCGGTAAGATAAATATTCTACAACGTGGAATTACCGTGCATATTGTAAGCAAACATTAAAGCCAATTCTTTCAATTATGAATGAAGGAGGAAATCTTTACACCGCAACGAGGATAAATTATCGTCAAGATCCAACTGTTCGCCGTACGCCCGTCGACGGTAGAATGCCCCAGGCCGATTTTGAACCGAATATGTCTTCCGGTTCGCAGGTGGTTCGCGATGAACCGCTGCCCCATCTTTCGACTGATAACAACGAGGCGTCGCTGCTCAACGACCCGGTCTTCGTTGCGGCAATGGAAACCAGCGAGAAGGTATTCGTGTTTTTCCGAGAAATCGCTACGGAAAGCTTCGGAAATGGAGACGTGAGTTTATATACGTATTTAATATAGCAATACCTGCGATTATGATGCATTTGGGAATCGGCGCTGAAGATCCATGCAACATTAACATTAGTTTAAGCGAGTTTTTCATAGTTCTTCAAGCCAAGGTTTCTTGTTGATGTAAGCATACACTTTCTTACCGACATAGATTAATGAAATATAGTATTTTATATTGGAAGCTAACCGAGCCCATGCACTCCACATAAATCACCGAGAATGACTAACTGAATATATCAAATGAGTCATTAGTCAAATCAAGCCGTTTGAAAATTGTTACGTTTTCAATTGCACCAATATGCAAGCGCCACTTTTAGGCACAGGCTCTTTGGCTTGGTCACCCCTTAACATTTCAAATACAGCCGGTAAAATATATACATTTATAGGGATTCGAGCCTATCCGGCCTGCACTAGCGTTGAAACAATTCACAGGATACTACTACCTATATAGAACATACCTTGATAAATGTGACTATGTTAGAGAACAAGTTATCATAGGTTTTATTATTTTTTTAATCACTGTAACCAATCGTGAAATTTAATTTTCATCCTTAGCCAATTAGAAGTAATGTTACCGAAGGAAATGAAATATCGATTTATGTAGCGACCACTGTTTGCGTCTAATTGCTTCGGCAAAACTACAGCATCCGAATTTCAACCCTTCCGCGTCACAAATATCGATCGCATTGCTTGAGCGTTGTGATGAACATGAAATAGTGTGCGACATTCCATAATGCATTATTGCCTACGTTTCAAATTTCATATATGCTTGCGAATGTCCTGTCAATTATCTTGTAAATTATATTCTTATTATTATTATATACATTAATGAAAAGCATTGAAAATACGGCTATATATTTGAATCGAGAAATTATTCGATAATTATTATCTAATAGGGATTTTCGGAATACATTTTAATTCCTTATCAGAAATGAGTAAGTACACCATATAATGGGGTAAATTTAGCTGCGAGATAAGGAATTGGGGTTCACACAACATACACACACTTCGAATTCATTCTCTTGTTTCTTCTGTCCTTGTACACATTGCCTTCAGCATGAAGTGAGTATTAATTTCCTGCTCTCAATTCAATTCAATTCAGTCCCTATGCTCTTCACGTCTATCCTACGTCCATACGCTGCTACTCGATTTAATCCATAAAAATATGTTCGTGCATTTTCATACTTAAGCTAAATGAGTTCCTACATAATCCTCTTCGAAGCATTTTAGCTCGTGATAGGGGAATTTGCTTGTAAAGACTCAAGTCAAGTCCTTATGCATTATTAATAGCACCTTTTAAGCTGTCTACCTGGAGAGAAACGTGTACGTTACCAGGTGTTCCCAAGTATCTTATGATTGGTCAGTAATCATTTCACTCCCTCGTTACATCGTTAAAGCGTTTAAATCCTTCATTTTCATTATCATCTAGCTCTTGAAACCCCTCGAATGCATTTTGTTTTGAGCGAAACCACTTTAAGCCTAATCGGTCGAGAATTCACTTGGTGATTCGGCAACCAGACCCCAGACTGTTACCGGCATTCCACGCATTAATATTTATCATATCGATGAAGTTTAAATATAGAATAGAACGTCATCTATGAACTCAGAACTTTCTCTTGAGAAATGAACAGATTTTGATAAAAATTGTTTACTTTTTTTCCAGATTTCATTTTCGCGGG
This sequence comes from Halocynthia roretzi, assembly GCA_013436055.1. Taxonomy (NCBI): domain Eukaryota; kingdom Metazoa; phylum Chordata; class Ascidiacea; order Stolidobranchia; family Pyuridae; genus Halocynthia; species Halocynthia roretzi. Next base: position 189,215 of record QRAM01000052.1, on the reverse strand, counting down.
TCGCCCAAGTATGTAAAAACGACAAGGGAGGGAGCAAGAATTACCGTGCTCACAAATGGACCTCGTATTTTAAAGCACGGTAACAATATATAGTGGTGTTAACAAAGGTAGAGAAGGGGTGTACGTAGGGTGGTGGTGTTTCCCTACATTTTAGTTTGTGTCCGATTTTCGTATGAAATCAAGAGATATATATGTTATACCTATCTTTATTTCACTCAGTTACTGTTACAATGAATTTAAAAGCAACATATCCAGCGTGTATAGGGTAAAATGACTCTTGAGATTTACCATATTTATAACTTTTAGCGACTACCATTACGTCCTTCCCGACCTCAGCTTCACGAACCTGAACGTATCCATAGTTCCATAGAACGTTTTATATAGTTCAGCCAAACGAAACATAGTTTTCTATTGCACTCGCTTCTTCCTGATTCTCAGATAATACTAGTAAACTAATACTTATTTAACCAGCATGATCGTATTTCTTTGACTTCGAACAGACTCAATTGCTCGGCACCTGGATCAAAGCCATTTTACTTCAACGAATTACGTCATCTTAGCCGAGAAGTCGTCATCAATGGCGTAACTACCGTGTTTGCTGTCATGACAACACCAGAGTAAGAATCTAAGAACTGATTTTGTTGATAAGTGGAGAAGATTAAACAACGTTTTATTCATTTGTGATTTTCTAGGGATTCGATTTGGGGTTCTGCAGTTTGTGCCTACACTGTTCCCGCAATAGAAAAAGCCATGACAGGTGACTTTCGTAAACATTCGACTTTCGATGCAGCGTCGGAATGCTGGAGTAAAACTGGCCAAAAGCCACCTTACGGGTTGCATCCTACAGTGTGTCCATCGCAGTATGAAGACACAAGTAAGTCTTTTCACCGTGTGTTGAAGCAGAAAATAGTTACATGCTACTGCTTGGCAATTCTTATCGTTTCTAAAACTTTTAAGTAGAACTTTTAAGTTAAGTTTTTTTAGAGAGAATTAAAATTATAAATCTCTACAGGATCGCTTCCAAACAACGATCTGCAATTTCGCCGTAACCATCCACTGATGGCAGCCTCCGTACAACCAATAACAGATATACCGTTATTCATGCGCACACAATCTCGCTATATATTCTCTGCAATAGATGTCGAACTGGAACCGAGTGTGGAAGACAGCAGCCAGTTAATTAGTATTTTGTATATCGGTAGGTTACTTGTCTTCATTGACAAATGAAATCCGCTAGATGGCTCATTTGAGCATATTTCAATAGTATTTTGCAGTACTAGAGAAATTATATCCGGTAGATGGCGCATTAGAGCATCACAGTTATTTCTTCTTCAGGCTGTTTATTTCTCAGTCAGTGACGTTACCATAATATGAAAGCATGAATTTCAGCATTTTATTTCACTTGTAATTCCAAATATACACTTTAAAGGTACCAACGACGGTCATCTTCTGACAGTCGTCCCTTACCCGTACGACACTGACGACCGTTACGACAACAGAAAAAAGCGCGGCGATGGAGCATTCGTGCAAGAATTGGAGGTATACAATCCGCGAGAATGTGCGTCGCCATCCGGAAAGAGTTCTCCCACAAGCGAAGGCAGTGTTCCGATCGAGGGAAGCGAGAACGCCGATGATGCGAAACGTGTTGTCAGTATCACTGCAGTAAAAGGCCGTGACCTTCTGCTGGTTGCTTTTCGCAACTGCATTATATCTGTTCCGAAGAAGTTGTGCGCTCTACATAACTGCAGAAAGTAATTGAGTTTAAGTATCTTCTTATTTTCAATAATAATTGTTTCGATAGGAGCGTAAAATTTCGAATATGTTAAATTAAGGTTTGAATAAGCAAAAGTTTAGAGTGTAAGTGTGATATAAACCTTTTTCCTCGTCTTTAGGAAATGCGTACAGTCTGGCAACCCCTACTGCGGATGGTTAGACGGTTCGTGCGTTATTGTGACTGAAGAAAACAAGAACAAAATCGAGCAAGATTTGTTTGCTGAGCGCACAGATCTTCCCGAATGTACTGGCTGTAAGTTAACCATTGTATATTACATAATGCTGCATAATTAAAGCTGAAGATTATAAGTCGCAAAGGCATTGAGAATAGTATATTCTCCAGTTTTTACAGTTATCGAATAATTTCCCCTTTCTCCTTAATCTGCAAGATTCGTAAATTATACCTAACAATTCTTGTGTAGTTACAGATTTTGAAACCTCCCCTACCTCGCCTTACGTAAAAGTAAACGAATGCTCGGCGGCCTCCTCCTTTGCGGTCCCTTTGTCGATTTCTATGAGCGTTTGCTTTTTCGTAGTGCTTATCGTTTTCCTCGTCGTCATGAAGTGTCAGCACCGGCTTTGTGGAAGGTACAATATATATTATTGCACAATTATTGGCTAATAGAATATCCTGTTCATTTAATTCGAAATTCACTCAATTACTCAAACCAAAATTGCATATTGATAATTGCGCAGTTGCCGAAGGAGTAGAAGAAACAAGGCACTTGCAAGTCTCGATCAAGATTTTAACACGGTAAATAGTTGTTTTGTTGTTGCTAGGTTCTAGCATTGAAGTAAATGTACAAATAGAATGGAATTACGGCAGTCAATACAGTAGGGTATATTTACTCTGACTGGATCCAGTACAGCAGTAAAATCCTGTCATTCCGCCATAACACTTTCATTACTGATCAGTAACTTAGTTCCTCCAAGCCGACTGGCTCAATGCATTATACATATATATCATTCATATCCATGGTACATCATACAAGGGCATATGGTTCTGTGGAATGGATGTTATGTCGTATCAGGGTGTTGATAAACCCGAGTAGATTTCAAGGTTCAGTAATCCAGGACTCTTCGAGCAAGAAATTCACTTCTCAATTTTGACATGAACAAAGTGTTGACCAAAAAAGTTTGTTAACATTGGGCTATAGAATTATCAATTCTTAGGTATTGTAGTTATTATTATAATATATTATTATAGGGCATAAAATTAGTAGTAAATATAAACTTTTCTAGTACTAATATCATATCTGTATACTATCGTGTATTTAGGCTAACAACTCTTCGAATAAGCGTCCGATATACAAGGGTCCCCGCTCAGCTAGCATTACGGTTTCGAATTCGTTTGCTACGCGCCGTCCCGTTATAGCCAAGCCTTCGAACGCTTCTTCATACGTCGGTTACAATCTTGAAGAAACGAGTGAATCATCTAATGCTCTGGACACTAGAGATCCGCCATCGCGTAACATGTACGCCTCGGTCGCCTCCGTCACGAACTCTTTCACGAGCGATTCTCACCATGGCAATAGCGTAACGTCACTAGAAGATGTCGAGCGCCGAAAATTCCACGGAGTCAATATTGTGGAAGACGTTCGGCCGAGCAGTGATCGTGTTGTCGACAACCAGTCCCTTGGAAGCGAAACAAATTTGAACAATAACAATACCAAGAAAACTATAGGGGTCGCCATCGCGATGACACATGCTGATTCTCCGTTGAGAAGACGAAAGCAGTCGTTTGGCGATGTGGTCGATCGACCTTCTACGCCGACTACGACGAGGATACGCATGGGTTCTCTGTCAGGAACTTGTGCGGTGGGAAGAATTAACAGCCCGAACCATACCTGGAAGCCGCAACATCCCAGAATCGTAACGAATCCCAACTTCATGGCCGTCTCTCCCATGCCCAACAATGTATTGAGATCCGTGTCACAGGATTCTGAGTCGAAGTCCGTTAATGTTGACAGTGATGAAGACAGACGTAAAAGTTGTGGAGGTTTGCCAAAGCCTCCTGTCAGTGGTTTAGCAGGAAGATGTCTGTCCTCAAAAGAAAAGATGGTCTCGGGCTATTCTGAGATAACGAATGCACAAAATCACATTTTCGGCAGACAGTCGAACAGTCCGGAACCGGAGTACGAGAATACTCGGATGCTTCCACAAAACAGTGAACACATCAAGCCCAGTCCACCTACTCCCCCTCCTGCCAATCTAAAACCTGGTCGGAAGCTGTCATCTTTCACGACCTCTCATTTCAATACTTCTTGGTTCCCTGCAAATTGTTCCAGATCGTACAAAAACGGGATGATTAGCAATCTGGAGGAGATCAAAGCGCTCAAGGATACTCAAGACATCAGATCTTCGTCCTCCAGCAGCGGTGTGATGAGCTCTTCTTCCTCTGCCTCTGGAGGCAATATTTGCCCGGAAAATTATCCAGAAACTAGTGAAAAAAATAGAGCGGGAAGAAGGAAAGGACAGGCGTGTAGAAAGGACATGATCGTTGCAAAGGGCCTTCTTTCTGCTCAAGTCATGTTGGATCAGCATCCTAAAAAAAATCATCTTAGTGATGACGGATACGGCAGTGGCACGGTTTCCAACCATTTGAAGAAAAGAGATTGTAAAGATATTCCCGAATATCAAAATATTCCAGGTTCAGGAACCGTTGGAAAGCAGAGGAATAGAGCTGCTTCTGCTGACTACTTGGGCAAAGATTCTTCCTCCGACGAGGAATGCATCATCAAAGAACTTGGAGAAATCAACTGGGATCGCCAAAAGAAAGATTCGAAGAAAAAAAGCAGTCTCTCTTCTAACGAAACCAGTCGCAAGAAGAAAGCGATCAAAAAGGGCAAAAAGAACGCTGACAAACGCGGGCTAGTTGTTGATCTATCGTCACCTTCCGATAGCGACAACGTATTCTACGACGTGCCTCCAATTAGTATGATAGATTTCGATACTGAAGATGGCGGTCGAGATGCATTTGTAGATGAGTGTAGTTGGCAAAGGGAAAACAACATCAGCTGTCGACAAGCCCTGGACGACAGTTTTGTAGAAACTTGCCGTGAGGATTCTGTTAATAATTCACCGTCGTCCAAGTATCAGTACGCCTTTCACACGATGAGACCACCCGGCCGCATGCGCCAAAAACTGCCCAGACTACGTTGCGGGGAGAAGGAATGCGATGCAACATTAATTCCTGTCCCTACGCCTGAGATTCCCATGTTATAAAATGCTTTTGCACACAAGTCCTTATTTCGCCAACTTCCCCTCCAAGTGGTACTCAGTGGGAATGGAAGATGTTTTAGACATTTCTTACTTTGTTTCCAAATCGAGATCATTTTTTTTGAGTTCCATTCTGTCTTTATTTTTATTCTTATGCGATCAGTACCATGCTATCTGCTAAAAATGACAGTGTGGTTAGAAAGGCGTAAAAATCAGCCAACTGTACTCGCTTGTTCTGTATTATTTGTGCCGTTGCTTTGCTTCTCCTACTGCCAGTTGCACCAAAACCGTAGTTTGCGCATCTGTGATGGTGTTTTATTAGATTTGCGTTCAAGGTACTGTTGCTTGTTTTTACAAATCGTTATTTTACAGAAATATATTTGTCGTTTCCATGATGCTTGGAGTTCTTTTGCCTTCTATTCCCCCGGATATTGTCCTGGAACAAGTGATATCGTTGGGTCGTGATGTGGCCCAATTCTAAATCGTCCGTAACGTCATTCTTTATTCAGAATATTAAAATATGTGACTCGCTCTATCCAAAATGATGACGCCACCATCTTCATTTCTACGAATTCCTAACTTCATGGGATATCTGGAAAAATCGATTTCTGTGCAATATTCCTCTCTTACGTACAGCATTACTCTGTATTCTACGTATACTAACGTGGAACCCGTTCGCCATCTAATAAACAGGGCTGGCCTTAGCCGTGGGTCACTTGGAAACATTTGGCCAGGCTCTTGTCCAGATCAGTGTAATTAAAACGTGCGCGTAAAAAATCATGTGAGCTAATGCTAATGTGATTTCAGGTGTATGATGCAATGTGCTGTATGTATTTGACAAGACTAGAGTAATGGTGTCCTCCATAGGGTACAGGGCCCAGTAAAAAAGCAATTGGCCCAATGTCTTAAAGTCGGACGTGCTCCTAAACCAACTGGAAATAATTTCAGTTTAAATGTAGTGTAGTTTAATTTGATGTTAAAAAACTCAAGTGGAATTTCGATACTACTTCGCTGTGCATAAATCGAAACTCTGCAGTCGCCATGGTGGATGAGTAATGCTAGGCTATTATTTTGTAAGTAAGTAATACAACCCGTATGGATTCGCAAATATGTTTGGAGAAAGGGGATAGAAATCTTGAAAAATTATTTCCTTTTGTCTGCGGCGGTTTTGTTGTCCAATTTCGAGCTAAGAATAGAACATGGAATTCCTCGATGAGGTTATTATGTCTGGCCTCGGATACATAGCAAGAGCATATAACACACATTTCATTGTAATCACGATAAGTACGGTGATGTTCGTCAAATGGCAACATAGTCGGCTGAACCAATGACTGAAAAATTCTGAAAAAAATTGTCCATGAAATCTCCTCCCTCATCCCCTAACGCCACATTATAACGATTTAGTAGAGGAATCTATAGCTTCAGCCTACTTTTGGCGCCATTACACGTTGCGGACTAACGGGTCGACCTACGGCGGTTCTAAGACCCAGTCCGCTTACACGATAAAATTGTGGTGTCTTAACGTCTGAGATCTGTCCAATCTTCCGTAGGAATGAGCCATCTGCAAACACTTGCACCTGGGCGGAAAACCGGGAAAAGCAATGGCAATCATATCCCGAACGCTACTTTGACTTTGGATGTGACTAACATCGAAACACGATACGAAGCTTAGGCTTTAGATCGAAAGTGGTAGCTTGAAACCCAGATTGGGAAGCAGCTTCACGCGATTGAGAACGAAGTGGACCAAGTATCCAAATAATCGGTTCTTTGTGAAGATTTTTCTTAAAATTCTTATGATAGATGGATACGTCGTCTGGGATCGAGTGCATTGTATAGGCCCTGAGTGAGAGGGCTTATCGGACTATCTTTCGTATTCAATCGTCTCTTGAACTTGCTTTGAGTTAGCAACGATGAGGCTCAAAAGTCGAACATGAACAATGAATTAGTAGGCACTTATAGGCGACTAAAATAAAATCATCTTTCACAGCAACCAATAAAATAAAAATGGATTCTTTACGTCTACTTCACCATAAGCCACATTAAAAATGACATGCGCCATTAATCTCTGAGATGATGTTCGCAAATATGAAGTGCTTTTAGTTGTTGGTGGATACGACATCGAAAGTATGTTGAGTGAGAGCACTTGTTATGGAGTTGAAAGCTTCTGAATAACTTTTCGAGTACCGTTCAAGACGGTCAATACAATAATTCATTAATCCGCACAGAGGTTTTCAAAATTGTAACACGTAACTCAGGTATGTTAAGAAAGTATTCTGGGAAGAATTGCTAACTATGGTTGTAATTCGAATTAAAATTATATATATATATCTCGATATTGAAAGAAAAAGAAACCCAGAGCCTATAGAGCAGTGGTTCTTAACCTGGGTTCGATCGAACCCCCGGTGTTCGTTGCAGCTGCATATTCCTTTAATATCCCATCTATTTCTTAACAAATTAAATGTTTACGTGTGTGTGTCCGTTCCGTTCAACCCGCTCTTATTATAGGAAAGGTTCGGTGAATGCACTGATGAAGCTTGCAGGGTTCAGTACCTCCAAAAGGGTTAAGGACCACTGCTATATAAGATGAAATTCCACTGAGGACCGCTCTAACCTCCCTGTGCCTGAAATTAATATCTGGATATATACTTATAAGAACTTTTCCGTTCCTGTTTGGACAAGACCGAGAGATACTTCGTTGGTAAAAATAATATATGAGTTTTTTTATTTCACTCTTATCTCGTATCAATCGTTTCCAGGTAATGTCTAGGTATTGGTGATGTCATATTAAGTAAAGGAATTTCCCAGACAAATATTATTGCATTCATACAGTTTCCATTGTATAAGGATTATCTTGATTTAGTAACGTGAAAACGCGGCATATGTGACTGCCCTCCGTCGAACTCGAATGGAAGCATAAGCTTTAATCGGTCGAACTATTTCCGAATTGTGTTTGATTTCATATAATTCGTGTTCAAATACGGCACATTGCGTAATACAATCTTTTTTCAGAACTTTACTGAGATCATTCCCAATAACCGCTGTTGTAAACAAACTGATGGCCAAATGATTTGGCGTCAAGGCCCTTACTCGATAACGCCACACGATTTCCTGCATTCGAAAACAACACAATTTTTATTCCTCGTGACCCTTCCGAGGTCCCTCAAAATCTTCTGGAAACGGTTTCCTTCGTTTGAAGAACGTTTCCGGTACCAGTACTCAGAGTAGATTCCTCCGTACGTGCTTTCTGATTGTTTACTCCATATAGGTGACTGAAGGAACCAGAAGCTGCGATTACTCTTTTCTTGTTAATACAAAACAATTTTTCTTACCATTCACTGGTTTTCCCTCTCCTTTCACGTCATATACTCCTATTGCTCCAACTGATCATCATAAAAAGGAAATGACAAGAGTTATTGTTGGTCGGTTGTTGGTCGTATAATATTATTAGTATTAATAATATTATTATAAATGTTATATAACAAATAAATTATAAATTATTTGTTTATTTTTTTATGTCAAGCTGTAGCGTCCAAACGTATTTTTTACTTTCCAAAATTTGCTAGCCACTAGGCTGTTGCTCCAGGTGATCAAACACCAGGACGTTTTGTGATTCTCCTCATCTTTTTGATGTAAGTGCATGGATGCACAAAGTGAAAAAAAAGAATTGAAAACTAATGACAAAGTATTACAATGCAATTGCGATTTTCTCCCATCTAGATCTGGCTTAAGAGTAGAGATATTCAAGGCCAAGTCATAATCTCGGTTCTCGACCTTTACCCAAGTTTTACTAAGTAAAACGAAATGCCATGTGGTACAAGTCATGGTGGACAGTGAGGCAGTTCAGCTACATTTTCACCTTTTTATATTGGTATATGTGTAACTCGTAAAGGTTTAGGATAATTATGCCTAAAAGTATTTTTTTAATTTTGACTCTTTTTCAATTTTCGATTCGATTTCCTATGGGCATTCTCGATGATACGGACTGACATTTATTGATACGATTATTATGAATCAGTTGATTAGGCAGCTCCATATGCCGATTTCCTTGACGTAGTTGGTCGGCGAAGCGTGTTGAGATTTGCGTCAACTAATAACGTGTGTCTTTTATTCGGTGTTAAGTACTGTCGGTTTTTAGCCACGGCTTATTAATTTCGTTTACGCACTTCCGCGCTTACTCGGGATCCCGACAGCCAGCATCGGCATCATATGACCATTTTGAACAAAGCAGATCACGTAGTTTGAGATTTTCGGTAATTTACACCACAACTGGTCACGAGGAATAAATTACGTAATGGCATAAGAGAAAGGGGATAAAACACATGCATGTCTACGGGACATACCAACATCTATGTTCTTCAATATTCACTGTTTTACGGTGAGGAGAGTGAGTGGTGTCGGGTTTCTGATAAAATACAATGTATGCAGGTACTCCTCACTTAGCGACCCATTTGTTTAACGACCAAACTTTATCATGACTGTCAATTACGGCCGTTCCTTACACTTACGACCATAAGACAGTGTTTCCATTAGACCTGGATATGTATATAAACTGTTGAAGCTCGCTAGCCCGAAGTCCGGGTCAGTTGAATTAATTCGAATGAAAACTTAGTATTTGTAAGTACCGTAAAGTGGGTGGCTGAAATTGAATTGAACATAAAATTTCTAGTGAACGCGTCACACATTGTGAGTGAAGGCAACCAAGGCTCTACCATTTAAGCTCCATCTATAAATATACGTGACCTTTGCTGGATTTATTTTCTTATGGTATTAATTTTCTTTGACTAAGATTTACCACTTGAACTAATTCCAATAACGACAGTTTCTCTTCTTCCACTGTAGTACCAATCGCTATTACGTAACGCCTGGCCACGTCATAAATCCTATCTTAAACAAATCTCTTCAAACATGTAATAATGAAAACTAACTGTGGGAAACTTGGAGTCCTATTCAAAGTAAATAAAAATTCCAGTTATTATCTGTGTGCTAGACCGCTATTTGAATTTGATGTTCTCATTCATTGAATAGACATTTAGATTAGATTGAAATCTTCCAAACGACTTCATTGTGTAAGTCTCATAAGTTATTAATATCCGCTTTCCAAATAAACATTCTCTTGCGCGTTATGGGTAATTGCGGGCACGTTGGAATTTTTTCGCTGGCGCCTAATCACAGACTTTAGACATCAATTTCCCTATTATACTTCCCAAATTTTTGATTCATTACATTTCTGGTATTTGCTTCGCATCCTGTTTTAGACGTAGCGGTTTGCGGCTCCCAGCTGGGGCGATGGTATGCCGAGGAATACAGTAGAGATTGAAAGTTAAATGGCATAGGGAGGGGTGGGATTGAAACCTCTTAGCGAAGATAAATGCACGTTCATTTACAAATTCCCGAACGTTAAGTTTTAATTAAATAATTTATCTATGGTGTTTTCTGCTATTCTAGATTCCATAAGATTAGTTATTGACCCTTTCGCACTCAACTGATATTTGGTGCAAGTATGGACAAAGGTGAAATAGCTTCTATGGTGCGCACTGAATTTGGGCTCTGTCTTAATATATGATACCCAAATTGAAGATAACTTCAATATGGCACTATATGAAATTTCTAACTGCACCGTCCATGTTTTCACTTATGCAGTTTTTCCACAATCTAGGGACTTGCGTGACTTCCACATATAGTTTGTGTCATTGGCTCACAGGGCCTTACCTTAGGTATGCCTCTGTGCGTACAGTAGGTGTCAGAGTTGTAATAACTCGACTCAAGCAGTATTTCCTTGTGACCTTTCTTAACACGAATGATTGAAATGTCTCAAGTTAGAGTTATGACACGACTCTACTTAAAAATATATTCATTTTTATAAAAATTTCCTCTTCATACAAGTAAATCAATCGTTTGTAACCTTCACGTGTTTCGTATATTTCAATTTGTTAAAGGACATTTATCATATTGATGTGATATCTTCATATCCAAAGAACATCCTTCTCATCATCATACGCTAGAAGCGTGATCGTTAATGGAGCGATCGACGATTTAGCCCCGGATTTCCATAGAGCTGGTTAATCCGAAGTCAAACAATATTCCACAGATCTGAACTCTTCAACTTGAAATAACCATTCACTTTGTTGGGTCATCGTCCTCGCTTCCAGACGTTTTTATTACTTTTCCAATGATGTCCCAATATTTGTTGTCTCATCTCTTTGCTATCTCCAGTCGATATGTTCCGACAGATAAACCAAACAATTGGGACGTGTACCTAAACACAGACAAAAATCTCGCGGCGCCTAATGTGGTTCTACCTTCTAAGTTGAAATTTGGGTAGCTTTGATTCAGGTTAATGATATATTAGACTATATGATACCGATAGGAATACGACATTGAAGCGGGTTCCTATTGTATCACCTTGTTTCAAGTTACTATACTAGCGAAAAAATTTAGCTGTGTTTAAGGTATTGAATTAGGTTGAACGGTTCATACAAAAAGCGTTAGATTTATAATTAGACCACTCAAGAGTTTTCATTAAACTTGAAATGGTATCAATTGTCTGAATAACTAATGCACTGTATTGTTGTAATACTAGTACGTCACTACGTTGCGTGGTTATTTATAGCTAATCCCGTTACTAGCGAGTTGTATTGTACAAATAGTTGTGACGTGATGCTTTACATGATAGTTGTATCCTAAATTTCAAGAAGGCAAAAAAATGTGCTAGAAATTCTGGGACACCGCCTATTACAGAAATAAAAATTCCTTTGCGAGGACATTGGAGAGCTTTATCCGTTCCGAAGTTCTTTGACTTATGGTTGCCACCATCGCTCGCATTTTCTAGTTTATGGAAGTGTACAATATCGTATATGCATAAAAAATACTCTAAATCACTTAAAACGTAATAATATATACTTTCTGCAGATATGTTTTAAAGATTGGACTTTTAGAGAATTATTATGGATACCGATAAACGAATTATTTTTACTTGAGAGGGATTTCCAAAGTTTTAGCAATCATACGATTACTTGTTTCATGGAGCAGTAAACTGAGAAAATGTCAAGTCTTAGTTTTGGGTTTCACTAACCAGTAAGCTGCTGTACATTACCGTAATACGTCACACACAGTAATTTACTAAGGTCATGTTGTATATAAATACAAATTCTCAGCTTACAGTTGCTTTGTGTAAGTGTGAATTGCAAATTTCCGATATCCATTTAAAATGACGCGCGCATCTATATTTATCCGTTTGTTTATTTTGGTTTTAGGTCCCGTTTGTTATGCTTGCAAAATGTCACCGCTAACGTCATGTAATAACAAATTTAAGTAGTTTTCACACGGAAGTATTATCAATCAAAATTCAACCCATTCATTAGCACTGAAAAACCCATTGGTTCTCCTCATTCATGATTTTCAGAGGGAGAGAACTCTCTTCTCCCGACTGCTCTCGATTTCGCTAAAAGGTCAACGAGTTAGGTAGGAATAGCATCCTCCTTACATGGTAAACACTGCAAATTGTTTTCTGCCGGGATGGATATTCCCCATGTGTCTGAATGTGCTCTTTCCTTTCTTGGAAGTATTTCCTATTTTCAACCGAGACCTATTGCCTTTTTAGCAAATGTCATTCCATCATCAATCTTTATCATAATCCATCATATTCACAGAAGATTACTCTGGAATTAAGCGTTCTTATTTTAAGCTATAGGATATTTATGATCTTTGGAATTTTCCGAATTACTCGCGTTTCCACAGAATCCACCTTCTCCTTAGTGCATGTTGTTGTTTTAGAATTGGAATTCGGATAGAAGTGTTTGTCTGCAACTGCAACTGTCGTGGATCATTTAGCATATTAGCCAGCGGTTAGTTCGTTGTAACGGATTTTACGAATTTCATTCATTAAAAGGTTTAATATTCGACCCCCGTCGGAGTCACACTCCGTAACATTACCATACTATTTGTTTCCGAGGCGAAAGAATCTTGTGTGAATCAGTAATAAATCGAAAGAGTTGTTTTTGTTTGAACTATGTTGCTACAACTAAAACAAGGATTCATTGTAACGTTAAGGAATCTGAAATGATTTAGCGGCAATCACTGTTCTATTTGCTTCAAATACATCGCCGTGTCACATCACCTCATTAATCAGATCTAAACACTACACGCCTCCGCATCTTACTCGAGGATGTGAGTATACTAAAGTATAGTCTTTTTCGTGTGGGAGGAAAACTGCATTGACCGAGTGCACACACCTGTCTTCACAGTCGTTTATTTCCTACCGATAACAATCTAACCATAGATAAAGGAGAAAGCAATGATGGATGCGTAGTTGCAAAACTTGATGTTAGGAATTTGGCTTTTAATTTCTCTTCAATCTGAAGATGTATTATGAAATCATATTGCTTGATAGCTCAAAATTTATGTTGGAAAAATGACACCACTATACTGAAAACTGTATGTTTTTCGCCATTATCACAGGACACAAAGATCGTGGCATATTCACGGAACGATTGTAGGAAGGTGTATTTTTCCTTATCGAAATTGTTATTGCCAGCATTATATGCGTATCTGGGGTTCGATGGACAATCAGTAACTTCTACAGGGGTTCCAATAGTGCAACGAGTTAGGGGACCCATCATCTATAAGCAGCCTACACATAGAACTATTAGAATTTTGTATCGAATTTTGTAAAAATACCATTGAGGTTAATTTGATTTTATATCATAGAGAAGCTTCAGATTTGCTTCATTCTTATGAGTGTATAATCAGAATATGGATGAATCTGATTCATCCTTTTGTATACCTTGTAAATGTTGCAGATGTCCATCAACGCTTCGTCATTAATAATCATTTACTAAGATCGTGCAAAATTTACTAATATTTATCGTTACCAAGACAGTGTCATTTACGCCATTTGAACGCCCGGCGGTGCGAATCTGACTGCTTCAAAATATGTACAGTCATCTGTGGGGAACACGTAACACCCCTATTAAGAAGGTGCTTGAGTAAATAACCCTGCTTGATTTTGATAAGTATCAAACGGACCGTGTATTGCTAAGTGACATATTTTCGATTTATTCTTTACGTGGGGGCCGTAGAAACATTGGAAATATTTAAACATGTATTATTATCTGAGTAGGAGGTATTTAAAAACAGCGAAACAAAGGGTAACTGTCACAACGGTGTAAACAAATTCAACAATGATTGCTGTTATGAAGGTTCGGCTATGGATACGACATTTTTCTATCAAATGTCACACCAAAATTAGTAAATAGCGAATGATTGTGAAAATCATTTACATTGGGTGTACGTGAACGCAAGCTCGCCAAATAGCCAATTTCTTACCTAGAATAGTTGTTTTTGGATGTTGTAGATGTGGGAGGAAACAAATAATGGCAGGTCACATTATTTAATATAGGCAATGAGAAAATGGGACCAACGCCCTATGTCTCTAGGTTGGGGAAATTATTCCATTCTTTGGTACATTTCGTAGACGAAAACGTAAAGAAATTGAAACCACCAGCTTTGAATATTAAATTCTATGAGTGGGATTTGTCTCACCGATCTACGCCTTTCCTCACAGTATTTACAGTTCATGAGAATTACACGAATTAAAGCGGAAAGAACTGAGCAGTAGTAATCCGTGTAAGCCGCTGATCCCGAGGACAAGGTATTTTATTAAAGTGACATATCAGAAAATAAGTTCAGTAAAAGTTCTGGATCTTCTTTATCTATAAAATGTTGAAATATTGCCAGGGAAATAATATGTATATTATTGTGTACATTTGGAAAATGATGCTTTGCATTACGTCATAACGAAAAACAAATTGAAACATTTTCGCTTATTTTTTTTATATTATATGTTTGCTTACAGTAATTGAAATATTTACATAATATGTGACGATTATCCACAGTCGCCTTACATCACTTCCAATAATGTGCTTATCTGTATGCACAATACCTAAATATAGCACTTTCGTAAACTTGATCGCAGGAATATTAACTGCTACGTCACAGAATTCGTAATGACTGTTGGGTCGTGATTCTGTTTCATGTCTGACGTCAAGGAATCAAAAAGTGTATTGTCTTTGATCCCTTAGCAAACCGCAAAGTTGAAAGATGAAGAAAATCGAGAGCAAGCGATTAAATTCCGTAGTTGAAGTTTACATGCAAAACTGTGACGACGACGTTCTATTTCTGTAACGAGCAAGAAATGTACATTGTGGTTCTGTACGTAAATTCAAAAATGGTATATGAATAGTAGGTTGAAAATAGATGTATAACCCATTGAATAATACTACCTACTGTGTTAGGCTATTGCTCAGGTAATAAAATTAAATGAGTTTAGGTATTTTCCCAAAAATAGATAAATATAAAAAGATTGTATACAATACAGTATATTGCTTTGCATTTTACGACCCATCTGCTACTGTTTATTTGCGTGACTTGTGACCTTATTATCGCATGACCTCATCATAACTATACCAAGTCTATGTTTATGCAGGTTGCGTACCATTTATCCGTCTTCCATAAAATGTAATACAGCTGTAGTTCGCTGCGCGGCTGCTTTGTTTTGTTTACCGCGTCGTACGCATCCCATCAGTTTCGTTCTATACTACTCATGGTTTATTATATGTTTTGAGTATACATTAAGCCTGTGTCCAGAAAACCGGAAATTCCAGGATTCCGAGTCTCCTCGACTTCCAAGTTAGCCAGCTATAAATGGTGTCTACCTGTAGTACTAACTTTAACTAATAACAATATTCATTGCAATTCAATATTATAAAATTTCATTTAGGTATGGATGCAAAAGTTAGAGATATTGGTTAGGGGCCTCAATGGTCTCAATACTTCTCACTGAATTTAAACTTACCTCATAGCCATGGGAATTGACCCCAAGGGCAACGTTATATAAACGTAACTCAATAATAATGAGCTTAATATCTTCAGACGATTCGACTCAATAGGCATGCTCCCTTTTTCTTGACGTGCAAGTTCACTGAAGCGGAGAAGGGTATATACAGAGCGTCACATTCTACTTTTCTCAGTAGATCTTTTGTAGCTCTGAAGTCTATTGCTATAAAACTCTAATAAATACAACACTCTGTGTGTAGGTACTCGAGCCAAGAAAGATTTCCGGAAGTAATAATTGGTTATTAGGGAGATTTCCTCCTGCGCCTGCGAAGCATGGCGTTTTCACATTCTTTTAACAGTTTTGGTCAATTAATTTATGGCGGTCCAAGAAAAAATGTATTATTGAAAAAGAAAAGTTGTAATTTTTCTCATTAGATATCGCTTCGCACAGCTGGGAAGCGCCGGAGGCTCGAAGTCAAAACCGTGATGATGGCGGGTTTACGGGTATCGTCAACCGCGTAAACTCAAAATACTCTTCGGTCGACCGGTACCGTGATTCAGTCAACAAGCTGATAGTATTATTTGTATTTCGCAGATACTAGTATTGAAACGACAGGCGACATTGCACGCTCTGAGTTAGTTTATTAGACAAGTTTTTAAAGCTTGTTTTTAACGAAATAGTGATTATCTAAACTGTGGATAAACAGAGGAAGGAAACCTGGTATTGCAGATCTAAAGTGAGCGAAGAAATCTAGAGAAAAGCACTAAATTTTAAAATCAAACCGACGCAGTTGTTAGACCAGAATGGTTTTCTTCGGAAGATGGCTCTCTAGCATTTTTCTTGTGACGGTAAGTACTCTGTTAAGTTTCTCGAAATCAAAGCAGATGATTTGTATGATAGAACATATGTTCACATGTCTATGCACAACGAGAAGTTCGTATCAGCAAGTCGGAGTAATATCGAAATATAATAAGTAGGAAATATAATTAGCCCACTCTAATAATTAGTCCTGAAGTTGTCTGAGGGAGGATGGTAAAATGATCCCGTGGCGGACTAGCTGTAAGAGCATCAGCTAGGACGGCTAGGTAAACAATGTGTCGCTCGGCTGGATATCAAAACTGCTAAAAAAATAGCCATGGAAAAATGCTTCCTACATCACACGGGGTTTCCTCGCCAAAGAGCAAAAGGTGCCCATTGTTGACGCCTCATAATTACCAAGCAGGAGAAGCTATAGCTCTAGCATACTTGCTGGCGTCGCTGTATGTTTTGGACTGGTGGTGAACCTAGTAAGTGATCGATTCTTTGGTAGGCTTTAATACCCAGTCTGTGTTACTATTGGACGCAGATAGGGGGATCTGCCGGGAATCGATTACTGAACGTACAGCTCCACAGACGTACTTTCAACCATTTTACGTAGAATCATTTGAGTCCTCTGAATAGTTTCCTCCGAATCTATTGATATGGTATTACCTTTAGTCACTAACTGGATATGACCTCCCCAGAATCACCATCATCGCTCATCGATGCTGCGACCTTTTTTTTGAATGCTGTACTGGACCTTGATGTATTCGTGTCTTTTTCAATGACACGCGAAGGTTAAAGTCTAGCCTCATAGTAGGGGCGGCTACTCAAACCACTACCACTTAGCGCACTCCTATCCAGTTAACTATGAACCACATACATTTGTAGAGAGAAAAAAGTGTGATTTTACTTGTAGTAAGATAACCTCTATTGCGTATGTACACATATTCGTAGGAATTGAGCAGTGTAATGTGATTTTCGGGCTTTCGATGAAGATTTCCATCAAAAAATGACAATATTGAAGTGTATTCAATCACCGTTTGTTTATTTTCTGCTTCGTTTCGGGGAATTTGTTTTTGAAACGAGTCTACCCTGTGGATATAATATCACCGGTGACAGCGTAATTATTGTCTCTAGCTAAACCTCCACTGAGCAAATATGTATTCGTGTAATAATGGGCTTCCACAACGGTCCATTGTTCATTTATTTACGCAGAAATACAGAAATGATCGATTGATAGCGTGCAAGCATAAAAATTATGTTGTGAATTGCGCGCTAAGCGAAACCGAAAGAACGACATTTGAAAGTGACTTTGTCCCTCGCTATATCACTAATGGGAGGGGCCACACACATAATGCTGTAATAAAAACGTTATTGAAGTTTCATTGAAACCCCGCGAGGAATTGCCTTGTTTACTTTCACGAAAAAAATGTAGGATTCTCTCCACTGTTACTTGCTATACTTTGTGGTCTTTGCGTTTCACATCATCTGTGAAATAAACTTATTTATTTTTTATATTTATTTAAATATTCCAATATAGATGTCGTTATATAATGTCGTTAACTTGTATAAGTCCATATTGAGTAGAAGATGAGGTCGAATTTGAGGCAAAAACGCAAGTAAAGTCCAAAATCCTTATTAATATGTTATACGATGGTTAATGGTTTTCGAAATATGTGTCTAGTTTTGAATAAATTAAATTAAATATAACTCTGATGTAAAACGTGAAATGAAAGTAGTACTCAAATACTGAAATTGTTGGAAAAATTGATATAGTTCACTAGAAGATTTGTCTTATCTTCGTAATTGACTTGTCCATAAGTCGGATTTAATGTAATTCATAGTATTTTCCGTTTAAATAAAATTCTACTCTACTCAAGGATCTATGTTACTTGTCATTATACATACATTGCAACTCTGTATCTGTTCGTGATTAGATTATTTTTATGATTTTTTCGTAAAATTATTCTCGAAAGAAATGCAGCAGTGGATTATTCCCAAATCTCAACAAATATTTCTTGGGATTCAAGTAGCATCGGTCGCACGCGAAGATTATGATTCAATCCCTAAATTATATCAGGAATTCTTGATTTGGCTCCAAAATTGCATATAAACGCCGTCATGCTTGTAGAAATTACCGTAATAGATTTTACTCGGTGACAATAGAAAACCATCGACCGAGAAATCCCCATTCGTCCATGCAGCAGCATCAACATTTCTGAATGTCGTGCTAGCATATGAGTTTATACACACATGATTTTGCTATGCCGATCTACAGTATTTTGAAATGCTGTTAAGTGAATGATTTATCTAACCTGCTAAATCTCGGCTTATGAATGCCATGTTTGTTTTGCAAATGGCTCTAAATTATCACCTGACTGAATGATAGGGCTTTGCAAAAGTGCAGTTTGGAAAAATGGAACGACTCTTTACTGTATTTAAAGGTACTATTACACAAAAATTTAAATGACCCGATAGAAGACCTGTTTTTCATTCAATATGGGAATTAAAAGGACAGGTGGCTCTATATACAAAGCATATATTTCCTTTTCGCCCGTGCCCTACGATCCCCCTTGTCACAAGACGCGATTGTTTGGTACCACTCCCGTTACGGTAACTGCTTATTTAAAAATCATTCACTATATTCAATACTTATAATTTACGCTAATCACATGAACTCGATGTCATGTCAAGTCACTTCCCATTATTCTGGATTAAAAAAACAATACAATTTTTCCAAAAAGAAGTTCGGATGGCTCTACCGGAAACTGTTTTATTTTATAAGGTAAAGCATTTGAATTGTAATGGTGAAATTCAATACGAAGCACAGTTTTGTATACACATATGTGTATAATCAGGGTCATATTGTCCTACTTGTGGGCCCGAGGCGAAATTCATTAGTGGGTTCCAAATGTACAGGAATATTTGCATGTTCTAATAAATAATATCAATAGTATATTTTTGAATATTTCTGTAATTAATTATCTTATCGTGCATAATAGCATTTTAGTTTCATTGAGCCCTGGGCCATTTGCCTAATGGTAAATCCTATCCCTGTATGATAACAGACAAACAGGATCCTCATCATTTAGAATATAGATTATCCCGGCATAGTTTATCCACATTGTTTATCGCTTACGAAGAGTCTTTCAGCATTCTTTCGGCACTTTTACATAGGCTCAGTCGGGGCAGTTTTGTTTACGGGAAATTATCAGCAAGCCACTTAAAACCAAGATAAATTACTACTATTGAAAAAAAGTTTCCACTGTTTTCATGAGACACTAATTATAATTACTCAACAATAAACTTTAGTTGGGAAAAAATTAACTGTTGAAAACATATTGTCTTTAGGTGGGCTCGTTCAGTTATAATATTTTTTGCGGTTACATCAGCAATGTTTACTAAGCAAATTATATATTTCGTATAATATTCGTATTCATATTGTAAACTTCACTAATTAAACTTAGAAAGCCTTCTGTAAATAGTAATGAACCAACTTGTAAATTTCAGATTGTCATTCCTCTAGTGGCGACCTTTCACCCCATTAAGTTCGCGAAACCGCGTACGAGACAAATAACAAGATTGAAAGAAAAGGTGAGCTATTTCAAATCTATCATAATTATGAAACTTTTCCACAAAAGCAGGTGTTCATTTATCATTCGGATTAGCCAAGAGATATTTGTAAGCGCATGTTGACAGCTTTGGTGTAGTTGAAGTGCAAGGTTATTTCGTAATCCTAAAATTGATATACGACCATTAGCAGTATTTGTTCAAATATCGTATACTACCATTTACGCACGTAGTGAAAATTAGTGGTTCTTGAACCAGTTATAGCATATGTCAAATATATGTTGTTTAGATCTTTTTTATTTATCTTCACACAACCTCGATGCATATAGCCTCCTTACATGGTAGCAAACATATTCATTTTTGCAAGTACAGAATCTGTATTCCGATTGGTAGATTCATCAAATAGCAGTAGAAAAAGGTTAAATCGGTCCATTGATAAAAGTGCTCAATCTTAAGTTAGCGTAAGTGAAATAAGACGTTGATTTCCACCGTTACATCATTTTATCTGGATTATTATAACGTCGTCTGCGTGGCAACGTACCGTGTTTTGGAAAACAAAGCAAAAAACAAATATTTAGATTGAAAAACAGCCTGAAGAATGACGTTAAATGCATCCTGTCCGAGATAAATATCAAAATATTTTTTGTCACTGTAGTGACAATCTGTTACAATCATCGCTTTGTTAGTTGTTTTTTAGTAGCGTTTACGTCTGTTCAATAACCGGAATGGAGTGTGAAAAGACCTTCTGTCTTGGGAGCAGCTTTGCCTAATTCGTTCACGCGGTCGAAACAGCATTGGTAGTTAATGGTCTGGTAACTAGAGTGCAGTAGTTTGTGCTGTTTTGTTTGGAGTGCAAAATCTGTAGAACCTTACTTCCTCACCTATTCTTTCTAATTTTGAATAGTCTGCTGCTTCTGTTGCAATTATTATTATTACTATATTATATTAGTAATAATGTTTCAAGTAAAATACATGCTGCATAACACGACAAATATTTGACGAATTGGCAATAGATGTAGTCGCTGCATATGCGGAACTTTTCGACTTGCGTACAAATTCGGCTCACGATAGATTCAGTTCAATCGTTCGTAACCCCCGGGACATCCTGTACTGAGGCTATATTCATTAGGGATGGAGTTTAGAATTCAAAGAATATAAAATTAATTATATAGTTTTTGCCACAATATTGGGTTGTGCTGGAAATTTCTCAAATTCTCTAGTTAGGGTCATAGGTCATATATCTCAGTTCAATAACGTATAAGGGTTTACGGGTGAAGATACTATTATATTATCCAGCAAGATTTATTTCTGCGAGATATATACCACACGACGATTTCTTTTCTAAAACCATTTCTAGCTTGTCATTTATGATAGACAACCCAGATCTTGGAATCGTTTCTAATAACAATTACCAGGTGTCGATCAACGATTTTGAAATGTTTTAAATGTTTATTCTGGACCGCACGGAATTCGATTACCGCAATACCTAGACGAGTATGTCAATATTTATGTTTGAAACGCGTGCGCTAAGAAAAATACCATTGAATTCTAGCTTTTGAATCGAAAAATATGCGTGCGATCTTTTCGCCTCATCACATCTGTTGCTAACCACCTACCATCGAATTCAACTCTCGTTTTTCACAGAAGTCGTTTACAGTTTCATTCGTAAAACCAACTTTTCCTTTTATGGTCATGCGGGTGACACAAGCAAAATGAACTCCTCGCACGGCATATAATTCCGGCTACCCCTAGCGATCTATGCTCGCTCGAACTCTGTCCATGAATGCAGTTTTACATTCACTTTGTTTACATGTGAATAGTTTGAATCGTTAACTGTGAGCGATAAATGCTGTTTTTGACCGTAAATGGCTCGAATTAGACGTTGTGGGTTCAGCTTAAAACCCGTGGGAAATGTTTCACGCGAAAGAATCAGTTCAAAATAAAACCTTCTTCATATCCGCACGAATGACACGACCAAATCAGTAGTTTTCCCTGTTTCAGCTATTAAGATCTGCAACAGAATTGACAGTGATCGATAAACACCAGCAATATTTCCATCATTCTGTTTCTATGTTCAATATATATATGGATAGATACAGGAGCTAATAAATAGTATATCTTAAACCCGTGAGAAAAAAAGCCTTGTTCGTCCTTCCCTGGGTTCATGTTGGGGACTCTGACGTCATGAATCTTTAAATTCAGTAACCCAATACGAGTTCACAACGGACTAGATCCCAATTTCGTCAACTACATCAGAAATCTGTTCACTGTTGCTGTGAGACCACCGGTGTTCCAATTAACAAAAATATACATGACGTCTGCTCGTGATGTCTCTTGCCAAAGTCTCAGGTTCAACATGATCGATCTGTCAATTATTTTGTCCAAGGCAGCTTTTGTGTGAATGCAATGATAGAAGTAGTCTGAGGGTTTGACGTCAGAGTCATTCATGGTTTAGCGTGAAATCCAACCGGTTAGTCCCAATGGTTTTGAGATAATTCCAGGAACTTATCACTTTACAGGACGAACTAGAATTTCGACGATTAGCGTGAAAAAAAAATTCTATTAAAATCATTCGTTATATTGAAGTACATTGCACCATAAATATTCCATTTTTTGGAATTAGGTTTATTATTTTACCTTTGATTTTTCAAACGAAATTGTCCAATATTAATCGACCACATGAATGTAGCATTAGGCTACTTACAACATGATCATGTCATCATAATTATATATTCATCACTTTGACTTTGTATCCCTAAGGGAATATCAGCACGTTTTAGAACTAGTTAAGATTAATGTTGAACAATAACAGATCATCTACCACGTATAAATGTCAAAATAAATGATGGATTTGGGCAATAAGAAAAATCTATAGGGATTATACGCAGCGTAGTTGCAAATGCCACACAACTGAGTTGATGACATTCAATTTCTACCATTGCATTATACGTATTTACTGTGTACCTACCTCATTAGTCTAATGGAATTGAAAATATTTCACAGATATTTCGAATGTATGAGAATTCAATTTCTAAAGTAATAACGTGATTAGTCTCTTTACTTTTCNAAACTATTTTACGTATGCCAATTTTATATAGTATTTTATTGTCCCCTCCCTTGAATTGATACCATAATCATATCGAAACCAAACCCAGTTCGAGAATAGCTTATAAAGTATTCCATCGGCAAGACAATTTTCTTCAAACTATTCATGGTTGACTGCAAATAGATATCGAATTAAAATCATTAGAATTTTTGTGATTCCTTTTCAATTAATGGTAAACTACGTGTGACAGGGATGGTATTGAATTCGACATTCCTTGAATAGTCAGCTTTAGATGGAATTAGTTTTCATGGCGATTTTAAATCCGGAAACAAAATATCATGCTATCATTACACAGTAAAGATATTATACTGGGTTTGGCTTGGCTTTCTGCTCATTAACATTATTTCCTCCTCATTCTCAGTGAGAGTGTTTGATTATAAACGATAATTGTCATTGATTGAATAAACCGAATTGTAACTTGCTGTAATCAAGATTATTTTCTTCCATTCGATCAATAACAAGATAAACGAGGGTACAGTGTTGCCTTGATACAATCAAGACCAGAAAAAAGGATAGCATTTTTACTGGGTTTCAGTGATATAACGTGTTCAGATGTACATGTTTTGTTTCAAACAGAGTCACTTAAAATCAGTTGTTTGGGGCTCGTGGAGCAAATGGACGGATTGTTCAAGAACGTGCGGCGGGGGAGTGTCATTTTCCATTCGAAAATGTAATAAAGGATACGAAAAGTAAGTAACAAAATATTATCATACTTGTGGGCATATCATCTTTGACCGGAATAAATATCGCAAAGTTTTTGTTTGGGAATATTTGTCGCGCGGAACAATCATCACACGGAACTAATGTCGCGCGATAATACTTTGTTTTTTTTGAGTATTTCAATACTACCATAACTACCGTAACTACCGTTTGGCAGCCTAGTACATTCCTGTTATGCAATGGTTTTGGTCTGCGTATATGACGGGATATTTGCTTACAGTATGTTCTAAACGGCGTAGTTGAGTACCATAGTTAAATTTACTATCTACTTTGTCTATTTTACAGTTGGTGTCATAAAGAAGTCAGTAAAAAGTTCAAAACCTGCAATAATCAAGTAAGTGTATGACACCTAACATAGGAATTGATGTGTTTGCAGTGAGGGTTCAATTCTGAGATGTCTTATTGTCTTTAGGATTGTCCCAAAGACTCGATAGATTATAGAGCC
This sequence comes from Halocynthia roretzi, assembly GCA_013436055.1. Taxonomy (NCBI): domain Eukaryota; kingdom Metazoa; phylum Chordata; class Ascidiacea; order Stolidobranchia; family Pyuridae; genus Halocynthia; species Halocynthia roretzi. Next base: position 164,747 of record QRAM01000052.1, on the reverse strand, counting down.
AGACAATGCTCTGCTTACAACGATGTACTTCACAAAAGAAAACTCCACGAGTGGATCCCAGTAGAAAACGACGAACGACAAAACAGGGACGATTGCGCTCTAATTTGCAAGTATGACTCCGTAAATCCAATAGTTATGCTTACTGTCTGTGTCAGTTTGAAAGTACCCTGTATCAATGATCGGGAATAATTGTGATTCTAGAGCTCTGGACGACCACAGCGTAATTGTACAATGGTCCGATCGGGTCATGGATGGTACACGATGCTCTAAAGGTTCTTCAAATATTTGCATTGCTGGAAAATGTGAGGTTTGTGAGAAAATGTTTCATTATTAAACAAGCAGAGAAGCCTCGCCCGAATAAATATATTCACGGAAAATTACTAGCTATCCTGATTCTAATTTTTAACGTTAGAGGTCGTTAGTTATTCTTCTCTTCCTAACCCGGAGAGATCCCAGATCCCCGTTTGTTCATGCAATATTCCTGAAAGCATTTGGACCTCCGTGTCAAATTTGGCAAAGATCTGTTGAGAAATCGCGGTTTTTAGAAAAGCAAATAGACAGAAATACAAACAAACTTCCACGTTTATGATGGAGATTAGTAAGTTACTGAAGGCTTTTATAGATTTTGAAATTTCTGAAGCCTTTAAAAAAAACCGCTAAAGAGATATCTAGGATGTATTTTCCTTTCAATCAATCGTTTGCGGAACGCCATACATTTTGGGTAAATAAAATGCTGAGGCTCCCACCCAAGAGAATTTCGTTTCCTTTAACTGTTACATGTTCAAAGTATGATTGTAATAAAAGGCTGACAGCTGTTGATATTCTAATAACGTGTGAATGTGGTGTAAAGTAATACAAACCTGACCAAGGTATTCCCCCAACTTCTTTGGTGGTCCGTATAAGATATCTATCTACACAAGGAATGCAGTCGCACTACCGCATTCTGTACTCGAATCTTGTGTGTTCGTTGAATAATATACTCTGTTGTCTTTCAAAGAGCTCTTACTTGTGTATTGTCATCGAGTACCAAATAAATGTAAAACGGAGATTTTTAAGGAGTAAATCGCGAATATTTGAATCGTTACTTTACTTAATACATTCGCATTCATATCATTCCTATCTAGGCAATTTTTTTCACGAGCTTGTGAAAATCAAAGATCTATTGCCGATTACATAAACGTTTTAGTATTGAAGCTCGATAATGATTTTCGGAATCTCGCTTGGCTAAACAGCAAAACAGAGCCTCGTACTTTTTAACCTAGATTTCTCAGATTTCGACTAATTCAGACAACGTCTGTAAAAATCGGTCTCAGTCCCATCTTCCTTGACGTGAAAAGTGACCTTATTCTACATTACTTGTGTTCATTAGGATAGAAGAATGCCATTAATTCCCATTGCTTATCGTGAATGTTCCTTTGTCTGTAGACTATTTCAGTATATCAGCTGAAGTTACTATAGCTATGATTACAGTTGATTATTCCGTGACCGTTAAGAATATTCGAACTTCAGAATTTTTCGAGTAAGTCTTCCTCCGATTATCCCGGGAAATCGATTTAAAGCCCAAATATTGATCGATAATTACTGCATAAACTTTTGGCGCTGGACAAACAAATTGCTATACTTATTGTGTGAACTGCAGTTGGGAATCGTACACACATTTTATACAATTCCTTATGTAAAATAACGATACTATTCCTCCAAAGGCAAGCACTTGCGATCGATGGTTTTATTTCTATGTAGCTGGAACAGCCGACGTTCGCAATCTGTCCTCAGTTCTAGCGCCAGCTGGTCTGTGATAAACACATATATACCTCACCTCATTTTTCGTAGCGGAGGGCGTTTTAATAAACCGTTTTCTAAAGATTTCGTAAATCGACATTGTACGGCAGCGCAATATTGGCAATGTATTGCTTCGACCTAGGTGATTTAAACCTAGTCGGAAATCCATAAGCTCGCTCGAATTTGAATTGAAAATCGAGTGAATTGTTCGCTTCTTCCATTTCTTATTACAACCCAGTCTTGTGGTCGCTTCCCAACACATAAGTAAGCACCAATTTTTCACCGAAAAATATCTACCTACTTACGTATGAGTGAATATATATAGAGTATAGGCAGGAGGTGAACTTAAAGAATTATTGCTGTGCTATAATGTATAGCAATTGATATGTGCAAAATTCAGTCCAATTCCATGTTCCCTACAGGAAATTGTTGAGGCAAATTCATTCCCGTGCTCGTTTGACAGTCAACCTGTTGTTGTTGGGCGCCCAATAGCCGGAGACACGCGCTGTTATTATGGTACATGCTATAACATTGTCACTATCATACACTGTTTCATATGGTGTGTTTTATCGTTGTATTGAAGCGCTCTCTAAGGTTGGTAAAATTGCTATCAACTCCTCGTTCACCGCGAGAATTAAGCTTATCTGCAAACTAGCAATTGCTCTATGGACCCAGCGTAATGTTCAAACGCCATTTCTCTTGTATTTGTTTCCTTCCGAAATGTATCCGATACTACTATGTACGCAGTGACAGAATTTGACTCTAAACTGGCTCAGGCATCTTTCACCTACTACCTCGGCCTAATAGTCCACACAATACAGTGGCGCCAACAAATAGGCAATAACTTCTACTGCTCGATAATTAAAATGCGGTGTCAGATGCGATCTTTTGATAGTTAGCGATGAAGTCCCGGAATGGAGACACGCGTTTTCTGTGGCCATTTTTTTTACTCAGAATTTTTTTTTGGCTTGTTATATGCGGCTCATTTTATACTTAACTGTCCTAGTCACCGGGCGGAGCCCAAACGCCCATGCCACCACTCCACCGCTTTATGGACAGAATACATTAGACTCGAACAGTATATGGCCATACTCGACAGAATTGGGTTAAAGTTAAATGGGGCTAAAGTCAATGGGGAACTAAAACGTATTGTAGGATGCTTTGGAAAATGTGCTTGTGATGCGATTTTATTCATTTCCTGAAGATCCAGTGTTAACCGTAGTAGAATATAATGCATGCTTTTTCTCTGACACCGGTCGTTCGCTTCATTGTTACGCAATGGAGGAATAATATTCTCCATTTTGTATCGTATATATATGTTTTTTTCCCAATTTACTTTCGTTAAGTATGTGTGATTATATCGTAGAACACCGTTTGAAAGCATAAAGGTGATTATGGAAGAGTTGGGTGGAACACTGTTAGAAAGCACTGATTTGTGAGGGACCCTTGCGTGCATGTCAAACTCGAATTGGGCTGTAACCTCGGATGGAGATGTAATGGCACTCACTTTGATGTCGTTTGAACTAATGTCATAGAAGTATTAATTAAAGATCTTATCACGAACCACCTTTTAAAAATAGCGGTGTATGATAAATGAATAGAACGTTTACAAAATACATTCAGCTTCAATTAACATTACCAAAACGTGAATTGTTGTTATCAGGTCGCTTCAGTTGAATTTTTTAATAAAGTTGATAGTATTCAAAGTATGTCAAACTTTAACACGAAACTGTTAGCTTGTAAACATTTCAAGAGATAACAATTGAAAATCAAATATTTACCCAGCAAATGAAGTACTTGCAGACAAACGAATCGTGTTTACTTTCGAATTCCATTTTACTCCGGGTAATTTTGCTTTACAAGAGCTTTTGACGTGTACTTCAGAATCCCAAGTTTAATAACATCTTAAATATCACCAGTTCTAAGTGTAAAGTGTATATCCACGTTTTTCTCAACCTTCCAGCGGTTGAAAGTAATGTTCAACCCGTATTATATTGTGTGAGGCAGTTTTCTAGGAAGAAGAATTTATTTGGGCCCCTAATCCCAGGGGTGTCGAACCTATCGTGCATACGCCAAAAGTGACGATTCAATTGATTCAATACATCTTGTAAAAATGCCCAATATGTGTACATTACTCTAATTTAGAACAATTGAAGAGTTGTATGGCACATGTGAACTCGCTTGAAAAATCGGCGCATGAAGTACACAAGGTTACTCACCCGGCTCCTATTCCATTCCTTAAATCCCCAAAATACTAACTAAAACAAATAACAGAAATTAGCTCAGACTTAAGCCCTCACATATACAGCATACAAAATCCAATCCCTCATGACATCTCTGTATTAAGACAAAGTTATAACTTACCCAATAAACTTTCAATTTTTCTTGTTTAGCTCGTCGGCTGTGATCGTGTACTTCACAGCTCATTTCGCTTTGACATGTGCGGCGTGTGTGGCGGCGATGGCAGCACGTGCAAGCATGAGAGTGGACTGCGAATGCCGGACAAAAATAAAGTAGCCAAAAGGGACTTTGTCGGATCCAAGCAAGTTATGAGATTCCCCAAAAACAGCAGACATGTTGTTGTTACCGAAAAAGGAACGGGGCAGATAGGTGCTAAGTTTTTTCGCAATGTTTTGTTGTCAAGTGACTTCATAGGAAGGATTCATTATTAATTTATATATTTGATATCGAAGACTTACGTATTGGGACGCAATCCTTGAAATTACCGAAGCATAATGGAAATTTCAAGAGGGATATATTGAACTTATCTGATGTCGCCGTCGAATACGGTACAGCATCAAAAGGAAAGTATTACATCAATGTCAAAGGATCACTGACGTCAGAAATGGAAGTTGTTGTAAGTCCTGTTTGTCCACTCAACTCAGTACAAACTGGTAAAGTAGATATGCAATATAAACTTGCCCGCCCATTTTCCGATTCCAATCATGAAACGTGGCATACCGTTAGTCACATTGTAATAGGCCGTCGACTCAAAACGCTGAATATTTATTCTGCGGCCACCCGTGTTCCTTTATAATTTCAAAGTACATTTAATAAAATCTCCTCAATAAAAGACTAACTCCTTATAAGAATGATGACTCTATTTACTTGAGTTTTGGAGACCAAATGACTAAAGTCAAATATTCTTCATTTAAAAAAAAAATTATAAAAACTCCATTCGTAGAAAAAATTAATTAGAGTCTTGAGTAATTAAATTTCAAGCATAGCCAGCATAATGTTCAACTAAACTTAATTTTCTTCATAACTTATTCCCACTTAATACAAGTCTTGTCTTAGAATCGATACAAGATTAGTAAGCTTAGGCTGCTGACCTTCTGTTAGTTTAGTCGACAATATCATTCGAGAATTCTCTGGATTGTATTGATTTTGTTCTATGTTACAGATCAGTTATGACAACGCTGATTGGAAATACATCCGTTACGAGTATTACCGACCACTGATATATAAGTGGAGCTACGATAAGGCGAGCAATTCTTGCAGTGTCAGTTGCGGTGTAGGTAAGGTGATGATTTTAGGAGTAGTATGATACAAGTAGTAAAGACTTTAATAATAACATTCCCAGCCTTGTCGAAATTGTATGTAGCCATTGTTCTCTTAAGGGTTGCGGTACACTCGAGCCAAGTGCTTCGAAGTCATCAGTGGAAATCTCGTCGAAGATGAAAAGTGCTTGAAAGACAGTAAAGAGACGGGTGAACCTAAAGTGGAGCATTGTAACGTCTTCCGATGTGTACCTAGGTGAACTTCTCTCTCGTCTGTTTTCGAATTGCTATATTTTACCTGGGCGTTTGTTTATTGTCTGTGGCCGGAATAACGGTCACGAGATGTATTGATCTTGTTGTATTGTTAGTCTTCTTTACTAAATTGTACGGTTATGGACTTGAGTTCAGGGTGTAAACTATGTAAAATTCGGGTTAGTGGTGCACAGTGACGTACCCACGGAAAATATCGATATGGAAAGCACTGAAATCTAACACCAATCTTCCTGCTACGATTTTCCTAGTATAGACTAGTATAGACTAACCGGATACCTTTTCAATGTATTATTATTCATTCAGATGTTAAAACTCGTTTTTTCTTTTTTCTCCTTTCTTTTGTCTAGAACAGCTACTCCGGGGACCGATTTGAACACACTTTTGAGCATATGGAGTATTACAGGTACTACCATATATCAAATCTTTACAATTTTCTTTAGTGGTAGTTAAGTCTTCATCACAAAATTTTCTGAATCATCTTACCATGTTACCATCTCGCTTGTGTAAAACCTTTACATATTCCCTTTTCTAGATAAAACATACATTAATTCATTTCATTACATAGTCATTGACTCACTCATTCAAACATTGGAAGGGCTCTGTAATGTTAACGTCATCGCTGTAATTTTCATGCAACGTATGTAAGCTAACGTATGTAGAAGTATAATTTAATTCGGAGAAGATACTTCAGTATTTTACTTGTAGACGTCTGCGTCTACTATTCTCACAATTCCTAATATCAAGAATATAGACTATAATAAAAATTGTAACTCCAATCCGGAAGATGGCTCAAACATCCATGGACAGATTGTTCGAGAACCTGTGGAGGCGGCATCCAAACAAGATATATTTCCTGTTACACCGAATCTTTGAACGGAGACTTGATTTTTGATGACACGGAAGCACAATGCTCTGATGTCAGACCGATCGTTCAACAGAAATGTAATATTCAGGCTTGTCCAGAATGGGAAGCGCAGGAGTGGTCTACGGTGTGTGATGAGTTTATAATTGACTGTATACAGATAGGCAATAGTATCCTAATTGAGTAAGTTCATTTGTGACCATCCAAACGATATTTAGTTTCAATTTTAAATTATCCAGTGTATGGTGGGTTTAACTATACATATCGTAGAAAGGAAAAATCTTAGTATTTACAATAGGGATCTCCATATCCGGCCCTCTACAGGATTTCATCCGACTCGCAGTGAGACACTTTGCTCCCAGGGTTGGAATTGGGGAAGAAATGTCTCTAAACTGGGAAAGAATTTTCTCTGTACAATGTATATATATCAAATTAAATACCAATGCACACAACCATAACTGCAATAAACAGGAAATTACTTAGGCTCACATGGTGGTAGGTATGCATACGATACCACACATATATAATATTGCTGACCAGATTATAGTTAAAAATGGTGAAAGAATCTTCCTTGTGAAGGATAATTCATCGTATCGTATGATAACGTTCAAATTCAAGTTGTGTGTATGGTTGCATTGTTATGTGTTCCCTGTACTTACAGTGCTCTGTTACCTGTGGCATTGGAGAACAATATAGAATCATTCGATGTCTTCACAAAGATGGAAGTTCGGCGTTTGGTTGTCATCTAGAGGCCAAACCAGTATACAGCAGAGTATGTACCGTGGAAACACCTTGCCCTCAAGATGGTAATTAGTACATGCCCACCGTCTTTTTATGTCTCTTAATCCTGTTTTATGGTATCTTTCAGATCACACAGATAATATTACACCCGATGGTATTTCCGGAACTGGATTTGAAGTTATTGAAAACGATCGGCAAGAAGCTGCCTACGTTGCAAGAAACATTGAAGTTATTTCGTTTCAACCGAAGTAAGAATGAGTGATAATATTTATTTCGAAGGACAATCCTTTATATTAACCAACTGGTCCTTATCCTCAATTAATACGTCAGGGACACCCATCACATGTTTTATATTTTTTTTAAATTTCATTTTTTATATAATATATTTTTGACTAGTAGATAACTGAGTAAATTGGAATTAAATAATTCTGGTAGTGACAGTGGTAAAATATTTAAGGCTAAAGGGAGTATGAAAAATACCCTCCCCCCCTATGTATGACCCATTAAAATATGCTTGAAAGCCCCACCAATATACAATTTACCACCTAGAAATTTGACTTGGCTTCCGATTAAGAACCAGTGGTTGAAACTTTCGAATACTTCAAGTCATAGAATATCACGAATTCAAATCATTTGATCCTGATTAAGTCACAGGAACACTTTTACTAGGTACTTTAATGACTTATAATCAGTCGTACTTAAAAGATAACAAGCATTGAAAACACGTTTTGTGGTGTTTAAGGTAGTGATATTATTGATATTGCTCTCGAGTACGCTCAGTAATCATTAAAAGAAACACTTGATAGCTATCAACAAACTGATAGACATATTATTTTTATTTTTATGGAGATCACGGTTACAGAAATAGTGATAAATGTAGAACACTTCAAACCGTTTTTATTGTCCATATTTCATAATAGGTGGAATGCTCAGCAATGGGGAGAGTGTTCAGTTACATGTGGAAGTGGAGGCTTCAAGATGCGTATCGTGAATTGTCAAGTTCATGTTGCCTCACACGGCATACTTGAATACATGAATGACGAGGCCTGTAGCAGCTATGACGCTAAGCCCAATACCAGAATGGTAAGTCAATTATAACTTACCAAGAAAACAAACAACGTAAGGCCTGAGGAACTGGTTGCGGAAGTTGTGGAGTTGTTAAATTCAATTTTATGGTCATGTCCATGCCGTAAAAACAAACTGTAAGGTGAATTGGTGTTATTTAGTCGGTGTGAATAAGAGAACGCTTGTTTGTTTGCCCTGAAATAACGTCGCCATTTCTCATTCTCTTTTCACCAAGTTTGTCAGTAAGTTACAGAATCTCAGAATAATGCATGATGCATTACTTTTATAGGTATGTACAATGGATCCTTGTCCAATGAAAATGAATCAAGAATATACTGAAGTAATAAGAGAGTGGGATGCCCCGACATGGCTTGGAGATGACGCCGATGTTAGTCAGGAGGTGTTTAGATACCAGGATAACGATCGAACCGTGGACATAGAACAATTGACAGCAGAAGAATACTTAAGTCAATATGACGATGATGTTACGGAACAGACGACCAGCATTGACGACAGCGATTATCTCAATTACCGCTGGAAATATGAAGAAAATAGTTCTTGTACACCATCGTGCGGTCAAGGTAGCAACTTTTTGCTGTTTCTACGTTTTACTGGAGGATTGGTTACCTAATTACATTATTATTTCGAACTGGAGTCGGTAATTCATATTCAAGACGGGAAAATTCAAGATTTATATTATTTAGACTAGCGAATCACTCTTGAGATTACATAATATTTCTAATAATAAGACTTATAGCTGCATCGCTTTACTGTACTCGAGTTAACACTACATGCTCGAGTGGTAGATCATGAGAATGTATCAAAGTACACAACATGTCATTTCCTATACTTCATATCATAACATATCCCATAATATATCATTTAACGATGTTCAGATTCTCCTCTCTTTCTCACTAATGATATAGGGATACATTTTTATGGTAAATATTTAATTTCAAATAGGGATTTGGCAAATAATTGTAATCCACTCTAACATTCTCAATTCAAGATCAATCTTTACCAATGCTAAAAATAAGTAGCGAGATGTCCCCGGCTCTATAAACCATTTATCGTATACCAATTTAATCATGCGTCTCATTTGTTGACCTCGACGTGATTTAAACCCGTAACCTTCTGATGATTCAGTACAGTACTTCAATACTCAATCTGTCCTGAGACAATAATATAAAAATTTATTACACCCATTATTCATTGACAGGTAAAATACCTGACAATACTCGACCCTTACAAAGCATCAAATTCTTCGAAATTAAAAAAGATTTGTCCTCTAGTAAGTCATACAGTGGTAATGGAATTGAGAAAATTTTTCATCGGCGGAATCTGCATTTTAGCAATCTGTTACTGTTATTAGTCTGCTATGTTTCCAAAATTGATTATTAACCCTTCGCGATCCCAACGAGAGTCGTAGATTTAGATCTGAAGGTGTACTGCAGTAACAAAAAGATAATATAATCTGAAATGGCTAATCATAGATAACTGCTAAAAGAATATCAGAATATAGTGATATTAAAATGGATACTTTTTCAATGTAGTTGATTAGTTAAAATATTTTCTCGTCTATACCCTCCTTCATTCGTCGTCCTATAAAACAAATGAAGCCTAGGCTCCAGGATCCCTAATCCGGTAGGACCGTAGAAAGGCTTATAACAGGGGTTTCAGCTGGTATATAGGACACCAGAGCCACAAAATATAATTTTAAAAGTACTGGATTCACTCATGACTGGTTTAACCCAGTGGCCTAAAAGGTAAATTTTGTTCAATTCATTCCTTACCTAGGAGAGAGATTCATGTCCCAGCTTTGTTACCACCGCTCCTCGGGTGCGAGATCTGCAAGCGATCGTTGTGATCCGGAATCGAAGCAAGCACAGATAGTCGAATCGTGCAACGATCAACCTTGCACTACCACGTTCTCAAGACAAGAAGGCGAAGACGTGAGGTTAGCGAAATTCTTGATATCTTCATAAATTGATATAGTGTGGTTAGCGCCGAAATCATCAAAGCATTCTGCGCGCAGTTTCATTACGATCGCATTCATAAGCCTATCCATAAATAGCTGCGGAACCCAATTTCATTTCCATTTTTAAAATCAAATTCGATACGCTCTTTTCGCATATATTCGCGGTTTTATTCAGAAGCCTTCGCGTTCTTTGAATTCTGCAGATGGTTATTGAGAAAGACTTGACTAGACATTCTTGGTATGATCTTTCGCTTGAAACCTAACCTGTTTACGGAACGAAGTTTGTATAAATCCCTTTAGCGTACAGCAGTCAAGCGTGCTCAGCTTTAGTCATAAGTGTAATATTATATCCGCTAGATGTCCCTATAGTTCATTTGTTTGGCAAACTCGATTTCGAACGACTGGTAATGTGGTGATGGTGCAATTATTTACCAAATCCTTTTAAAACTTTGTCAACAAATCAACGCAGCATTTTTGAGTTCTAATTGGATTTGGACAAGAAATTCAACAGCTGTGTGACGTACTAAAAACTCTGTTTTGCTTCAATTGGTATCATATTTCGTTTTAACACCGAAGACTGAATTTTGCGAGGCTTTTTAGTAATCCTACTCGTTGCTTTCGCTTCGTTGGTGTTTGACAGCAGGATTAGTATTCAAGACTTGTACAAGGACGAATGTGTTCGCAGGTACGTTCAATCAGAAGTAAACAAGGTTAATTTGGGTGTCCGGTGCTAGATGCCCAGCACCGATAAGACGATATTTGTCAAATTAGTTGAAGAAAGTGTCGGGAACAACAATTCCATAGCAGCGACAACGCGTATCTATCTTATTTGGCCATTCATAATATTAATAATATCGTTCTGAAGCACCGAGAGTATATTTGCTTTGTGATAATTAAAAGCCCAGCCCGCTGAGTCCATTGTTAGCATTGCTTAACTTTCCTACGTCACATGGCAAGAAAAAGTATCCACTGTAATACTTATCATGCTCGAGTATGACTAACTACCTAGCTAGCTGGCCTAAAGTGCGTACTCACGTCTAGGGTTCTATTCTACTGCTGTGATGGTGCTATAAGTTACGCGGCAAAGTTTGAAGTATCGAGCACTTGATTGTTCGATTACTTTGGACACGAGTAAAGTGACGTTGGAAATTGCTTGATTTTTACTTTCTGCGCTACTCGAGGAGAATATAATAATCTTACTTTTCATTACGTACGTAGTTTTATGACGTAATCCTGTTTAAAGTTAATCGGGTTTGTTTCTTGTTGTTAATAATTTGTAGTAACCGCTTAATTATCGTTAAGTTAGTTTTCTAATTTGTTACTCTTTCGTTATTAGGTGAGCTAATTGTTACGGATGACTTGTGTTGAGCCAATTGAGATTGACTAATTTTTTCAAAAAGAGGAGGTTACGTACTTATTCTATGTTAATTTAAGTAAGTCTCTGTGGAACAATGTACTGTAATCTTGAAAGCTGGCGTCATCATAATCTATTTTTAGACGACTCTTCAGCATTCAGTTATGTATTTTCAAGTTATTTTACCTAATCCACAACGATCCTTGAAGTTATCTGGGTAGCGAAGTAAAGGACATTCTGTATCGGAAATTGTATGTCTAAGAAATCAAGTACACTGTGTAACCTCAAGTTGTGTTTTTCCTGTAGGCCATTGTTGAAAGCTTTTGACAACTGATTTCATTTAACATAACAGTAGCTTAGGCCGACCAGAAATTGTGTTTTTCCGTTTTGTAATGTATAATTGTTTATATTTACCGAGACTACACGTTTGAAACTAATACTTTTTGCGGTAGGATGGGAAAATTGAAAGAAAATATTGTTAACATCGATTGTAAACAGAAGGGAGTGCTGCTTGCCAAGAAACGTTTCTCTTTGTTAGCAGATAAATTACTGTGTGCCTGTGAGTAGTTAACGTATTGGATTTCCGAATAAGGTTGTGAGGAAAGGCGAATCGATGCCAAAGATTCCTTAGCGTCTAAGTATCCAGGGATGAAAAAATGACTTAGACTCGTCGGCATATTTGAAAGTTTCTTTACTAACAAAATCAGTGAGACGAGAATCTAGACACGAAGGTATGGCAGGTAAATTCAGATCGTTTCCGATATGTTTGTATGTGTATAGTGGAAGGTAGTTGTCCCTAGGAAGTTTATAGTTTAGCATTTGTTTGAATAGGTCGATGTTGTCCAATAGGTCGAGTTAATGCTACACTAAGGTTAGTCAGAATCGGTCATCCAAAATAATCATTGTTAGCTTTCATAATGCAAATAGTAAATTTACGTGATTGTTGCACCGCCGATATATCCTTCACAAGTAGGTGTTTGATGCTATATGAAATATCGTTCCCAAACGACAGATTAATGTGTGTACAGACAAACACACCCGGATGTACCTAACTTATCATCGCCGTCACCCGCCTTTATTTTAAATGTATACAAAGCTTTTTGTAGTTGTTGATTCTGATGAAATATCGATCCTTTTTCTAACGTTCTGCTACTTATTCTCACTTCTTATCCATGTAGTTGGAGATAGTCTTTCCGGGAAGTTACGTTGCCCGGTTTCCAGACAGATATCACTTAACTTTAATCTGTATTGACCATAAATATTGCCAGAAAGAGTTATGGCCGACTTTTCCTGTGGCCGCACATCTAATACTGGAGGTGACCTACGGAGCATTGAAGTATCCAGTTTAGCACTCCCAAAGATAAAAAATATTATAAAGCATAACTTTTAATGACACTAAATTAATAAATATTGGATCAAATCAAAGGGAACTTTGTTTTTGAAATATCACTAGTGCTTGTTTGATTGTTTGAATTTTGAATTTTGTTTACTGTAATTTAAATATGAGTAACTAATATGTAAGAGTTTCATTGGTCTGTGGGCTTACAAAAATTGAATTCAAATTGGGCCCTACAACTCCTAAGGTCCTGACTGTATGTAATTCTTACCGTCAATCAAGATTTTTTGGTATAATTCATCATATAGATCTAATGGCAGGACACTTTGGTTATGCTGTGTAGTTTTTCATAGGTTTCAACCAAACAGCTAATTCACTTCCTTATTTGTTGCCAATACACGGCTTGATATAACATAAATAGGAGGAGTAACCGATTGAAAACGATTGGTTATGGTTATGGGTTCTCGCAATTAACTTTAAATAATTCGATTACGAATGTTAATAATTTTCACTCAATTTCTTGTATCCTTGTGTAAGGCTAGAATTCTTCCCGTTTTCTCTGCCTACCTTCACTTATCTTATATCCGGAGATTATCTCGCGGGTTATAGATGACTAATAGGTGTTTTTGTTATCGAAAGCACTTTACATCCCGGACAAAATGTGTTTGTTGTTGGTAGTACCCATTACTGCATCAATTTTCCGCGGCTAAACTTTTGACATAACCAAATATTAGTCTTTGACGGGAAATCACTTGCGATACGAGGTCCGGACCTTTGTTTGGTTTGCGAGGCTTTGATGTTGATTTACCGTTCGTTTATCGATGTGCGTATTTCACGGCTGTTAAAGTCACTTTCCTAGAAAAATCATTTATAGGTGTATGTTTACTCAAGCGTATACGAAGGTACAAAGTATCAGGAATCCATGCCCTCCAACGAATTCCCTTTCACCCCCAACAAATAAAAGCATGACGGGATGTTATGAAAACGAAATAAAGATAATTTTCGTTCATCTACGCCGTTACGATTGAGTTCCTAAACTTGTTGGATTTTCAGAGTAGGCCTAATTCGAATAATTTCGACCGTAATACGAACCCTTCTGGGCAATTTTATCCGAGGCGTGAAGGAACCGTATTGATTATTTTTTAAACCGTACCAGATAAATTTTCTGACTTATTTCGAGCCTAATCGCGTAAGTGTGATAGAGCGATAGTTTTGCCGTGAATTTTATCAAGTCATTTGTCCCATTTAAACGTGCAGCAACGTGCCGAAATTGGATATGCTGATAATTTAGCGTTTCTACTTTCATAACTTTGTGGTTTACAGAAATTGGAACTCGATATGCTCTTTATTGGAAAACATGTTTGAAAATTTGAACGCCATTGATATAAGACACATTTTTCTACCCTTATTTATGCAGCGTTTAGAGACTCCTACGTGTTGTGAATTGTACAGACTTTTCTCATGCCTTGTTGACTGTGAATTTGACCGACATTGTATGTAGTAGGGAAGCCCAGTAACGTGCTCCCTCTTTGGCATAATTTCATATAAGAGCAATTGTAAACTGTTACACTCGAATTGTAAATCAACTTCCACTATAGGTAACCTTTTCAACAAAACGTCGCCAGATCGCTCTTGTAAACTATTAGTGAGTCGTCTGCCTGCTGTTGAAAGAGTAGTAGATCCGGCCGATCTTCTGCATTCCCCTCATTCTTGAAATACTAGAAGCAGTTTACGTAGAGAGCAGAATGTCGAATGAGAAACGTTAGGTATCGTACTCGAGTTAAGACAAAAATATTTGTAATAATCCCAGCAGACGACCATAGTAAGATTAGGGAATCTGAACGCACAGGTGTGTTATATGCTATATGATAGTGTTTTATAATTACGGATATATATGTATGTCAGGTAGATGTTATCTCTGTTTGGATACGCGTTTATCAATGTTTACTACTCCATACTCTTTACGTCCATAAATAATACTATTTTAGATATATTAGCAGGCCAACATTGCATACCGTTGTCTGTATTACTGATAATTTATTCCCTACTCCTAGCCGGCGTCTAGGTTGGCTATTGTAGATACAGTGAATAGCTCGTATGATGTGATTGACAAACGTGCTAAAGAAGGGCGTATAATGAGTGTATAGTTTATAGTTCCAGTGTGTTAGTTGAAAAGGGGTTGTAAATTATAAAAAGCCCTTTGCCATAAAGACTGAAAGCTCGTAGTGATGCAGATTGGTAGATTTTCGTTGGAACACTTACAATATAGTGTGTATTGCCCCCTGCTCTATTCCGCCTTTGGTGGCATTTCAATATTAAAATCAATTCTGAATACTTACTAGGGTCCTCTTCCCAAGAATTATACGACTAGCCCCCAAAGAAACTCATGTCGACATATACTATACTAGTTATATCATCGTCGAAATATGACCTGAAAACGGTTCTTTATCCATCCTCTAGATACGTGAAATTATTCTTATAATAAAGTTACTCGATAAGGTCTTTTGTGTGTGTGTGTGTGTGAAAAATCATCAAAAATCTGTTTCGTATTGTCAAATATTCCAACGAATCCGAACAAAAAATTTCTCGTGAGTTGACAGATGAGTTAGCTGCCAGGACACTTCACTCAGCACGTCGTGTCACGGTTCATCTACTGCATATAATACTGTTGGCAGTACATAAGTGCTATTGTTACCTCCAAACAATCCTGGATATTGTTCTCCGTGAGAGATGGCTGAATCTTCATAGACCCCCAAAGTTATCAGGCTTCTATTTACCTAGCAGTGATATTTAAACAGGTTGAATCTTTCTGTGTACTTCGTTTCCCGATTGCAATCAGATTGACCTCTCGCCACGCTAAACTTAGGATGCGGCTTAACCGGAATATAGTAGCAACAAATTCAACCGTGGTAATCTCTACCACCAGAGACTACATAGAGCAATAGACACCTTAGACAAGATGACTACTCATAAAGTTTCTCGCTATCTCTAGAGACATTCCGATGGGCGGCATTAGGTTGAAATATGTCAGTGACGTGTGGCAAAGATAGCTAGGATGCTATTAAAAGATTTGCTGGGAACCTAGCACTTAGTGACATAATATGCTTGATTTTCAATCCGTTCAACAGTATGCGTATACAATGGTTTGCCATTGTTCAGCTAGCAAATATTGAGCTCGTAAAAGTTTCAATATTGTAATTGAAAAAAAGTAATAAGAGACATGTACCCCCATTGCCGTCTCCGTGCATCGGTGATATTTATAAAGGCAGCGAGAGATGGGTGAGCAATAGTTGGCCGGTTGTCATCGAACAATCCGGCCGATAGTTGAACCAGGAAAGGAAGACAGACTCTGGAGTCTGTTAGATATCTTACCAAAGAGAATATCTACATAAATCATTTGTATCATAGTTAGATGGCATAGTTATCATCTTTTAGCACCGAATAGTTGTGAAATGAAGGCTTGAACGTTTCCCGGACTGCCCGCGATTCATTTGGTGCGTATAACGAGAGAACACGTCGACGAAGTAGTGTTTGAAAACAGTTTGCCCTAACGTGAACTTGGAACGATATAGTATAATTAAATCCGCCGCTTATCCCTACTCTTTCATGTGGGGTTTGTGAAGTGCAATTTCATTAAATCATTGACCTGGCAATCCTTTACAATAACTATTTCCGTTATACTTACGTCGCCCTGCCTTCTGTAGACACCATTTAGAGTTACTGAAGGATTGATATGAAATGCGTGTGCAAGTATAGAGTTTTTCAGTTTTAGCTAATATGTTGGGCTACCATACGTCCCATGTTTAACGGGATTGTCCCGTTTTTAAGGCCATGCTATGTACAGAAAAGTATGATATGTCGAAGACTAAATTATCATTCAATGCGATATTTTTATTTCGTACATTCTAGGTGATATTTTAATTCTGCATGTTCTGGACTGCCCAAAATGCATTCAATGTATAGCCATATACCTTTAAATGTGAACCAAATGCCGTTTTTTAAGCTCCCTGGTTTTTAGTTATGAAAATATGGTAGCCCTACTCATATGTGATAAATTCAGACAACCACCTGTATAGAAATCCATTTTGTTTGAGGAGCCTTTCATGTACGTAGTCAATTGGCTTGCGTCTGAACGTTCATGAATCACCCGCAGGATCGGAACTTCCACCAATTCGTGAAGGCAACTAAAATGAAGTTGTCGCTCCACGTACTTATTGGTCCTTCTAACGTACCGCGCTATTCAATGATTGACTGTTTAAAATGGTCGCTTTACCAAACGCTCTGACCGGGAGAGCGAAGAGGGGACGCTGGTCATGCAGGTGCGATTATTGAGTAGTTGCCAAGGTTCACCCTCTGATAGGAGAAGCGTAGCATCAGAAATTGACTCCAGTAATCCCAGGTAATTGGACACTGATACTGACCACGTCAATCAGATTTGACCGAAAGATCAGCTTTATGTTCCATCAAGTATTAGTTCAGGTGTAGTTTGACAAAGTGAATTGAGAAATTAGAGATTTAGAGAATCCTATTATGTGTTGTTTTAGCTTGTCAGTTAACGGATACAGTTCCAAACAGTTTTTTGTGTTGTTTTGTTTTTATATTGTCATATCGACGCCTATTTTAGGAATCCTCTGTGACCAAGGGTCAAATCTTTGTTCAAAGCCGGACATAGTAGTTCTGCGGTGCTGAATAAATCGCATTGTTTGCAGATAGTTGTTGGTAGCGAACGTGAATGGATGTTTTTGCTTGCTATCTTTAGAATTCTCCTTTTCAAGTAGCTCCAGCACAAATAAACTTGCGGTTTAAAGTACCTAACCCAATCTCGTGGTTCAAAACAGTCGTAAGTCTATTGTCAATGAAAATGAATGCCGCGGAAGCTCCTCAAGATGATCTATTGCTAAAGAAGAAGAGCAATCTATAGTCCTTGGTAAATAGATTGCGATTATTCCAACGACACAGTAATCTCGTGGCGCCATACGACCTGAGATTCAACAACAGCTCTGTCCTTAACCGATTCCTATCTTTGCTAACGACGCAAATATTTGAGAAAAAAATCCGCCTATTTGCAGCAAGACGAGGAAAGAAATGGCCATGATAAAACAACTGGACTACTGTCTCTCAGAGACATTCAGTTCCTCCTTCGTATCGGATGCTATAGTACGTCCCGCCACTACAGCTCATCATCACCTCACACCCTCGAACCTGTGTTCTTGTACCGGTTCGAGTACGATGGCGCAAACATCGGAAGATGACAACAAAGAATTAAAAATATCAACAGAAGATGACAATGAGCTGCCCCTGAACAACAGAAAATGCAGACAACCAGAAAGTGCCAAGTGCTGGCAGCAAACTAAACACCAGATCTTGACAGTCAAGCGGTTTCCTGGGAGAACCCCGCTATATGACCGGCGTACTGCGTGGCGATTACGTAATGTACAATTAAAAGACGTTCAAGTGCACAAAACTGGGTGTATGAAGCAGTCTCAAGAGTGTACCCCACAACACTTGTTCTGTGAGCAGAGATTCAAGAGAGAAGGCAATGTTAGTTGGATACGAGGCTCGCGATGGATGTGCAACGGATCTATCGAATCTAGGTCACGCTCTATGATGTCTTTACTTTTGATTTTGGCATTGTCCGTGATTCCATGTCTTACTCTTCCAATACGGTAAGTGTGTAGTTGTTTACGTAAATTCCGACTGTAAAAGATAACCTGATTAAAAGGAATCGCGGTATCGATACAGTGAATCGCCCTGAATAGTGATTTCAATGGAAGCTTTTAATGTAGATATAGTATAGTTGTTCTCGTTCATTTAATGTTCTGTATAGTTATATACTGTACGTCGTTTCCAATTGCACAGACTCGCAGGAAAATAGAATAAGTAATTGGGTTCGGAGCAACAGAACACAGCAATCATTTCCCCGCAAACGATATAGTTGTGATTGTAAATCCTATCATCTTGAAGGGTCCTTCAATATAGATATAGATCTCAGACAATATGACGACAATCCATAAACGTTTCCTACTTAATATTGTCTGTTTTCCCTGTATTAGTAATATGCATTTGTCAACAGACGCCGGCAAATATTAGCGGGTGCAAACACATACATAGAAATAATACGTTATCATCCTGCATTACATTCAGCGTATGAATAACGGATTCTTCGAAACTCGGCCAGTTTCCAGCACCATTGGTTCTTGGTTTTGCGGGATGAACCATCGTTTAATAGTGGTACACTGTTTTCATTGTTTCAGATGACACCATGTTGTCTTTTATTAGTAATTAATAGTGGCTTGGGCCTTAAAAAGGCTCGATGACTTTGAAATATTTCGGGTGGCATACCGCATTATTTCTAGTACTGGAAATATCTAGAAATGTACGCTTGGGTTTTCATATTTTTTCATTTCGTTCGAACGAAAAAAGATGTGCCGGGTCAGCCGTTGCCAAAGAACAGGTAGTGTAATATATAGTTCCGACTGTCAGATATTCTTACCGTTTTGGATAATGCATTTATTAAAGTTGTGACACCTGTCACTGTTGGATTACTTAATGCAGTATTGTAATGGATTTCATGGATATGTCGTTTTCAGTAGAGCATTTCCGGTATCAAAGTTTCACCGTTTCAGTATCTTAGCTTATATTTCATACCAGATTTTCCACTGTTAATATTGTTGAAAGCATATTCGCGCATGTTGATCAACAATGTGTATGTTGTCTCATGAAATTATCTGATGCGAAATAGATAAAATCGTGAAAACGTATCAGTTTACGACAAATTGATCATCACAGTCTAGCCCACTTATCCTCTGAGATTTTGCCGCAGAAAACGCCTTGTGTATCTGCCCACCATCTGTATACTTTTGTGTATAGCTATTTTTACAAAGGCTGGATTGTGAGCGCATTATAATAAAGTTTACTGTTGTGAACTGACTGTAGTAGTAGAACGAAATCGAAAGATTATATCGTTGTGATTTATCTTCCTGACAATATTCATAAAAAAATTCTCTGTCTTGTTTTAAACCATGTTAAATAGGAGTGTGTAGGGGGCTTCTTGAGAGTTATGCCCCTCATAATTACAGAAGAGGTGAAGAGGTATAGGTTCTTGGTATAGCTAGAGGCCGAAAATAAGATCACCTTCCCATCCTTAAAATTCAATTCAAGCTTTTTTTGTATAATTTCCTAATTTTCGTCCAGTTATATAATGTCTCGTCGCTATTGCGTAAAGATAAAGTTTATCGTTTTGCAACCAAGAAATAGGCTTTGCCTTTTCCCTCTCTGTAGTTGCGTTACGGAAAAGATTCATGTTTGTACTACAAGGGTAATTCCGTACATCTTGCCTGTTGTTCCCTATGTTGTTCGTCGGCGGTAATACATTGTGTATGCTGAGAGCATTACTTAATGGATCTGCAGAAGAATGGGATTAACTTTTGACGTCTGAGGTCGAAAGAAATGTGTTTATTGAAAAAGAATGAAGGCCGTATCCACTTGAGTGGCTAATACCATACTTAATAATAAGCCGTAATGCTGAAAACTTAGTTCCTCGATTTGTACTAAAGGAACGGGGTAATGCATAAGGCTTCATTGATTCTTAGAGCCGATTAGTTCTGCTACATGCATAATCTTTTAATGATCCAGCACGTATTGTTCTCATATCTTAATCCTATCCTTCAGCTGCAGTGTTAAACCATAATTCTTTGAAAGTATTATAATTCAATACAAAATAAGTTCTGTACATATGTACAGCCATATAGTCGCTGTCTATAATTTGCTACACGTTAAGGTCAGATAAGAATTTTTGGGTATTAGATGATCTCCGGATTCCCTTGCAAAATCTCAATTAGAATAGTTGTCTTCCCGTATTTATTTAGGCCTAGATTTATTATTTCCCTATAATTTGCGAATATTTCGAGAAAATTGCAGGTTGAAAGTTCATACCTCCCACCTAACTTTGAAGATACCTTGTGTACGTTGTACAGCGTAGCATAATACAAAAAAATAGTGTAATGTGTGCTTTTACCCACCCGACCTCTGCGAAGATTTTGCAGAGTAGAGTATCAGTCGGATAACAGGGCTTATCGTGAGTTGCTAAAACTGATCGAAGCGAAATTGATACTGATCTCTGCTTCTCATATATCACATGTTATTTATTCAGAAATCGATGATTCTGGATAACTTGTCGAGGAGTTCATTGGTACTTGTTCTCTTAATCCTCCTATATGCCAACTTTCTCGAACCATTATACAAACAGTGTAGTGTATTCTCTGTCTCTCGCTCTGATGGCTCTCCTTTATGATTTTAACATAGCCGTCTGGTGGTCATATAACATCTTTTTGTCAACAATTTACCTGGACGTTTAAATTGTCTTTAAGGTAACTGACAATGGTTGGAAAAGAAATAACTAAGTTACGTCAGCGCGAACAAGAAAACAGCAATAAATCCGTGAATGAAAATGGCAAATATTTGTCTAGCTAATCAAACAATTCCGAAAACTAAACACACTTTCTAGTCGACAATGGAGAACATTAGGATTCTGTTCAGCAAGCATGGCGATCGAACCTATGTGTTCCATTACAATAGCCGTGTTACCAGTACGTAATACTCGTAAAACATTTTGTATACATTTTCGTCACCCGAATATAACCAGCCTGACTCACTGCTTGAATGCACCGTTGTTGTCAAATACAGTACTGTATACTATTAGACTTGCAAGTTCCCACTCTGGCTTGATAGTGTTGCTATGACTCTACTCCCGTTGTCTAGACTTGACACGTGACGCGAAATAGTCATGTCAAGTCCTAGTATTAGTAACTAATATTACTCGAATTAAGAGTAAAATGTCGGAGGTAGGGCTGGTAGAGAGCGCGTGATAACGAAATGCTAAACCTCGTATCGACCCGTGAAGAAACGCATCCAAATCTCTTCAACAGAAGATTACTTGACACGTATAATCAGTTCAACCGCATAGTCATAGTCCTTTTATCCTGACAACCCACCGTGAAGTGATTGGCATAGTTTTGTCACCATTAGTTATTCATAAAAGATTATCATCACCCAGAAGTGTTTTTCAAACAATCCCCGTACCTGGTCATCCGCATGTGAATCCTTTTAACTTAACAGGCCTGGACTCCTTCATTTATTGTGAAGGGTACATTGGACAGTACGAAATGATGCATGCTAGAAATATCTTTCAATGAGACACATGACATAGTTAATCTTACACATCACATATACTAGTACTGGTATCTCGAGCGGCTTAGAATGTAGATCAGGGGTGACGAACGATGCTCCGTGGTGCATTGTACCCCGGCTAAAATAATAAAGTAGAAAGTCTACTCATGCAAAAAGTATTCATCGAAAACCGAATTAAAGAAAAATTATACAACGGGAATTTAAGTACTGCAGCTCAAAATGCGATATAGGTATCAATAAATCATGTAAAATTTACGTAATTGTTAATAGAATTGAATGGGGGAACCTTAACTCGTGCATGATTGGCGCATGGAATGAATAAGTTGGATAACTCCTGATATATATAGCTCTGCTATATGCCACTAATACATAGCAGAAGTATAAGGTCTGTAAATCCCCATTCACAGCTTGGACCCTTAGGAGGTTATCCTTGCGTTTGTGATGTTCTTCCCAAATTTGAACTCTCTTCGTATGCGTGAACTGCAGCAAGTTCTCCTAAGTTCCCTATTTACATATGCTGTGCACAATATTTATTCAATTTTTTATTTATTTCACGAATGGTCGGAAATCGTAACCACTTGAATCCGCTCGTAAACTTCAATTTCCTTTTAATCATAAATTTCGTATCATCAAAGCCATAGGTGTTGTTTGCTCACCGCGATGGTCTGTCAAACACACAGTGCTTTTGTTTTCGCCATTACCGATCAAAAATGGATGTGAATTTTACCGTAGGTACACAAACAAGTAGAAAACGGTGTGAAAATCGTATTCATCGTGTCCGGTTTGTCTAGGACAAAGACCTCCTCGGTGTTCTTTTATGTATGTACCTGCTCGCAGGAGGGGTAACTTAGTTGTTGACTTAGGCAGTATTTCTCTGCGGTGAACTCTAAGTACGACCTTGGTACAGTGTCGATGTAGATGACGTGATGCAGCCCTGTAGCGGTGGATTAGGGTAAATAGAACGCAATGAATTGCGGTCGTAAATGTGTTGGAAAAGTGCTGGCCGCATTTATGGACGTGACCGTTATAATACTATATGATATTGTCTCACCTGGTATCGGGTACACCTAACATTTTACTGTTTCCCTATAAAAGTGTGTTTGATTGGGAAAGTTTACGACTTAGCAAATAGTACGCAAACGTAATCATTTGTTATCATCTTTTGTTAAATGCCGATGTAATTGCTGGTTAGTGA
>QRAM01000052.1:4873-140297 GCA_013436055.1 Halocynthia roretzi | reverse complement strand
AGACTAGAAAATGACAATTAATGTCTTTTCAAAATGTTGAGAAGCTCGAACATTTAGGCATTACTGCATAGTAAAAACTTGATTCCAAAGATATTGTCCTATTGTTTTCATTGGCAGTCCTTTGACGTGACTTGACAATCACTTCAGCAATACTGTCTTTTCTTAATATAGTTAAACTAATTCTGTTGTGCTTAGTTGATATACTGCGTAAAAATATATGAAAAAGGTTTGGATTAAGGGTCAAGTGAATCAATTCTCTCAAAATCATGGTGGCATTCAGTTGAAAACGTGAAGATTCAGCCCATACCCATCCAAAAGGATGGTACCTGTATCCAGTGGTCGGGCTCAAAGTTTTCAGCAACTGATCCTCATTCTTTATATCCCCAGATTCTTTTGCCGATTGAATTTATAGAAAAAATATGCAGCCAATAATGCTTTGAATAAGAGGTAACTTTGATTCATAAAAGAATTCAAGAACCGGCTTACAAACCAGTTCTCACCAGTTCCGAACAAACTGCCACCACTACATGTATCCCTGATGAAAATCACTCACAGTTAGACATCATTGCGAAGCAATCCGGGGTAGAGCTGCTTGCTATTGCTAGAACGATATTATCATATAATACACTGCCGTCTAGTCTGATTAAAGCATTAGTCTTCAGTTTTCGGAATGAAACTAGATCGATTATTTAAACGAGTTGTACGCAGGTAGGTAGGTCCCTGAGCGTGATAACATAACAAGCTCTTTAATGAGCCATTGCAAGCATGTTATCTTGCCTTGACGTAATCTATTTCAGTTCACCTTACTTCCACCGTTTGAACTAGTGCATTAGACTACGATGATTAATCGTAAGCACGGATACGTCTTTCAACAAATTTTTCTTACGTCAGATGGGAAATCGGTCCATACGGGCAATGTTCGGTATCTTGTGGCCGCGGAGTTCAGTCGAGACCGGTCGTGTGCCGTCGAATGCCGGAGGGTATTGCTGACACCAGGCCGCGAAGGAGCGGAGTCAGGCTGCCGGATATAATGTGTCCGTCACCTAGACCTCCAACTACACGAGCTTGCTCCCTCGTAGGCTGTGCTCCTGAGTGGATACCGGATCAGTGGTCACAGGTAAAAAAAAAACTTGAGTTAACAATTAGGTAAAGTGCTGTGGTTTTTTGTGTGAATAATGCATCGCGAAACGAATCCAGTTAATTATTATGAGGCGTTGAGAGAGTTCTTTGGATAATTAACCGGAAATCCCCGGGGATAAAGGCAGTAGTTTTCCGTGACAATATTATTTTCCTATCTAGCCTAGCTTACCCTGCAGTCCCATCGAAAAAATTCCCAAATTCATTTATGGCCCCATGCACTGTTGCAAGAGGAGTTTAACTGTTATATAACTCGACCACAAATACGAATACTTTTGGGGCTGGTCTTCCATTCCTTGTACCATATAACTACTCAACCAAGGAGCTGAATATGAATCTACTTGAGCGGCCACAGAGACTCCTCATATATAGGAGAAGTCAGAAGTAATTGAAGAAAACCAAAGAACTAAATTCCGACACATGCTAAATGCACAATTTGACTGAGTGCATTTTAACTATATAAGGGCATTTATTTGGCGACATGGAAGAGGTTTTAGAATAAACTAATATAGTACCAACCTATTTTCTACAGTGTAGTCGAACTTGTGGCCGGGGAGTCCAACAACGCGATTTACGATGTACCCAACGTCTCGCGACGGGATCGACCGTCCAAGTCCCGCAAGATTACTGTTCCCGGATTCGTCCCGTCACTCGAAGGAAATGTGCTATGCTCGATTGCCCACCACGATACATAGTTAAACAATGGTCCAAGGTAGGTGTACAATAATAAAGTAAAGTTTAAACAGGAAGCTTACGACTGACTCCAACCTTATGTCCAGTGTTCGGAAACCTGTGGATGGGGTGCTCAGATTCGTGAGCTGATGTGTATGCAAGTCGCTGCTGGAGAACACAGGGCTCGGGAAGTTGATTTCGACCGGTGTTCACAACTGCCGTTGCCTGTATTGAAAAGAAATTGCAGACATAGAAAATGTCCAGGTAGAGTAAATTATAACACTCTATTTTTATTCTCGCAATCATCCCCTGTTCTCACGCAAACTCGCTGTAGCTATGTATTTTTAATTCATATGTTTTGACATGGGAAACGTTCTAATGACTCTGCATTTCTATATACGTTGTTTCTAATTTTATGTGTGACCAGCCTACGTACGCCTATAGCGAAATAGCTGTTAGGTAAAGTGGATGCCACTTATCATGATCGTGGTTATTTTTTAATTCTGGTATTGTTATCACTATCAATCGGTCCCAGAACATATTTATATCATTTCATATCCCACCCTTCATGTTATCAGTTTGTTGTTGTTATCAAAATAAGACTCTCCCGAAGCGATCACAATAAGCACTGTCCACTATATACAGATTACTATTTTCGCTGCTGCAGAACATTACAGCGGTATAAGTAGGATTCCCCCCACCGCTTTCATTATATTTGAAAAGTTGACAATGATTTTTTCTTGTAGATACTGACCACACGCATACGGGCTCGTTAGCAAATCGAAGAATCCAGGAAGAGCATCGAATTTACGTTCAAACATCAAAAGAGTCCAAAATTCGTCTCGTAGCAGGGATGAGGGCGTATGTGTATTCTCGGGTGACGGTCATCATGAGATGTCCAGTAGTAAAGTAAATATTCCATATACCAATCCTATGAACCCGTTGAACTTTGAGCTTTAAACCTGCAACTTTGAACAGGTTTAAAAAGTCTTTGATCAGGTGGAAATTGAATGGCACTCCAATAAGGTATGAGGATTCTCGTCTCACCTTATTGCCTGATAACAGCATAAGAATAAGGAACACACAGGACATCGATGCAGGAGAATATACTTGTGTAGCCGGCAATGAGGAATCCAGTATATATCTGAGCCTCATAGCTGAAGGTAGCTTAATAGATTTAACAATATTACAGTGAAATTAATTTACTAGTTATGCGAAAAACTTCTTGCAAAGATTGTGATTTGACAAATTGTAAGTGACGATATTCTTAGAAACGAAGTGACAATTATTTGGTTAGATAGCTTTTTATATGATATACACAACATTTCTATTGGGTTTGGTTATCTCTGCTGAAGTTACCTATTAAAATGGGTTGTTTTGAATTATTGAACCGTCGTTAAGCGAGGCACACTGTACATTTCAGTAGTAAGCTAATTTTAGTTATGTAAATAAGTCTTTACTGCTAATACCGTAAGGACTAGCGAGCTTGTATTTAGCAACTAGGTGCTATTTCGCTAGTCATTTGCAATTAACAATACGTATTCTTCCTAAATAAAATATTTCTCGTATCTCAGGGGAAACTCCTGACATTTCATCACACGGCTCCGAGGTTTTTGAAGATGACGACAAAATCGAAGCCGAAATTGACATTGATCCTGTCCATAATGATTTCCTTCCGACAGATAGCAAGAATAGATTCCCCTCTTCTGGTCGACAGAATACTCCCGAAAAGTACATCCAGAACGACCAAACTCATTCGTCGGAGATTTTACCAGCGTTTGGCCGGGAAATCGGACACCTGTTGCCGGCGAGCATTCTAACTTTCCCAACGCTCAACGAATCCCGGGCAATGTCTCCAGACCCTGTTACCATTCGTTTACGACATGATGAAGCACGTATCTCTCACGTTGGGCCCAAGTCTTTTGATATTATTCCGTCTACGGAAAGAAAAGGGAGAATGAAAGATATACGAAGTGCTGAAGACGAACTAACGAGATTACTTGCTGCTGATGGAATCAGTATGTCCGATAAGGAGGTAGGAGATACTGTTGTATATTTTTCTGGGGGTACCATTATCCAGGCTCACTTTTTTCAAGAAATGAAGTCGTGTTTTGTCCACTTATTTAACTTCTAAGCCCTTTCGCATGATCATGCAACAATACATACGGTCAATTTAGAAGTGAAAATTCAGTGGGTGAGTTATTGTTTTTATTTTTACTGTTATTCCTTCGTTTGCATTCACAGATGGAGAGCATTCTGTTAAATCTGTCCGAGATATCAACGCCCATTCCATCAAGGAATAGAAAACACAATAGCGGTAACGAATTCAGTCAAAATAGCGGAGGAATTAAAACGATTGAGATCCTTCCACCACCCAAAGACATTCACCTCGTACCACTCGATCAAGAAATCCCTGATAATCATAACATCGATGGTGTTTTCGATATAGATCGTCCGGGAGATAGTCGTTCAGTCTTCCCAAGCACCGATGAACATCTATCCAACAAGAAACCTCTGTCCGCTTCCGGCACTCTGATTTCAATCAATCATGATCCGATGAAACCTCCTTTGGTTCCATTAACCGACAATTACGAAGACTATGTGGAGCCTCACATATTAATCCAGCCTACAGAAGCGCCTTTACAATTGGACAAACAGATTCTTACGTACGTGGGTGGTCCACTAATTGTGTCTGAGGCCGATTCAGTGACTTTGTTATGTGAAGCTTCTGGAAATCCAACTCCTTCCATTTCTTGGCTTAAAGATGGGATTCAGATTTTCTCTAATGATAGGTATGATTTTTTTTCCTACCTCGAAGCGTATGATTAGGCTTAGTGATGTATTTCGCTGGTTTATTTTTCTGTCAGTTTTTAAGTTATCAACCTTTCGTGCCATAGCACTGAAATTACGTAATGTTCTCACAGACGGGTTATTCTTTACGACCACTCACTGCGTCTTCTTAATCCAACAAGAGACGACGGCGGAACGTACAGTTGCAGGGCTGAAAATCTTAGAGGGACTGATTCTTTAAGTACGCTATTGAATGTAGCGGTTACTCCAAGAATCTTGTCTACGGTCGAAAACGCTATGGACTTGACCTCTTTTGATTTCGACGTCACCGTTGGTTCCATTATAAAAGCACGGTTAGGTGGAACACTAAGGATACGATGTCCTGCTGAAGGTTTGTCGTATTACATTGTTTTGTTCAAGAATATTATTTACCAGCAGGGTGACCCGTCCTTGTCGTACGAATTACATATCCAGATTCTTGTTTTTGGCGCTAGTGGGCGTTAGAGTGGGCAAGTATGATTTTATCCCCTCCGGACCGACACGTTTCGGTTCGTGAGTCGAAATTCTAGCTAGGCTCAACTATATAGCAGTGCGGTTACCGGAATAATTGCCAAGGAAAACATGTTGCAATAAATAGGCATGCTTAACTATTTCCTTCCTTAAATTACTCCTTTTGTTGTCAACGTCAGGTTTCCCTGAACCATACGTGAAATGGGATAAGGACGTCTCTGGTCTAGGTGATAACATGCGTATTTTAGCTGACAACACTTTGGAAATTTCTCCAACAACTACAGCGGATCAGGGTCTCTTCAGTTGCGTAGCTTCCAATCCGGCCGGGAGCGATTATCAAGCATCTGCGCTACTTCTATTCGGTATTACATTTCAACATACTATTGTTATTTAATAAGTAATATTCACTTTTCTCCTTTTTATTTATTGTTAAATTAGTTGCAGTTTCAATTATAGTTAAGTAACTAATGTTGATGACACCCCTACCAAACACATTCCGCCCCCATGAGGCTAGATTCTAAATTCCACAAAAAATATAGATTTATATATTAATGCCTTTTTCACCTTCTAGGCATAGGATACCATGAAAATCATGTTTTACAATTATGATACTGTTATGTGTTTAAAGGAGGATTTTTACTCAAAGAGAAAATGGATATTTTTTAATTTTCCCATTCCAAGTTTTCTATTCTTCCAAATTTGTCGCCCGGTGCACACTCCCCCAACTACTCCGACTCATATGCGCCACTTGTATTGTGTCATGCATGTGATTCATGTGCCCAGATGCATTTCATTCATTTTGTTTATCAATATCACAACAGATTTGACATCTCAGTTCATAAATCATAGTAGAAAACTCGTACCTAATCGGGAAGGCATGTGTACTCTAATAATTACTCGATTTATGCTTGCTTCGCTTCAACTGAGTAAATCAAGTATAAAATTTTGGTTGCCTGATCATTTTAATGGTATTCCAACTAGCGTAGACGATAAACAAGAGTCCGAGTCTCACCCAGTCTACGACCAACCAATATGAAAGGTTTTGGGAGACGAATCGCACGAGTGTGGGTGGAATAATAATTGGATTGAGTTGTTTTCAAAATCAAATTACAATCATAAACGCTGTACACTAATCCAGCGTTTATTGTGATTCATAGTAAACTGGATTTCATAAATCATGATTCCACTTCAGGATAGCTTAATGGGCAGTGATAAATTTGTCTGTGAAAATAAGTTACATTTAGTTTGTATTTTCCGGTTCAACAGATTTGAGAATTTGATGTGCCTATTTCTTACTATATAAGCAATGTAATTTGAAGTATTACAATACAGTATGTAGATGGCGATATCTAGGCCCACATTTACGTCATTCCAATGATTAAACTCTCTCTACTCCTTTGTTTGGTGCTATTATAGTCTGCGATCATTTTAGGGGATTAAGGTAGCGGTTAGGGTTGGACTTATAATATATTTTAATATAATAATAATAATTATTGATTCTTTCAAATTGAAATTACAACCCAAACCTGAACCTGCTGAATGTCCTGGATGCTCTGGACCGCAACATATATTCACCGTGAAAGTTTCTCGTATTCCTGAGATCTACCAAAATTTCATTCATGTTACTACTTGCCTCCTCCGGCAGCGCGTTTCCGTGAACATATATAACGTATAACTTTCAAAAATTTCACTCCTTTGTCGTATGAATGCTATTTTAATTACATATATCCGAAATTGACTTCTAATAATATTCTACAGTCCAAACTTCAATTAATAGTTACACAGATTTCATCTTCTTTCCGCTGGTGTACTGAATCCACTTGGTAAACTTTTTTTTGAAAATTATAGATCCACCACATGTAAGCGAAGATATGACTGTGGTGCCCGAGTTAGAAGAAAATGGAATGTACGGATTTCCCCAGCTTCTAATGACGGCTGTTCAAAAAGCAACGTATAGAATAAGGGCTGGCTCAAGTGTCATAATGGGTAAGGTGCATTTTTGATGCATTTACACTCAATTTTTCTGTCCACAACTTGCCTATTTCGATGTTCTGTATTGAGGTTATGAATACAGCCATTAAATACAGCTTCTGTAATGGAACTGTACTCTTCATATATGACAACATGAGCAATCTGCTCTTAAGTGTAAAATTCGTTGTTTAATTTCGATATAAGTGGATATTTTATTACTGGAATACAGTTATGAGACACCCACTTAGACATCTCAGCTTATTTGCACCAAAAAAATGCCAAGCGTGTACATAAACATACGTTCCGTACCGTTTCCCCTTAGTTCAATTTTTGCAAGTCTAGCCACTTCAACCATCTTAAGTGTATTTGGTTGTTTTTAAACCGAAGCTATACCCAAATGACTCTGGTGGATAAAATTCAATGGCGTTCTGGATCACGTCACCATGTCAATTTTGAAAGCCAATGTTTACAGATTTCTGAACGTTTATCATCTCCCTCGGAACAGAGTGTATGTAACATGAGACAAGGCGGATTAACTTGGCTTATTTTCTACCGAGACCTAGAAAAATCAGCTCAATCTTTTACTGTTTTATTATGAGATGTTAAGTAACCGTTTTTAGAACTCGAAACGTTTCTAGATCTAATTTTCAATTATGTTCAATCATTCTGCTCGCCCTAGCACGAGATGGCATTGTTCTCTTGTAAGATTATCTCCTCGATATCCCGCAAACCCTATTATCTGAATTAAGAATAGGTTATTGTTAGCCTTCATAACATTATTTTCAATCCGTTAGCTACTGTCAGACCTTGGACCAAAGTAAACAGACTTCAATATCAAGTTATGGATCCAGGCAATGTCACTCATATTCTTACGTTGAAGTAAATTACAGTAATCCCTCACCTATTGCGGTTAGGGCGTTCCAGAGCCTCCCGCAATAGGTGAAACTCCGCGAAGTAGAAACCACATGTGAATATATTTAAAAACGTATTTTGAACCATTGTAAATCATTCACACACTCTTATGGGGGGGGGGGGGGTTTCCCACAATCATTTGACCAGTTATTTAATTTTTTTAGCGCTTAAACATACTAGTACTGTACGTCACGGCATTTATCACGAAATAAAATACATACAATATTACATTAAAGGGGGGGGAATACAATATTATATAAAATCCGCGATGTTGTGAATCCGCGATAAGTGAACCGCGATATAGCGAGGGACGACTGTATATGCGGCTAGATTATATTTGTTTAGCTTCTGGAAGTATTTTAAATTAATAGTTTCATCCTGGGTATTAGTTTAAAAATGATCACGTGACGTGGCAATAACGTAAATACTCGAAGCTTGCCTCGGTCTCAAGTCAAGACGAAACGTATTCTGTTCAAGTAGAGTCATATCTATATTCAACTCGATATATCCATGTCAACAAGTACTGTAACCAATGACCGGTTGTCCTGTACTGTTGTTGAGCTGGTCCGAAGGTCCTCTATCAGTTGCAGGCCTCGAAATCTTGATTTTATTTATCTGTAATGATTCAATAGATTGTGTTCAAATCGAATTTCACCATATGCCATTATAAAACTTATATAATATATATTCCATACGTATTTGGCGATAGGTATGCATACAAGACTGTAGATCGCAAGGGGGTCTTATCCCCTTCGTGATCTTAAATATTTTAGGACACTATTTTAAAAGCCGGAAGGTAAAAATACTAAACGTTTTTTCGTGGTATAAAAAAGGTTCATATCAGTGAAGGGATTTTCTATTTACCCTTATCGAACAAAGCTTTGCTTTACAACTTTTCTTGCTTCGTAAACCACTGGTAATTCCCATGAACTGTATAATTCGTTTCACGGGGTCGAATTACAAAATATCTTTTCGAAGCTTTTTACACAAATTACCAGTAATTTCTCTTCTCTAGATGTGTGTTTCTTTGTTTGGTTGATGATTAATGATACCGTGGTTGCGATACAGCTTAATGTGGATATGTACGGTTGAGACCTTTGCTAACGATATCTGCTGCTAATTACTTGTCTAACAATGGAATTTAATGTTCGTACTCGTACATGAAAGTGTTTCTTGAGCCGCGGTAAACAACTTATTATGCCTTAACAAATGGGGTTCGTTGTTTTTGAATCACGCATTGTCTCGTCCTTGGTCTATTTTTTCCGAAGATTTGGTCTGCTGATCTGATAATTAGTAGAATAGCGCATTCGCGAGCGAGCTTGGATTATTTGTAAGTTAAAAATGGTAAAACGTTTTGTTAAGTTATTGATATATGCCCAGCATTTACTATTGGCACTCGTACGTTGATAAATCCCCATTGACCTTTATGTCAGGCCTTTTCAAATAAGATACTCGAGTCCAACTCGAGTCTAACCTTTACCAAGTGCAGACGGTATCAAGTACACTAGAACGCGGATTCTTTGATGTAATTCATGACGAGGCCTGGATGATACTTGTGAAAGGCTTACGCGATAGGTCTCTTTAGCGAAACGAGCTCACTACAGTACTGCCATTCAAATATTCATACTGACAATAATACAACATTAATTAGTGGCTATTGTTCATTTAAGGATGTCCAGTGGCTGGCTTTCCCAAACCCGAGATGACCTGGACTTTTAAAGGAAGGCCTATTGAAGAATTTGTTCACCTTCTCGATCATCAACTTCTTCTCGATGGAAAAGTTCTGCAAATACCCGAAATAAACGCGGGAATGGATGAGACGTTCGCTTGCATTGCCAGTAATGGTGGTGGCAATCTCACCACTACCTTGAAGCTGCAACTAATAGGTAATTTGAAGTTACTAACCCAAACGATAGCATTATTATTAAACGAAAATTGTTTCCGCTCATAGAATACTCGTACGTGAAAGGCAATCTGACGACGTGCTCTGCCACATGCGGTGGAAATGGAAGTCAATATATAAATGTTCATTGCGTTGAAGATGGGGTAAAACCTGTGGAAGATTGGTACTGCATGGGAATGCAGAAACCAATAATCAAAATGGTGCCTTGCAATAGGGTGAATTGCCCTCCAAAGTGTGTGGAGATTTACTGCATTGTTTTCATTGTCATATTCATACAGACATATGCATAAAAAATATTTATTACCTTAACAACAGCTTATTTGAAGCAAAAACTGACAGCACTCCGCTTATTGGCAAAAATAGCCAAATTTGAAAAAAAATATACATTATGTGAGATACCCGTACCTGAGACCCTCTAGTGACATCTTGCAGACAGAATTGCTTTTGAAATAATTCAACTGCTCTGTGGAATACTACAATGTTCAGTAGGTCTCGGTCGGGCCGTATAAAAGTGCAGATTTCGAACTGCCTTTATAAATTACTAGGAGTTATGGGCACACGAACATCCATATACACACACAGTTTCTCGTTTATTTATGAGACTATTCGTTAGTTTATACTGCATTGCAGGTTCTTCACTGGCCCTTGGTCACCCTGCTCGCAAACCTGTGGAACTGGTAAACGAACTCGCGCGGTTTCTTGCCGCACAGTGATGTCTGATGGAAGTTATCGGGAAGTTGCGGATTCACTTTGTTCAAACAACGGCCCGATGTCCATCGGTAGCGATACGTCTAACGAACGCCCGCTCGACCGAGAGACCTGCTTGCTGGAATCCTGTCCGACTTGGGAAACTGGAAATTGGTCACAGGTAAAATTATTTTATTCACCTTTCACTAGATTACGTGGATGTTTTTTTCTATATCCGGAAAATTCATTCGAGGTGTTGTTTCCTTTCTTTGGACTTCTGGAGGCGGCGTTTAAGTATGGTCCCATATTTCCTGTTTAATAATTTACAAAAATTAGCACATGGATTCCGAGTGGAAAGTATTTTTCTTGATACTAATACCTATTGTACTACAACAGTGCAGTCGCAAATGCGCAGGCCGAGGTGTGGGTCTACGTGTAAGGAGACTTTACTGCGTAAAACCAAACGGCACCAAAGTATCTCGATCGGACTGCAAACAACCGGAACGTCCAAAAAGGTATGTAGATATAGAATATTGGTTCTGTATTTATTGTAATGTAATTTAATTGTATATCTCAAACAAGGAAATTTGTAGTTTCCTATTGAAAACATGTGATTTCCACGAAAATGTAAGAATGGGATAACAACGGGTTTACTCCCATAAATCCTCGTTTCTCCTGGTAAATAAACCGAACAATACCCTTTTTGTTACATTTGGTTCAGCCTTTGGAAGCTGATAAAGCTCCTAAACTAAAAAACGAATGACTTTACACTATTGTGCCAAACATTTTTGAATACTTACATGCTATAAAAATGACATCATTTCGCCTTTACTCGAGATTCTGATTCGCAGGAGAGAATACTGTGCTAACAGCAAGTGTCATCCTGTGTGGATAACCAGCCGTTGGTCAGCATGTTCAAGAACGTGCGGCTCGGACGGGATCCAGACCCGAATACTTAGTTGTGTATATCGTGGAAACAGACGACAGCAGGCCGGTCTACTGTGTTCGAAAGGGGTCAGGCCGCCCGTTACCGTACCATGCAATAGAATAAATTGTGGTAAGGATTTGAAAATTATTCCCTGTGCTCAGGTGTGCCTGCACGTGCTTGCTATTCTCTTAGTAATTGAATGCTTTTGGTGATTACCCACCGACTTTCCAGATTTGCCTCTTGATTTCTAAGCTCTCTCTCTCTCTCATGTAGGAAGAAGATGTTCATAGTGCTTAACAATGTAGGATATTGAAACAGACACATTTAAAAAAGAGAATAAATAGGTTAATACAAGTAATTCTTAAAGGATAATTGGTTCTCCCAGAGACGAATGAAACAGAAGGGTTAACCATTTTATTTACCCATTCTTTTGGAACAACGTCGCCGTTTCTAAACGGCACGGGGCGAAAAATATGGGAACAGGTTTCATCAGGGTCCAGAGCGGTTGAAATCCTACTTAGGACAGCTTTAGCGTCCCTAGCGTCCAAAATATTATTGTGAATGTATCTTGCTCGCGTTAAAGTCTTACCCGGATAGCCCTGATAGTGTTTGTATATAATGAATGTCATTAAAACACCAAATGAGTTTAAGGCATATCAGTCAATTTCTTTACAACGTTTACAATACGAAGTTTCTGTTT
The DNA here is from genome assembly GCA_013436055.1 of Halocynthia roretzi. Lineage (NCBI taxonomy): Eukaryota > Metazoa > Chordata > Ascidiacea > Stolidobranchia > Pyuridae > Halocynthia > Halocynthia roretzi. The sequence continues at coordinate 128,087 of QRAM01000052.1, read as the reverse complement.
CGGAAATTGCTATTCCATAACAGAAGCAATTGTTCAGATCGTTTGTAATTATAGTAATAAAACATGTGTGTTCTTAGTGTGTCTATACCTATCCTTTTGATAACCCTTTCAACCATCTCCTGATTCTTTTATACCTTCCATAAATCTATAACTTTTCCTCTTCCAGGTCAGCCTTCTTCCGTTCATCATGTTACAGGTCAGTATAACCTTCAAAATAGTATACAATACTTTATTTTGTGGTAGGCAAAAATTATCTTGCTGATTGCATAACTGCCTTGGTGTGAGATTTGCATGCGAATTGCAGAACAGTAGCTAACTCTGTTTCTATCGCCTTCCATATAAATTATAAAGTGTTCCTTGATAAAAAATAATCATGTTAGCAGTTATTTTTTTTTTTTTTTTAAAGTTAATTGTAACGAGCATGAATCATGTTAGCAGTTGCGTAGCTACGGTATGACACGTGTCTTTGGCGCCACCTAAGGGCCGCCTGTGAGCAGTTAGAACTCGCAGCGTCGGATAATATGTTGTTATCTGTTGATTATCATGGGTGACAAATACTAGTATCGGCCAGATTGGTAAACTACTTGTGTAAATTATTACGTAAAATTCTAGTGCTTGGAGCCGCATTCCTTTTAAAAAATCGATATTTGTGTAAATAATATATATTATAAATAATCCATATTTGTGAGCTGATATCATGGTGAATTTATCTAAGTGTAAGATGTTTGGATAGTTGAGTTGCCATCAGCGCTATTTTCTTTAGATACGCCATTGCATTCATGGAATTCAATACAAAACATATCTTTTGAGAAGTTATTCCTACTTATACAATATAGTATGAGAAAATATAACCTGGGTAAGAAATTAGAGTTGTTCATCAATAATATCTGTGAGGTTGGCGATGTAAAAAGTGGTCCCGACAACCCAGTTTGTAGTATTTTTCATCGCTAATAGAGGGCTCTTTGAACCTGTTGTGATAGGATTTCGCATGTTGGTCAATCGTAACTATAGGGACGTTATAAGGCAATCTAGCGCCTTTCCAATTGTCGTCAGTAAAACGCGACCAACAGATTCCAGGAATCATTATCATGATCTAAATTACATTATTGATCTATTTCTTCATCAGCAACATAAAAAACTAACTATAAATAGGAATTTATATACGTCAAATATTGGATTAACCTCGTATCGTATTAAAACAACACTTTCCTTCTTGCAGTCGCCTGCGTTGACAAATCGCGGTACTGTTCTGTGGCAAAATCGTCTGGTCTTTGCGCTTACTACGGATACCTCTGTTGCAAAACGTGCAGTAGATGACGGAAATCAAAAGTATTGATTCTCGCATAACTTTGCAAGCACAATGATAGTTGTATTGTGGCAGGGGAGTTGTATGCTCTTGCGAAAACGACGACAGCACATCATGTGAAGATATTTATTCTCAATAGATTCTCAAAAGACAAGGAAGTCTGGAGTGTCTCAAGGATATTATTTTTAGATTTGTATGTATTTATGTTTAGTTTATGTGTAGTTTTACACCTAAGTTCAGTTTTGTCATACGTTCAACTCAACAAGTGAAGACGACAGTCTAATTTAATGCTCACTGCGAATTGGACAGAATTGTTGTCGGAGATAAAAAGAACTTCATAAATTTCATTTCATACACCAGCACGTTTCACAAATAATGTTAACCTCAAAATGCCTCAGTATACAGTATCTTGATCCCAGCTTAGCTGATGCTTTGTATGTCCATTGCTGTGTAGTTAGACACAAATCAAACACAGCTTATTATCATCTCTTCATCATAACCTCTTGCAAAAATCTTGTGAGACAATTCCATCCTTTCACTAAGATCAGACTTGGAGGAAATTCTGTTGAAGATAGCTCGCATTTTCTATCTATTCGCTAAGCGTTCCCAAAAAGGTAGAATTGGGCGCTATAGACGGAGACGTCTGACCAAAATAGAGCTGTACTATATTCAACAGTTTACTTTTAATTCCACAATCTGTACTCTGACCAGCAGTGTAACTTGGTTTGACCAATAGTAGCTTTTTCGGAATAAATAAAGGTGTGCAGTATTGTGCTGTACTTCCCGCATGGTACAAGAAACAGTGGCTCACTTACTATGACTATTCCCAAATGTAGACAAAAAATTACTCAATTGTAAATAAATTCCCTGTAGTCTATTAACATATGTAAACAGTTTTTACTTCGGTTAGAAGGTTATCATAGCTTCGATAACTCGGGTAACTACTTCTTTGGTAGAAAGTAGCTGAGAGTCTTCCAATTCCTTATGAGTGCATCATAATTCCTATTGTTTGAGACGTAGGGTTTATATATATAGATATATTGTGATATAGTATTAGGTTTACGTTTTTACATTACAATGCAGTGCTTTTTATTTTTATTCGCGAGTTTTCTTTTTATTGCCATTTGTTTTATTTATTCTTTCTGTGTCTTCCTTACTGTTTATACATAGCAAAAACTACTTGTCTACTCGAGAAACAATGATAAATTGCCGTTGGCATGAATAGACGTTTGGCAATCGTCACTAAAATTGTGAGGGTAGCACTGTAGATCAGTGCTCCGCAGCCGGTGTGCCGTGGGGCGATGCTAGGTGTGCCGCAGTGTAACTGTTACCTGAATATACTTTATGTTAATAATCAGAACAGAAACCTTTCAAAATATGCTTTCGCTCTTAATTAGCACCATCTTGTGGTAGGTAGAGTTAACACTAGAACCGCCAAGGCGGTCATTTTGACCTATTGCCATTTTTATACATGAAAAATTTGTTTGTGCTTCGTGAGTTTTCTTAGATCTTCAACAATTTTCCTTAAAACTTTGTTACCCTCAACCTCCAAAAGCGGTCTTTTTGAAACGCTACAGCGGGCAGACGATTAACGTGTCCATCCAAACACCCAAACTCCTACATTTTTAGTTGAGGTGTGTCGCCGAATTTTAAAAAGATTACGAGTGTACCGCATGTGAAAAAAGGTTGTGGAGCACTGCTGTAGATGACGGTTAGAAGCTACCGCCTTCAGACTTCCTTTTTTAATCATTACTCAGTGCATGTAGTAATCACGCAGCATCAGCAGCACGATGTTGATACAGTGCTATTTCTCGCCAAGCCAATTTATTGCCGAAACCCACCACTGAAATAACCTGTGTTTATTACTATAGAGTCGGTGTATTAGAGAGATCAGAGCAACATATTATATTTGCTGTGAAGTGTGTTTAAAAACATTTGTACTTCAATAATAGCAGTCTTGATCTAGCTTAGCTTCTTGCGGCTGTATACAAAGCAAACATGGGATTTACTGCGAAATTCGAAATTCATGAATTAAGAAAAATCTTAGTAGCTTATTTCAACGTCAATGCAATAGGTATCAAGCGACAAGGCTGCTACGACAATCAAACTTATATTGTCACCGCGCAAGACATCGAGGATCAAGATGATGTAGCAGGCGACACCAATGAGCAGCCAGCAGGATACATGAAATATGTACTGAAAGTATTCCACGAAGAGTTTGTTAATAACACGAGTAAGTTATTTATTTATATGGACAGGAACGCACTCCCCTCTAGGTAGTAGTTAGTACCCCTTCTCTGGGGTTGACTACTATCCCATCTTATTCCCCTTTTTTCCATTCTGTTATTAGAAAACGTCGAGATGCAATCCAATATGATGATACATTTGAATAAGAATGGTATAACATCATCAAAGCCAAGACTCACTGTTGATGGCGCTCCATTCCTCATTTATAAATATTCTGGTAAGAAATAACTTCGTCGTTCTTGTTATTCTTCCAAGATATTGTTGGAATAATTTTGGTACCGAGCTAAAAATCATACCCGAATATACGATGCTGGCAATCGATGTTCAAGCTATATAACAATATCTTTTGTCTTTACTCTTATCATGAAGATGGAAAAACTCATGTTATCCAATTGCTCTCCTTCGTTGAAGGCGAAGTAGTGTGTAAAGCAAATTTATCAGCCGAGGAATTCATGCAAGTTGCTTATTTAGCGGGGCGGCATATTCCGAAAGTACAGAATGCTTTGAAGGTTAAAGTCAATATGTTATATTCCTAAAATCCCATTCTTGCCATTCAAGGAATTTTATTGAATGAAAATTGTTCACATTTTCAAGAGTTTTCAGTGTACTGCCTCTCCCAGAATACCTAGTCCGTTCTATATGGAGCACCTTCACATGGTTGCAGAGAAATTTTGTTTCGTACAAGATCAGAAAACGGGTGATCTTATCAGGAAGTTCTGGATGCGAATCGAAAGAAATTTAATTCCTAAGTTAGGCAGCTCCCAAGAAGGTATGTCCATTATTTCTTACCCCTAGTATAATCAAGCGGGCGATGTTTGTATCGAAAACTAGAATTCGTTATTAACACTGTTACATAGTCAATATATGAACACCACTACCTACACAATATAATCGGGGCTGTGAACTTCACCAGATTAATAATTACCTTATTTCTTCAATAAAAGACATCATTGATTATAAGACGCAGAAAATGCGTTGTATTAGCAGACAGTTAATTGATAAGAATGCCAAGCTGAAACCAAACGAATTAAATGTCTACAGTATTTTAGCAACACGCTACAACTAGATCGTTGACTCAACGACCGCCTTGCCTAGTCAGCAAAACAACACATGGGTCACGTGATATTAGTGGTCAACAAAGTATCTCAACCGGCGGGGGGTAGCATTCGAGAGACTCAATTGTGATCACAGATTGATAGATTCAAACTGTTGGAAATACTGCAGGCAATTCCCACAACCACAGGGGGAGCGCGACTCCTGCTTGCACTTTCAAGTATTGTTCAATGATGCACGCAGTCTAGAGGACATGTGTATTGTTGTTATCTGTTGAGTCAAATAATCTTGGAAAGGAGGGGGGGTGAAATTTTGTCAATTGTTAAAAGGGAAATGGGGCAAAAAGCTCGAGAATCACTGTGATAAATGTCTTGCAGCGTCAAGTACAATAATAACAAGACGGCCTTGATTGAATAATGCCTAGCTGTAGACATTTTAGACCTTATAATGTCGTACAGGTTTTATTCACGGCGATTTCAGCGATACGAACGTAGCCATAAGGAAAACATCGATCGAAGGAAACTGGCAAATAGCAGGATTAATAGATTTTGAAGATTGTCACTACGGATTCTTAATAGCTGATCTAGCCTTCTGTATAGCTTATTTCATGGCCCGAGCTATGTTCATCCCTCAGTGCGATCCCATGGCAGTGGCAGCGAAAGTTATTGCCGGTTACGAAACAATATCTTCACTTAAAGACTTTGACAAGGAAGTACTTTATGAAGCCGTGACAAGTCGTTTAATAGTTTCCTATGTCATGGCGTGTTACAACGTTAAATTCGACCCCGATAATGAGGAATATTTGTTTATTCAAGCAGCAAAAATACCAGCTCTGTTAAAACTGCTTGACTCGTTAGACAGAGGCATCATAATGAGCAGATGGTTTGGCAAATAGTGTCCATCAGCAATTTCAAAAGAAGGAAGCGAACGCTTGTATAATTCTAGACCATTGCAACTGCATCAAATGTACATATCATGTGATTTGCTATACATATGCAATAACGTATATAATATGTCGCGTAGCGCTGTTCAGTTTCATTCCCACGCTGACTATCAGTGCGTTTCCATTACCAAAAATTTTGGGTACTTGTATAAGGAGTAGACTTGTACAAAATGCCAGATGTTAACGTGAGAATATTACGACTCGAGCCTCACATGGCAATCAAAATTATAATTGGTAAAACACTGAGAAGAAGTCTGGAGAGACTTCAGTGTAGAGATATTATATAACGCCCGAAAAGCTAGAGATGAGAGGTGGAATGCTGGTAATCTGCATGGTGTATATAGGGAGATGGATAATTGAATGCTTGTAAGCAGCATTGTGTATAGAGATGGAATGGAATGCTTGTAAGCAGCATTAAGATTTTAGAGTGGGAGAATTGAATGCTTGTAAGCAGCATCGAATATTGACTTGGTGAATTAATGATTGTAATCAGCAGTGTGATAATACAATTGTGATACTAACACTGATAGTCGGTTGTAGACATCAGAATTTGTGTCTGGTGATACGACCTAGTAATAAACTGTATAATAAGACATCGAAAGTGTATTGCTTTATACCCTACAAAATTGAGTGTCGTTTAACCACAGTGTTATATTTGTTTTTACGTAACCCTCTACACGAGGAGCAGAACGGAGCATCCTCTCTGTCAACGAGAGTGTATTTTGTGGCGTTTGCAGGACTAAAAAACTATATAATCTTCACACCGAGGCAACACTTGAAGTACCAAGTTCTTGGGGAATCTCCAAGTCCTAAAACTGCTCGCGTTTCCATTGCCACTTTTTAGTCCAAGTGCGTCGAACGAGAATTACGGTATTACTGCCTGGCGAGACAGGATACTTCAAACAGTAAATTGTACAGCAGTTTATCAGTGTTTAAGAAAGGAAAAGTATGGTAGTACAGCAATATACTTCAAATTGCGACCTCCCTAACTGTAAAATTTCGTGAATAAGTTATTTGGCCTATTTACTAACTGAGCTAGAAGGAAAGGCTTTCTGCTGAAGCAAAAGCGCGAACACAGCTAGCTACCTCGAAAAGGGTCTAAAGTCCACTCTAACTGTTCGCTTCCTCGTTTGGTCAAAACAAACTAATAATTGATATCGTTGATTAGTAGCAAAATAATAAAGATACTGAGGAGAGCGTGAAGCCAGACTGTTGTTAACATAGCTGAATTACGAGCCAAGCTATTCACTTCTCCAGCTTTCAACTTTCTACATGATTATTATGACGTTTATCAAAAAAGTAACATATTGTTACTACAATTGAAGTTAGTGTTTGCATAGCCATAAAGTTTGTTTTGTTAGGAGTCTTGCCCTAACCTTTCAGCTTATGATGGCTGAGTGTAAAGTGGATATTGGAATTGCTGGTAAACTGAAAGTACTGGAATTAAGAAATATATTGAGAGATTATTTCACAGTCAATGTGATAGATTTCAAGCGACAAGGCGGTTACGACAATCAAACGTATATTGTCACCGCGCAAGACATCGATGGTCGAGATGATGGAGCAGGCGACACCAATGAGCAGCCAGCAGGATACATGAAATATGTACTGAAAGTATTCCACGAAGAGTTTGTTAATAACATAGGTGAGCTTTATTTATTTATCGCAAATGAGACACAGTATCTTCTGGGTGGTAGTGAACCCTGTACCGGGGTTGTAAGGGCTAAATTATTGGGCAATAGTAATATTCGGAAATTAAAGCGCTGAGGCTCGAAACTGTGGTCGTGGGTTCTAATATCAAAAAAGCAATAATGTTCCACTACGTTCTAGAAAATCTCTATTTCAGGCGCGTGTGACGTAGTTAATGTTAAACACGTGTATCGCAAGCTACGTTATACTGTATAAGGATACTATCCAGGGCTGGATAGCATGGTAGCATATGCTACGAGCCTCACGTTTTTCAGAAATCAACCTCAAATATTTGCAAGCTGTCTGGTGGAATCCCATTTTTTTACCAATGGTTTGTTACCAAGTATTAGTTTTTTAGAACTCCCGCTGCAGGGTCTATGCATTTCCTGAGTTTTGTGTTACACGGTACAAGGTATAGCTTAAAAATAACAGGATGCTTTAGTAGATTTTTAAGGCAGCTAAAAGTTTTCAGTTTCGTCATTGATTATCCGTAATTAATTCGTGGGATTAACAACCATAACGAATTATGAAGAACGTATTATGACGTTTAAAACGTATTAGCACCCAAGCGTTCAACAAAGTGTTCTAGAAGTGTTACTGCAACTGAACGTTAGGTTAAATTGTTAAAAATATATTATATAGTGTATAACTGCAATGCATGACTGAGATATTAAGATCAGAAATATTGAGTGCTTGATTTTTCAAAACAAAGTGTCGTAATATTTTGTTGTTTATCATGCCATGACCACCTAAAAAAGTGAGCAGAAGGATTCCGACGTCTTTTAAAAAGAAGTCAATTCCTGAAGATTTCGTTGTTCAGGGGAATTATGATCAAGCTGATGACGAATTTGGACACAGTGCAGGCGAATTTGGACACAGCAATGTACCTGTAACAGCTTTGCAAGTATTCTTTTGAGTAAAATGAAAAGAATTTCTTCTTGGCAACCGTTTGATCTCGATGACATACTTTAACATGGTACTGCTTTATATGGATACTTAAAAGAACTACATCTAGTCAAAGAAGACTACATATTGTTGAACGAAATTCCGAGTGTTGTCAGTATGTATGACACGATATCTTACCACTTGAAGACGCATTGGAAAAAGCACTTTGGGAACATTCAGCGTATTTCATAATAATACATTGTTCTTCATTTGTTGCAATTCGACAAGACGGCAAGATTTCCATTTTTGATCCGCATTCAAGAAATGAGTAAGGATTATGCGACTGTGATGGGAAAAGTACAGTAAGAGAAATAACAAACTTGTATCAGCATTGCTGTGATTTGATACGCTCTATGCACATTCCCTTTGCAAATTTCGGAGTAAGAGGCGTAAACGTTAGCGTGATGCAAAAAGGTTGTACTGAAATTGCTGCTAAAAGAAACGATCGTAAAATACAAAATGATACAATTCTTGAAAAAATTACAGTGGAAATAAATTCCGAAATAACTCTGCCAGCAAGTTTTATTGAAATCGAAAAGAGAGAAACAGAAGTTAACAGCCCAGGAACCAAAGTTTTTCAGAAAACTATTTCAAATACTGTGAAAATGGATGATGATATAACAATGCAAGCAGGTGACATTCAAAGCACAAATGATGTATTAAAATTTCTGAAGAGAATCATATTGAAATAATAGAGCAGGGCAACGTTCAACTTTCATCAGAATATCATGTTGAAATTACCCATAAAAAAAGGTGAATAAGTGGATTTTAGACCTTTGCAACCTATCACTATGTTAGCTTTATGTCGTAAGACTCGGCATGAAATGTGAATATTTGAACATCATACTTATCGTAGAAGGGAAGAAAACACCCAATCATACCAGAAAAATCATTACTGAAGGGAATTGCTTTTTCATATCGTTGTCGTACGGAGTTCTGCATAATTTGTCTACAATTCTAGTTTTAATTGAATTATCTGAATAAAGAATTAATGAAAGTCAATCTTTGCCAAAAATTGTATATACAAATTTGTAAATAACTTAATTAATTAATATACCTTAGAGTGCTTAGACATTTTGGATGATTTGAAAAAAAAAATTATTTACTATTTTCCAATTTTGCTATTAGAAAATGTCGAGATGCAATCCAACATGATGATACATTTGAATAAGAATAGTATAACATCATCAAAGCCAAAACTCACGGTTGATGGCGCTCCATTCCTTACTTATAAACATTCCGGTAAGAAATGACTTTAGCGTCCTTGTAATTCTAAAAATAGTAGTATAGTAATATCCTTGTCTTGACATCTTTCATACAGATGGAAAAACTCATGTTATCCAATTGCTCTCCTATATTGAAGGAGAAGTAGTGCATAGTGCAAATTTAACAGCCGAGGAATACAAGCAAGTCGCTCATTTGACAGGACAATATATTGCGAAAGTACAGAAAGCTTTGAAGGTGAAAATCATTATTTCATATTCCTAAAATCCAATTTTCTTGACATCAAGAAATTTCAGTAAATAAAAATTGTTTACATTTTCAAGAGTTTTCAGTATAGTGCCTCTCCCAGAATACCAAACCCGTTCTATATGGAACACCTTCACATGGTTGCGGATAAATTTAGTTCCGTACAAGACCAGACAATGGGTGATCTTATCAGGAAGTTGTGGATGCGAATTGAAAGAAATCTCATTCCTAAGTTAGGCATCTTCGAAGAAGGTATGTCCACTGTTCTTATTCTTATCCTTGGTGCAACGAAGCTGGCGAAAACTAGAATTGCCGGATTTAGACCTCAGAGGGTCAACATAGAAATTAAATTACAATGAAAGATGAACAGCATTTCTTCTAGAAAAATCTAAGTTAGGTTCCGAAAGACAGGTCTGATTTTATTTTTTCTCAATTTTATTCGACTGTAAGAATAACATTGACTACAATTATCAGTTTGTAATATTGGCCATAGTGCTGGTTACTGGTGATCGCATGAGGTATGCAGTTTCGTGGTGCCTTTCTCCGTATTACATTTTTCTCCATTGTAAAGTGTAATTGTCCTCTATGCTCCCTCATAAAGCTGTGAATCATTGAAGACTGTATAATGTCGTACAGGTTTTATTCACGGCGATTTCAGCGATATGAACGTAGCCATAAGAAAAACATCGATCGAAGGAAACTGGCAAATAGCAGGATTAATAGATTTTGAAGATTGTCACTACGGATTCTTAATAGCTGATCTAGCCTGCTGTTTGGCTTATTTCATGGCCCGAGCTATGCTCATCCCTAAGTGCGATCCCGTTGCAGTGGCAGCGAGAGTTATTATAGGTTATGAAACAATATCTTCCCTTAAAGACTTTGACAAGGAAGTACTTTATGAAGTCGTGACAAGTCGTTTAATAGTTTCCTATGTCATGGCGTGTTATAACGTTAAATTCGACCCCGATAATGAGGAATATTTGTTCATTCAAGCAGCACAAATCCCTTCCTTGTTAAAACTGCTTGACTCGTTAGAAGAAGGCAGCGTCATGCACAAGTGGTTCGGTAAAGAAGGCTTATCTAGGCTATGTATTTAGACTTTTCTGTCATGTAAAATGCGTGGTTTTACGATAGAATATTTTCGTAGGAGTGCAATAAAGCAACGGTGGAAGAAGGTTTAGTTAATTTGTTGTTCTATTCCATTACAAACTAGAATTGTAGACAATTATGCAGAACTTCCTTTGTCACCGTGCTTACTTCAAATCAATGCAGTGTATCATCTATATTCTATCTTGCGTGTGATTGCCACCAAACTATATATGCGCTACACACAAATACATGTCAATAACATGAGCTGAAAGTCAACAGCACTGACAGATTCATCAGCACAGGAAGTGTTACTTAATAAAGACTCCTCATCTCCAGATGAGGGATGTGGTACAGGAATGTCAAAACCATCAGGAACAAGTCGATGAGCAGACTTGCAAGCAGGATACATAATTTTGTATATAATTTTAACAACACAATAACAATTTAAAAATGTATTCCGATGCAGATAATTCTTGATACTCAATTCGGAAATACGATTTAAATNACGCTTTCATTATATTTCAGTATTTCGAATTTCACAAGTGTATAATTACTTTCCGTTACGTTACGTTACGTTCTTCATAATTCGTTATGGTTGCTAATCCCACGAATTAATTACGGATAATCAATGACGAAAGTGAGAAGTTTTAGCAGCTTTAAAAATCTACTAAAGCAAACTTTTATTTTTAAGCTATACCTTGTACCGTATAACACAAAACTCAGGAAATGCATAGATCCTAGAAAGACCTAATAATTCGCTAAATCTGGTAGAAAAAAATTGGAGAATAATTAACTGCTATGCAACACGCTTAGAACGTGTGTTCTCTCGCATACTGTCTGGCTGGCTGCAGCGGGAGTTCTAATAAAAAGATAATTTTAGCGAGAAATAAATAAATGAGATGCACGATGCACAGGTAACTTTTATATAACAGTGGATTTGTAGAGTTCTACTATGATTCTCAATACTCTTAGCAAACTAGCGTAAGTTGCGAGTGAGGAATTTGCATTGATTTGTTTTGAGGATCTTCAGGTTGCCAGGGGAGAGGTCATGTCTTTTCACAGTGTTAAGGATTGTATAGTTCAGTGAATATGAAACAGCTGCTGTAATTCAGCAGTAATGGCATACAGTGCAATACAGAATGTAGAAAGCAAATTGGACTCAAAATATATTAGGTCGGGTTACTCATGATTTGTTGCAGGCTAATGTGTATATCTCTGTGAATGCTATCTACCTCTACTTCTTATATTTGATTAGTATGAATTTTTAAGTATCCAAAAACTACATGAGAAAGCTCAAAGAGCTTCAAGAGGTTCCCAACCTCTGCTCTATACCAAATACAATATTCTGGAAATATTGTTACGCATCACCTCCACATGTAATTGTGTCTCCAGGTTAACACACTAATCATATACATACCCTCATACAATTGATTCGTTAAAACATCATCACAATTGCAAGACATTTGCGGGGTCCGTGGATTGACTTCGGGTGATCCGTGAAGGTCAGATAAAAAATTGAAATTTGATAAGTTAGTCGCTTCAGACATGTCGACATGCTATTTATTACACAGTTACAACCTTCTCACTGAAATGAACCAGTGGAAGGGATGTACCAATGAGGGAATAATTACAGTTCCCTTTTGCATAGCGTTCACCAGGTTCTCGTGGCCCCCAAAAAAGCTGAGAAGCACTTCTAAAATGCCGTGATGATGTATATCCTGAATCGTTACAGTAATACCATAGCAAGATTTCCGCAGTGTTTACTGTATGTCTAGTTTAATGTCGGATAAGACAGAACTTTGCAAATTTGCAAAAAAAATCGTAGAGAGTGAATACGGAATAAATGTTGAACATGTCAGGCAGTTACCAAGTTACCTGGATCTCAATTTTCACATATTACCAGGGAAACAAAATAAGCAGTCGCGCAGTATTCTAGTCGACGGCTACGTGTTAAAAATATTCAACACTAATGACTCTAAACAAACGGGTGAGTTAATTCCCTTATTTAATCTTACTGATTACTCAATACTGGTTTTCATGATATTCTTCTGTTTATTTTAAGCCCTTTTTCAAGGAATCACCGAAATATTTAGGTACCTCAACGGAAGAAACATAAAAGTACCATTAGCAATAGAGACTGCACAGGGATGTCATTATTACTTGCAAAAAAATACTGGTACTGTAGTTTGATTAGATATAGTAGTAAATGGAGGTAAGTGTTATATAATATTTCGATTTAGAAGAGTGCGGACGAAGATGTCAAGTGATACAACTGCTGAGTTTTTTGCCGGGAACTACACTGAGTAGTGTTACAATTCCGAATTTCGATGTTTTGTACAGTTTAATGCACCAGTGCGGACAGCTCTTTGGCGAAATCAACAAAGAGTTACAGGTTTCACTTGCCTCATTTTTAGTATACTGTATTCTATAGCAGAATCGCTGTTTTTTCATTAGTGTCGTTTCATTCAGTAAAATCAAGGTGTACATACCGTATTGTATTTACTATTGTTTTCTAATCGGCTGCAGGGTTTCAAAATACCAGAAATACTGCGAACAAATTCAACATGGAACACCCAGGAGCTCCTGAATAAAAAAGAGGATATAAATGTGATCAGGGAGGAAGGAGTTCGCAATATGTGTCGCATAGTCTATTCGAACTTCGAGACAAAACTTTATCCGGAAATATCGCGTTTGCGACGAGGTATGCAATACTTAAGTCGGAGTTTTCCGGTTCATTTTCTTACCAAGTTGACCAGTACTGAAATTATTTATCAGGAATAATTCATAGTGATGGAAACGAAGGGAACATTCTGGTATCTTGCAACAACGCCGGTCTTAGCGATTCGCCGGCCTCGTGGTCAGTCGAAGGTGCCATATGCGAATCGTGGAAGTTTTAAAACGTTCTTTATTACTATGAATTTTTATTTGTAGGATTGATTGATTTCGGAGATGTGATGCATGGCTGTTACTTATTTGAACTCGGTAACCTGATTACCTACATGTTGGTGCACTCGTTCAAACGTGGAGCAAACATGAATGCTGCAGCAGCAAGGTTTACTTAATAATACCGCAACGTAAAATTACCCACTTGTTTGTTGTTGTGATTTATCGTACTGTTTACACTACTTTGCAGTGTCATCAGAGGTTATGACGACCAAATGCCTCTATTAGACTTGGAAAAACAATTGCTGTACGAAGCGGTGACGAGCAGAATGACCCTCTCACTATCAGTTGCAAATAGAGAATCTCAAGACAACCCTGGCAACGCAGAAACCGTCATGGCTGATTATACCGCAATGAAAAATATTCTGCTATATATGCTGGAATCTGGGAAATCAGAAGTTTACCGACATTGGTTCGAGACGTGATGCTGCTTCAAGATGGCATAGTATATAAAATGACCAATATTTCAGACGTGTACGTGTATGCAGCCCAAAATGTACGAGACTTTGAAAGATTTTATTGCCACAAAGAAAAATCAGTATAATTAAGTAACTCGTGATGTGTAAAATATCCATATGGAAGTGAACCTTAAATTTGATCGGTATTATTCTCTGTTCTTTCGAACCAAAGTAGTGATTGCAGCTGCTGCGTTAAACGTAGCCGAGTAGCCATACAACAATGAAAGCAACTGCTGTTAACAACAGTGTGAAAAATATTCCAATCACCGGTAGCTTTGCCTGAAAATTGAAAATATCATTTGATTTTATATTTAAGCATTTTATATATCCGTACATACTAGATCTGTAGATAGTTTTATCGTTCTACAAGTATATAGTCAAAATCACAATTAGCTGCTTCGGTCATTTACATTGCACGTAATTATTGCAAGAATAACCATACCGAACAGTTCACCATATATCCTTTCTTCCTCTCCTTGAGGCCTTCGACCATAGACGGAATCATGATGGCTTGAAAATATCAAAATACAGATACAAAATTAAACGTTTTAGCAAATATATTGTAGCCTAAAAAGTGGTAGAGCAAATGTACTCACAAGTATAATTATCTTCCGTCCAAGGAAAAGAAGCTGAAAGATTCTGAAGAATTAAATAAAGACATGTTACACACATATCCTCGAGACATAATTGAATGATTTGACACGATAGAAACCCCAATAGCTAACATGAGCAGCAAATTAAGGACGGCGCTGTGAATTACATTTATTGTATCGTTTCTGAAGACCTTTATTAGAAACTGGCCACCTATGTCGATAGAATATTATTTGTCCAACCAAACACAATGAAAAAGTTCACCCTGGAATACCTTCAGGACTTGCAGAATTTCGGAAATCTTCAAGATAGCATTCTCGGTGGTCTCGGCTATATTCTTGCCCTGAGGAATATCATTCTGAATGGATGATTTCGATATACGATTGACCTTAGATTTGCGAGTGTTGATAACATCGCGACAATACGTTGTGCATGGTGTGTGAATACCGCTCCTGATCCCACGCCATTTCAGTAAAGTACCTTTGCATGTTCAAAGAATTATTTCATTTTTCACCATTGTAAAATTTGGAATCAACTGCTTCCTAAAGTATCATTCTATATAGAGATTCAGATACCTGGCAGACTATCGTCTGAGAAAGCAACGTGCATGAACAATAGACGTTTGGTATCGCGTTGGAATCGCTCGAGGCAGCAAGTAAACTCGTTCCATATCAGTTCTACTTTGTATTTTGTTTCCTCTGCGGTTGTCTGCTTAGACTGATTCGAACTGGATGGTAAATGCAAACAATCGTTCAAAATTCTAAGCATCAGGTATGCATGACATGGGTAATTCTTACTCTAACCTGACTTTTTTAATATAGGGTTGTAACGTCCGAGATATATCGAATGCATCGGTTACGATGGAGACTTGCAAGCTTGTTATTTTCTGCCGAGCTATATCTTCATCTTCTGGACGAATATCGCTGTTGCCGAGTGCAAACGATATTAGGCAGCTGAACTTCGAACTACTGCTTATCAACTCCGATACTTTCTGAAATAGCAAATTGCCGGTATAACGTCAGTTTAATCACTTACATTTCCGTGTACCTGCTAACTTACTTCGTGCAGTTTATCTAGTCCGCCATTATTTAGGTTATGAGGCATAGTATTTCGGCCGCTCGCCAGAGATCTGAACAATAACCAACATTGTGCACAATATAGACCACTGTCGAACCTCAGTGTTTATTGATTGCTTTGCCGAATATCACATCATGTATTTTCAGCTGATTTTGATAATGCATGTACTTATCATGGATCATACAGCATGTTCCGATCGATGCATTGTGCTCATCATCATCATTAATACCAGATGGATGAATCGGAGATCATTTCAGATTAAATGTAATGATTGTCACTAGACCTCAAAAATCCATTTTTTTTATCATTCACGGGAATGTAATTATGTGACTGACGTTAGAAAATCCACAGTGGATATCACCTGTTGAAAATTGCAGAAGCCTATCGAATATAAATTGGAAAGCAACAGAAGAATTCGTGTAGCCGAATACTACCTCTAGGGATATTAAAAAAGAAGTTCGATGTGGATACTTCCATTCTACGAATTCTAGTGCATTATCTGAAAAATAGCGGTATGAGTTGAATTTAAATGGTCATCGGTAGATGGTGACGAGAAACACATATTAAAAATATACTGCCCCTAGCGATGAACTGTAATTTGGGATTTTTTTGACGCTCTGGTTCTTTTGGAAACTTGATTACCAGTCATGGTGTGTGTATTTTATTTCTACGTTATCTTCACTAATCCTGTTATTTGCTACATCTCTGATATTTATAACTTGTACTGATGAAGTACCAGAACGATCTTTTCATGTCGAAGTGTTAACATGGCGCTATTATTTTACAGGCTGATCAAGAGCAAGTGAAGAAGAGACGTACTTTTCGTAAGTACACCTACCGCGGTGTAGACCTCGATCAGCTTCTGGATATGTCCAGGTACTGCAATTATCTTGATTCTCTAGTCATCTTGCAATTTTCCCCATGATCTTGTTGCTGATGAAAAAACATAGCTGAATTACTCTTGATGGTTTTCACTTTGACCTGAAACAATGAATTATGAAACCGTATTTCAAACAAAAGTTCTCCGTTGTCTTATCGTCCATTTATTGTACTTTTGTTGACAGAGAGCAGCTTATGGAACTTTATCCATGTCGCATTCGCCGTTCTTTCAGTAGGGGCGTCAAGAGGAAACATAATGCCTTACTGAAAAGGCTTCGCAAGGTAATAATGCTAGGCATAAATTGAATAATTTTAAGGTCTTTCATTTATATCAGTGACTTCATAGTGTATTCCATGAACTCTGACTTAAATATCTTTGGCATGTAGTTCCATTACTTAGTGAAAACATTGAAATTATATCAGTAACTTTTGTGTATACCTTACCACTTGCACACAAAGAATGGAAAATAAGTGTTTTACCCGCACATCATTAATTTATGTTATGAAGTCACTCGCTGATATTTTTGATCGGGATATTCTACAATAATTACCCATGAACCCAAAGAAACTCGTATATATATATGGGGTGTGTAACCCAACTGTAGTGTATGTTGCATTATTCTAGCTAGGCCTGCAATGCCCTATTTTGTAAGTTCCTATGCACTGAGAGATGTTTATGATTGAAGGTTAGGGTTGAGGGTGTGTTATGGTTACTGTTTGATAGAGGGTCTGGGTACAGGTTGTGATTTCCATTATTTAACTTAATATAAAGTAGTATTGATAATTTGGCATTACCTTGATGAGTTATGAGTATATGGCCAAACCATACACGTCAGAAATTTGAAATTTTGTTTGGAGTTTGGGTCATCATTCGGGGGAGCTGATGAGCTATTAGCAATTACTGCTTACCATTATCTGCTATATACTCATTAATGATTTTTTCTATAAACAATCTAATTGCTGCATGGAGTTATCGGTTTGAAATTGGGCCTAATGGACTGAGAGGAACCGAGAGTGTCAACAATGCCCATTTTTGCCAACTCTAAATCTGCTAGTAAATTAGTTATCAAAGGCAATAGCGAATGCGATTGTCATTGAAAACTAAGTGTTGAAACTTGTATGCTGGGTTTTCATGTATTCCGTCTACTCTAGGATGTTCGCTCTGAAAAGAATAGCTACTCGGATTATCAAGTAATGAGATATTCCATCATTCCCCACAAATACCATAAATACTTAGAGTGACTAGAATCAATCACTCTCATTTGTTTCGAACAGTTTTATAATCTGCTGCAACTTGATATTTGATGGCAAAGTATTGCATTCTTTTATTAGGCAAAGAAAGAGGCAGCACCCTTAGAGAAACCAGATGTTGTCAAAACCCATTTGCGTAACATGGTTATCGAGCCGGAGATGGTCGGAAGTGTAGTAGGAGTCTATAATGGCAAGACCTTCAACCAAGTAGAAATCAAGGTAGGATTTTGTTTGAACATTCTTTTCTTTCCTGATATTTCTCATTATACTTGATTCTGATTTTAACAGCCTGAAATGATTGGACATTATCTGGGTGAATTTAGCATCACTTACAAGCCGGTCAAACACGGAAGGCCTGGTATCGGTGCCACCCACTCTTCCAGATTTATTCCTCTGAAGTAATCCCATCTTTTGTGTTTCGAAATCATGTGAGAAATGCTTTTCAAATGTGTATGTCGAAATATAAAATTCAGCTATAAATTGGTGGTTTTTTTTTTATCTAAAGAGCCATGTACTACGCAAATTAATTGCAAAAGTTCATATCTTTTTTGGTTGGAAGATGGGTGGACGTATTAAAAAAAAATATCCACCCATTCCCCAAAACTCGTTAAAAATTTGTTATTCAACATCACTTGGAAACCCTTCAAAGCGGATGTCATCACAAAATAGTTTACATGGTTCATTTTCATTGTATACAGTATTGAAACACTTCTCTGGCATTAGATTGATGACACAATTTCTGTATTATTTGATGCTTATGAGATTAAGGAGTGAAATAGTTGGAAGACTTGAAGTGAATGCTCAAGAGAATGCATAGTACTGTATTGAGCTTGTATAATTTTGCAATAATAGTAAACAAATAAGAACAGTTTGGCTTGTGGTGAACTGTTTTTATCTAAATATTGTTTGTGATGATCGGATTACTATGAAGACGAGTATCAAAACCTGGGTTACGTAATCTACGAACCCAGTCTGCAATGGAGAAATGATAGCTACAAGGGAATTATTATTGCCAGAAAATCAGTTCTGTTGACCCATTCAAGCTAAAATCAACACAAATATCCCTCCAGCCTATCCAACACTCGTTAAGGATTAATTGCATTATGTGGAAATTTAAGAGGGAAAATATTTTATGGAACTGCATACCCATTTAGATGTTATCAGATAGTAACTATAAAATCATTGGACACAATGCACGCTAGTATATCATTGCGTAGTTTATATGATAAGGATTATGCATACCAAACGTCATGTCTTAAGCCCCGAGCTTCACCCTCAAAATCCAGATTTTCTACATTGACTCCGGCTTGGTGTCAATGTCTCAATGTCCAAATGACGACCATCCGCCAAGATGTTATTAGTTTGCAAACTGTTATTTAAAAAACGGTATTTTTAGGTATTGACATGAAAGTAGATAGTTTATAGCTTGCGCATTCCAAAATATAATTTTAATCATTTTTATATGGTCCAGGTGTTGTAACACACATTCATATATATATTAAGAAATTAGTTAGAAACTAGCGGATATGTAATCGAACACGTGTCTGAGCTCTCGCTATTTCATGAAACTGGTCGAGATTGCCTAACTTAACCTCCCTCCATTACTTGTTTTTCCGCTTTGTGGAGTTCATTGTATGGTTCTTTCCTAGAATAATGTCAGATTTGATACCAACAATTAAGGATGGAGATAATATCCAAATATTTGAGGAAGACAGTGAAAGCGAAGATGAAACTGGTCAGGTATTCACGAAAGAGATGAGAAAACGTAAGAAAGCTGAAGAAAAGGGATTCAATTCGAACTTTGTTTTTGATACTGATAATCAAACGGAGGAAATATCTTGGTCCCTCGATTGTGCACTTGAAATGGCGAGAGCTAAACAGAGTAATCAGTCATCTCTGGACCACAAAATCGCCGAAGTGCGCAGAAATCGATTGATAAAGAAAGCTCATTTCACTCCAGATTGTCCTGATAGTAATGTGGTGGAAGAAGAAGCCAGTGATGAAGATGAAGAACAGTCGATGTTGGTTGCGGACAAAGTGAAAACGAAAGAAGTTAAATTTAAAAAAAATACCAAACGAAAAAATGACGAAGAATTCGATGACGAGATACGCAAGACCATTGCTGAAAAAAAAGCAGCTTTGATTTCTGAGAAAGATGATAGTGATGAAGAATTTTTCATCAACTGCCCGGAATGGAATCCGAAATTGGGTTTTCAGGACATGAATTTATCCAGACCCCTTTTGAAAGGTATCAGCGTGTTGAATTATGTCACCCCCACTCCCATACAACAGGCGGCTATCCCGGTTGCCTTATTGGGTAAAGACATATGCGCGTGTGCTGCGACAGGCACTGGAAAAACAGCTGCTTTTATGTTACCGGTCCTCGAAAGACTTGTATACAAGCCACGAGTTGCCCCCGTGACAAGAATACTTTGTCTGGTCCCCACTCGTGAACTGGCTGTGCAAGTGCATTCTATAACAAGACAGTTGGCTCAATTCACAGATATTCAAGTTTGCTTAGCGGCCGGTGGTCTCGACAGGAAATCCCAGGAAGCAGCCTTGCGGCACGGACCAGATATTATAGTGGGAACTCCCGGAAGAGTAATTGATCATTTACAGAATGCCCCTTCCTTTCAGATAAAGACGGTCGAAATTCTCATTCTGGATGAAGCGGACAGAATGCTTGATGAATTTTTTGAGGACCAGATGAACGAAATAATTGAACTATGCTCTCCGAACCATCAAACCATGCTATTTTCTGCTACTATGACAGACCAGGTTAAGGATTTGGCTGCAGTTTCATTGAACAACCCCACTAAAATATTTATAAACAGCAATACAGAAGTTGCTCCGTTTCTGCGTCAGGAATTTATTCGTATACGGCCCAATAAGGAGGGCGACAGGGAGGCGATCATATGTGCCCTGTGCTCTCGTACTTTTGTGTCGAACGTGCTAATTTTTACTCAGACCAAGAAGCAGGCTCACCGAATGCACATTGTTATGGGATTGCTGGGGTTGAAGGTAGGGGAATTGCACGGGGACTTGAATCAAGCTCAGAGGCTCGAAAGTTTGCAGAAATTCAAAAATGGTGAAATAGATATCCTGGTTTGCACTGACATAGCTGCTAGGGGTTTGGATATAAGCAATGTGAAAACCGTCATCAATTTTACTATGCCAAACACAGTCAAGCATTACATTCATCGCGTAGGGAGAACGGCCAGAGCGGGCAAGGTCGGTCGGTCTGTGTCGCTTGTAGGGGAGACCGAAAGAAAAATGCTCAAAGATATTGTCAAACAAGCGAAAAACCCTGTTAAGAGCAGAATCGTTCCTCCAGGTGTCATAGAGAAATTTAAAAGTAGGCTTGAAGAACAAGATGAGGAGATTGAAGAAGTGATCAAAATGGAGGTCTCAGAGAAAGAGTTAATCAAATCGGAAAATCAGATTTCAAAGGGACAAAAACTGCTGGAGAAAAAAACTGGAAAGCAATGCTACGAACCGCAGAAAAGAATGTGGTTTCAGTCGCACTCTGATCGAGAGAACAGGAAAGCCACCCTGCTTCTCGGCTTTCACTCGGAGGTCAAAGGGAAGAAGCTGAAGAAGGGCAAAAAATCCACATTTGTGACACGTCCCAGAAATGCTGAAGAGCGAGCTGCCCATGAATTGGAAAAGGTCAAAGCGTATCAACTGCGGGAAACCAAACGAAACAGGAAACCAAAGCGTGCTCGAGCTTGTGCTGAAAACAATACTGAGAGGACATCGAAAAGGCCGAAGCTGAAAAACAAATCTTCGTTTGAGTCTGAACTTACAAACACTGGTAGGCATTCGGTGAAGAAATTCAGGTCTGGGCCAAATTATCAGGACCGTATGGCAATGGGTTTGGGACCCAAAGGAAAACAGAGAAAATCTTTTAAGAAACCGGGTGGAAGAAGATGATACCTCATTTGAGTGCTATGGTATTGTCATATCGAATTGCCGGATCCAAGTGAATACAGTATAGTTCTCATGTCTGCTGTGAGGCGTCACAATATCATTTATCTTATGCCTTTTATGTACCCTTAGTCGCAGGTCTAGGATCGTTTTGATCGAGCAAGCATAGTTTGCCAATGTCCTTACAGCATTTGTTTACTTCCTCAAACAATAAACCGAAAACTAGGAATATTTTTATTTATATCATTTTTCCAAAGATAGACTTGGTTTTCTTGTGACCATTACAAAAGACAGACAAACATAATGTAAATTCTTTATTAGAGATATAAGTTACGAAGAAACAGTAACAAACTTGGTTATTGATATGTGACAACGAAAGCAGCGGTCATGATTAAAGAAGAGTAAATTAAATTAAACAAAACTTTCTACCGTACAGCCTAGTTCACAGCAGGGCCTGTCATAGTGATTGATATCAACCCATGGGTCGAATGTGGATCAGGAAATTGCTTGGGGATAAATACAAACTAATTGGAACAGAAAAAATCGACTCTTCATATATATGGAAAGAGAGTTCATTTTTTCTTTTCCGAATAGTTTTTAATGATAAGTATCGACCAAGAGGTCGATGATGCAAACCGTTTGCAGACCCCTGGTTCAAGTACAAATATATATTTCGTCCCTCGGCGCATGTTTAGTCTGCGTTAACCTATAACTTCCATCAACACGTGACGTTACGAATCACGAATCGTTACGACACACTACTGAATAAATTGAGTGAGTGGGAACTTATAGTCGGAAAATAACAACTGCATAAGCGATGTGCCCACGTGAACAACAGTCAAGAGTTCAGATAGGAAAGTTATACACGCTTATAGTTAGTGGACAGTATGATTCAGACTCTTTCTTCCTCACTGTTTACGTGCATTACCTTTGACAGTGGGTTGAGGACGACGTCCAATTACTTTTTTAGGAGATTCGTGGTTGCGCAACTTTAGAACCCTCCAATCGCACCATCATACATGTTACTAAAAGAGTTGATGTTGCTCAATCCTGGTATATTCCGTTTTACGAATTCTCATACGATAACATAATAAAAACGCGAAAGCTGTATTTACCGCTTGCGCAGTAATTCTCCCAGGTTACTTTATCACCGGAGCCCTATCAAGTAGGAGATAATTTCTCGTTTAAACTTGATCTCGCTGATTCGCCAAGTGCGTTACTCGCATTACAGAAATTGAGAATGATACAGCAGCCTCGATTCAAATGCATTTTGCAGACACCGATAAAATACTCTCTAAAATTACTCACCAAACGAATTACGGTAGCTTCATATATGAAAAGATTTTTAGTAATAAGAAAAGAAATGTAAACAGACAAGCAATCGTTTGCCGATCCGTAAC
Source organism: Halocynthia roretzi (assembly GCA_013436055.1). Lineage (NCBI taxonomy): Eukaryota > Metazoa > Chordata > Ascidiacea > Stolidobranchia > Pyuridae > Halocynthia > Halocynthia roretzi. The sequence goes on along the minus strand of QRAM01000052.1, from coordinate 104,819 downwards.
CTAATTACCGATTGGGAAACTCTGGTTAGTAACTATATTTCTGATCTAAGTAGGAGAAAGTGCTCGCCAGAGCCCAACAGTTCATTAAATCTCAAGTACGAGTGACGAAGGTCGAACTTTTTTATCTTTCTTTTCCTTTTTCGCCTTTTTATTCTTCTGTTTATTAGGCTTCACATCAGCTTTCAATGCGTCTCCATTTTGTTCCTCTGTTGGGGGATCTGGAGGCGGTGGAGGCAGATCTTTGTCAAGTTCCATCATTGATTTAGCTTTCACCATTCTCTCATCCGTCGATATTCCTTTGATTTCATCAACGTTTTTTCCGTCTTCGTTCGTGTCCGGCGGCGTTGTTGCAACATCTTTGTCACTTTCGCTCTGCGATTGTGAAGTGCCTGGTGGTGATTCGGATACAGATACGTGCTTCACTGCGATCTCATCACCCTTTCCTAAAGAAGATCCTCTAGATGACGACAGAGAGCGAGTTTGCTCTTCGTCCGGTGTGGCTGGTGGCGATGGCTGGTTGCCCATGCTATCAGCACTTTGAGTGCGTTCGACAGTAATAATAGGACTTTCACATTTCTTTTCTGTGGACGGTTCGAGTGTTGCGGGAGGTGGAGGAGGCGATTTTGGATCCTCCTCAGCGATCACTGGAGTGCTGTTAATGACAAAGTTAGGATCTTCCGGTGAACCTGGTGCTGGTGGAGGCAAGGGAAGATCCTTATCTACATTATCGGAATCTGGTGAACGTTTGGTAGACTTGGGTTTCAATGCAGCAGGAGGCGCCGGCGGTGACTTGGGAGTATCTTCCATTTTCGGATCTTCATCTTCTGTTAAGGATGACATAGACACCGAGTTTACATTGCTATCTTCACTAAGAGTGCTGGGAATGCCTTTGCTGTTACTCTTCTTAACCGAATTTGGCTTCAGAGCCGCGGGAGGGGGCGTCGGTGATTTCGGAGTTAAGGGAAGTGGGGAAGATGATGGAGTCATTCCGTCTGTCTCATTGTCTTCAGTCGATTGTGGAGACTCATTACTCGAGGATGCTTTCTTTGGTGATTTCGGTGACAGCCTTGCATTGCCCCCACCAGGTGGAGGTTTGAGAGCACTTGCTGGCTTATGGCCTCGTTTCTTAGGAGCTCCTGTATTAAAAGAGTTATGTTGAATTTTTTCTCCTCATATTCTAGTATCAATTCACGTAATTTTATTTACGGAGAGGTTAAATTCCGTAGTCATAATACAATATAGCGTTTATGAAGATACAGTGTAGCTAAACAATTGATATGGTAATATGAGCACTTCTGTGGCATTTGACGGCCCCTTTTCAACAAACTCAAGTCAGTTGTACTGGAGTCTATTATGTATTTACTCTGGGAAATAACCAAGCAAGAGAGCAAAGTCGAAAGCAGTAAATGTAATCCGACTAGCAAGGATCGCTAATTAATAAGCAGTAGCAAGCGGTCAGAGTGATTCATGTGATTTGACAAGTTGAAAAGTATCATGTTACATGATTTCCAGGAAAGGTTATTGTCTGTTTTCATAAATTTTCCCGGAAATTATCGTCCTTGATAAGAGCGATTGATTGAAGGATCGTGCAAAATGTGTACAAGAATTTTCGCGGCAAACTCACCGTTCTCTTTGCTGGTCTGGGTCAGATCTTCATCAAGGGATACTTCAGCCATCATTGCCTGAAAAAAATGCCTTTTTATAGCGATGGTATTGATTCACTGATATCTACATTTATTCGCAATGATGAATAAGGAACGGGGGGGTGATGCTGACATTGTTTCATATAAAATATATTGACTGCACGCGTCAGCATTTAACTAGCGCTATTGATCAATATTGTTAAAACTTGGAACAAGCCCATGTGATTTGCAGGAAGTATGACGTAGTACCCGGGTTGGCATATAAACGTGATTGAACTGTCCTTGTTTGTCTTAACCTTAAAATACACGGAAGTATTTTAAAATATTGTATCAAGAGCCTTGTGAAATTACTAGAAAACTACTCTCATGAATGAAATATATGTTAGTCAAATGAAAAACTCATAACATTTCATGGTAAAGTCGAATGTGCACGTTTAAGGAAGGCTTAACAAAATGTCGTAAAATGTTGCTATTGCGCGCTGTGAACTAATTTTCATTCTCACGTTATGTTACATTTTCTAGTCAATAATTTACAGACGGTAATAAGAGAGATATATTTATCAGATGAGAATTTCTTAGAAGATGTAGCAATGAAACTTATTTGCTAATCATAACCAAATCGGTATAATCAATAAAACTTGACTCGTGTCTACGAGACGGTCAAATGATTGTAAAGCATTTTACCATTTCCCTGATGTGCTGTTTGGATGGAGGTCTCCTGTTTCCGTTGGCACGGACTGGTGGTTTAGCTCTATTCTTTGTAACATGCTGTAATTTCTGGTTTCCACCCTGATAAAACAAAAATATCATGATGGTATGTTACATTACATAAAAAATGCACCATGAATGTCAGTTGGACAAATTAGACTTAACTAAATAACCCTGTAGTTATTATCCGCTTAAGTTTAGTATTATTTTTCTCGTTCAAAAGAGCCTGTCAATTTTAGGTAGCAAAATGAGAAGGCTCTTTCTTTATTTGACATAATTAGATTGCGTAATTGAGATAATGAGCCTAAGATATGGGAATCGTGCGTATGCTATTTATAGAGCTCGTTTAACTGAACAAGGCTGGAATTAGCAAACATAAGGGCAAGTGCACGGAACCGCAAAAAAATCGATTTTTTTTATGGTCGAATCAGCGAATAAATGAAACGAGACAGGAAGGAGGCTCCATTCGAAGTATTGTACAATTTATATTTGATCGAAAAACTTCCTTGTAAAATATAAATAAGACGCGAAGCTGCTGTAGTCGCTATGACGTTCAACACAAAAGTCCGTGGGTAGTTATAGAGTATTAAGGAACTCACAATAGATGAGAGCGATAAGGCTTCTTGGAGTTTCGCAACCCACTTTTCTTGCTCTTCTGGGGTTTCGGTGTAGAAGTATTCCCTTTGCATCTGCTGAAGTGAACATTGAGATATTTTGTCATAATCGATAATGATCATATAGATGTAGTAACGTATGGTTTGTTAACGTATAAAATTCATAGCGATGGCAAATATTTAGCAAACAAGTTCTTTGCTGTCTTTTATCCATGAATTATTAAATACGTCGTGCTTTATTCTGTGTGCTAATTAATCATGACGAATATTTTCTCTTCTGCATAGCTACAACACATAAAGTAATAACGTAAATCATCCATATGTGCTATGTTTGAGAAGTTGAACGGACATCTGTATGTTACTACGTTACGCCTTGCTATGTAGGTTTTACACCGGGACACCATTTGCAGTATATCAAACGAATAGAATTACTCGTGAAATTGAATTAAAAATATAACCTGCTTAGCGCTCGAAGCCTTTTTATCTTTTGCGTTTGCTGGTTCGAGAATTATCGTATTTGGGTTCTTTTTGCAGTCTTTTTGCGGCGCCTTCACGCATTCTCGGAAAAGTGATAAATTCATGGTGCTGCACGTCTTCTCAGAGCCGTCTGAGGTCTTAAAAAAAGATTGAGACGTTTTTAGCTTAGTGTGTACTTACAACCATAACAGTTACGTAATATGGTAAGGTCTATTTAGTGGATATATTGATTTCATTATCTTGTACAGGGGCTCTTGGTTGCCCAGTTTGGTAAATTAATGATCAAATAATCAATATAGCAATAGATTAATCAGTGCTGGGAATCGTATATCTACACAAGTGAATTACTCGGCTTATTGATGCCCATTGCGCCCACAATGTATCGGAAATCGTTGCTAAGTTACCTTGAATTCATAAAAGTACAAAATGCCATTTGACAGCACGCAATAGCGCTTCCTCCAACGCTTTCTCAACCAGCCTTCGTGTATGATTTTGAACAGCCATCCCGCGGCCTCTGGACTGGAGAATGTTGCTGCAGCTGGGATGATCTGTAATATGACTGAGCCGTTATTTTTGCTATGATTAAAACATGCATACACGTTAATGTGTGTTTTAATGAGAGCTAGACTCATTCTAGCCCACACCTGATAACAGGAAAGAAATAGAGACTGTTCTCGTTTAAGGAAATGAGATACTTTTTCAGCAAATCACTATAGTGTTTGTTTTACTACAGTAACACAAGATTTCAAAAGAGTCCTTAGTCTAAATTAGCAAATGTTCAGTAGTGTTATGTGTATAAAGCTGAATCCTTATGCAGCACAGTCAAAATTTCCACATGTAATTTACTGAACTGACATATATTGATTCTAACGATCTAGATACAAATTTGAAAACTGTTTCATCCATATTGCTGATATTAAGGGTGTTAATTGTTATAAGCATATTGATGTTTATACATTTGTTATTTTTGTTGGCGGATATTAGCAGTCGGTGTCCTATAAATTAAATAGCTAATGTTACATTCAAATTACTCGGCGTCCGATCGATCAGTGGTGAAATTTTGTCAAATCACGTTCATTTTCCTTGCAAATTTTCAAGTCCCCGGCGGTTGAAATCGATTAATTTGGCTACATATCAAACCAGTCGTAGTTAATAGCCATGTTTCGAGTCCAGATGTACTATTTCATTTACAACAGTCGATAAAGAAAACGATACAATATCTTTGATGAGAATAGCTCATTGCTATTGTTAACCATTTTGGTCGAAAGATAAAAATAATTAGTGTCAACGACATAATTCACTCTATCAACTTGTATAAACTGGTAATTTCTTGAGGCTCACGAGATCGAGACTTGTCCAACATATCATTTCCTACCAGTAAAGAAAATAACTCATCCCATGATCAATGGAATTTCTGTAGGTAGTAAATGCTATAAAAATTCAAATCATCTTGGCTAGCCAGAATAATTAAGGACGCTGTGTTTTGTCCTATCTGTCAAATAATACGAGTTCAAATCGCTAATACTGCATAACAGCATACCATATTTGAAGTAAGTGTTGAGATAGCTAAGAAATTTAAATTATTTGAAAGGCCCTAAATCGCTTATTAATAAAGACAACATCTTGACATGAATACATAATGATCTTATTATGTTGAGATCATTACCTTCTGCCGATTAAAATTAAATATTTATTCTGATGGTATGGAAAATTACTGGATATAAAAGAAGCAAACGTTCGTGATGTCTATGTTTCGTGCATAGGTTTCCTCTTACTTGCTTATTCAAAACATTCATTCATAGCGCATTATCAACTACGGAACTATAGTCAAAACGGCAAACCAATACTTCCCGTCTACAGCATTATATGTAGAATCTACTGCAGGCTTATATATTTACTCACAGATTTCCGATTCTTGGTCGTTGTCTTAGCCTCCATTGTTCTGGAACAACAGGGAAGCTTTGATGTGCGATCGATTACGTCATTATTTCAATATCAATATGTAGAATTGAGAATGTGTACAGAATCTGGTATATGTATGGAAAAGGGATTTAATTACACGTCAAAACATTGAGCACTCTAGCTGTGAGCCGTGAGAGCAGCTTGAATTGATAGAAATCGTAAATGATACTGGTCCAAGTATGTCATTAGTTTACGACGCAAGAACACTCCACACTCTTAAATAGTACAGTAGTAAGTACACTGCGTAGAACATTTTACTACATAAGCATAAAACCCGGAGCATCTAGTCACTACATAAACATTGTACAGAGGCAATTGAAACCTACAAAATTCTCGTGTACTCATGAAGCTCACTGTGCAATGACTGAAATATTATACACATTAACTAAAACTTTTTGTACATGTACTACGCATCTCATTTCCTATTCACTCCGCAGTACATTGTAGTGCAGTATATTACCCATTTTATTTCAATGTGCCATATCACCATTTCAAAGATCAGTATTTATCTTTCTACGTAATGTAAACAGTTCTTATTCCACATACTTCCTCGTCCATGTAATAGTTTCACCTAAGTGTTAAATCGCGTGTTCAGACATTAATCTACATTCTGTTACCAGTCTTATCAGTATACCATTCAATCAACACTCGATATTTAGCCTCGAACTATTGACTGAAAAGTCAGCAGTTTACCATTTGCCCAGCTATCGTAATATCATATCACGACAGTTTCACGACAGTCAGTAATAAAATCGCAAAGAAATTCTCTAATACCGAACTGCTTGAAAGGACAGACTGCGTTTTAGTAGCAGCGTGCCTGACATAAAAGACCAAACAACTGAGTTGTGAGTAGAATTTTACATGACCTTTGGGAAGTAATTCAGTGTTATCGATGAGGATAACTGGGTCAGCAAAATGCGATGTGGGATGTTGTGAATAGTACCAATAGTCATTTACTGAATATTCCCTATCGGGACTTCTGTATGGTTGCTCTGGCCAATAAGTAAGGCTTGTAATATAGTCGATAAAAGTGCGGCCTAGTGTTTTTATTGATCGTCTTTTCAATGCAATTCATCATTACCGAAAGCTTTTTGATTCGTTTCACTTACAGTACGTAAAGTGACCGTTTCTTTCAATCACAGAAACGTATTAATATTTCGCAGAAATTTATCTCTCACCAGGATGAAACGAAATGTAATTGAAAAAATCGAATTCGTAGAAATTTTACAGTCGATCGCTTGTGCCGTTAATTCACGGTAGTACGCTGACAAATAACATAACTGCTTCCAATAGAACTATCGTTCAAGTGTAGTTTCGGCTCCCAAGTTTATAACTGCCAATCAGGCCCGTAATTACTCATGAAAACATAATCCTAATTGTTGAAGGTAAGGATTGTAGTTCTAAATTAACTGTGGTATTTACTCTTGAAAAACTACAATACAGCCTATTTTCTGAGCTTAATTGAAGCCCACACCAAATAGGTATCCAGCCCTCCTTCCAATTAGTTAGCACCCAGTACTATTTGTAGCTGTACTTGAATAGCAGGGAAAGATATTCAGTCTTCCTCACTTCACCTAGATATCGTAATTGGACAAAATAGTAGCTTGGTATAAGATCAACACTGCTTATCTAAAACTAATTAACGGTTACATGTTCTCGCTGACATGGTATATGCTACGCCTTTTATATACTTGATTGTGAAGGAAGTTTTGCGCTCATTATTTTATCAACAAGTAGCTTACAGGAGCTGTGTGTTGGTATTGCCGGAAAAGCTTTATCGCAATTTACTACATTTCGATGGACAATTATTGCTTGGCTGAAAAGTACCTATAAGTTACCTCCATTTATTTACAGATTATATAATTTCCCTGAGCTGGAAAGACCAAAATCTTCTAGCTTGGCATTCACTACCAGAGGAAATCTGTAGTATTTTACAATTCAACATTTCTACTAACTGTAGCGCTACCAACTCTCCCTGTCTATACTACTTCTGTTGGTTGCGGCAACCAGCAATAGGACATCACTACTGTTTCTTCCTCGCAGCTTAGCAGAACTGATTTAGAATTTGTGCTAATTTTACAGTTTGGTGATAGTCACCCTGTGTCTCTTATGACGCATTTCCTCCTGTGCTCGTAAGAGGCAATTACAATTTCCCTATACTCACCGTGAAATGAGGATATCTACCGCCATCTAGCGTATAACTGTAACGATAATTTACTTAGTATCCGTTTTATTGTCGATATACAGTTCTTCACACGAAGACCATTTATTTCACTGTTATACAGATCTAGTACTAAAGAATGGTTTTAGTTCTATACTTTAGAATTCGGTTTTCCATACATAGGTTAATGCTATACCCTTCACTTTACAAAAATCAACAATTCACGACCTATCTAGTTCCGTATGCAATAATTCAGTGGACAGACTTCATTTATTTAGTTGACGATACCAAATATTGCACAAAAATATAATTAGGTTCATGCACCCTCATTTATTTGTCATTTCGATCCAGTAGCTCTTGATCGTCATCAGATCCGTTCTTTCTAATGCATATCGTGAAATTTCGAAGTTTCCTGCCTAGTAGTACGATCCAGTGTGGACCCGTTCTATCTTCATTTTGTTGACTAAAGTGATAGCCGTAACAAAAGTATATAACCAAACCTGTGTAAAGAAAATTTGAAGTTTTCAGTACAATTTTTATTGCTGGTGATATGAAAGTTTCTAATAGTAGTAGTAAAAGGTCAGGAAGTTGTTTTACACACACGTTTGGTTTACAACTAGTGTTTAAGCGCTAAGTATTGTTTAACTGTTCTCACCGATTACCACCCAGACTAATAGCCTAATCCACGTCAGCCACTGGAGCTTGATCATAAAAAAGAGGTTGGTAGAAATACAGAGATACGGCAGGAAAGGTACAAAAGGTGCCTGTGCAAAATAAATAACACTTATGAGTTAACTTCAGTAGTAAAAGGTTAATGGAGAAAATTTACCGATTATTGCCAAAATTGCACCAACCCTGAAAGCTTTATCATCCACACATACATCGTTCTGCTGGTGTGCGCACATCACGAACAAAAATGTAATTGTAATGAGCGATAGCAGCGTCAACAACAATATAGTCCACCACATTCCGTTTATCACGTCTTCCCAATAATGCGAAACCAGCATCATTCCAGCAAGACTACTGGTCACCATGATCATCAAGGAAAAAAGAACTGCATCTCCTGGCTTCCAATTGCCAAACACCTTATCGAGAACTGTACCGCAATATATTGGTTTTAAAGTTCCAGGGTGGGGTGTAGATGGTGTGTTTTCTGGAAGCGTGAGATCTCTTTCTGGGAGTCTTAGATCTTCTTTTTTTCCAAGTGAGTTCGCCACATAAAGATTCTCATCTAAGAAAGACTTGACATTGCTCGCAGGCTGAGTGTATTTACCGTCGGATTCTTTATGGACAACCAGTCGCGTTGTTTCGCTCGCTTGCGAGGAGTTTGAAAGTTTCACTGCTGGATTTAAATGAATAATTCTTGAGCTAATTCACAGTATTGCATATAAATGACCGTGGTGGAGATTACCATTCACTTCCATTCTGTTTACGTTATCTGTTAGTGAATTGGCATCACTTTCTTGAGGAATCGCGGTATTATTTTTGCTTTCTCCAGCTTGGTCCAGACTAGAGTTTGGTCTCAAACCTAAATTATTGTTCAATGAAAACACCCCGTTATTAAAAGTATCGTAAAATTAATCTGGAAGGTCGATCCTCGACTGTAGAGCATTCGTGTGACGAAACAATTGTGAATGGAGAGACCTACAGTACCCCCTTGCAGGCTTACCCGATTCCTCGCTACAACCAGATCGAGCTGTCAAGTAAGATCCACAGTCGGAATTCCTATTGCTTGGGAAAACGTGTCCTGGCGGTGTGTATCTCAGTATAATAACGCAAGCGGCTACAAATGAATAGGCTGTCAGAGTACCGATCGACATAAATTGCACCAAGGTCTCCAGATCGAATAGTAATGCCATGGACCCGCTCAGTATTGCTGAACAGACGAGTGAAAATATTGGCACCTAGATGAGTATAAATATTTAAGTCGTTATACAGATTCATGCAATTCAATGTAACGTCCAATTTCTTTGATAATGAGGAATAACTTTTGAAGATACATAGTTTTGTATTCAGCGAATTCACGTATTGATTAAATTATTTAATTATTTATACGAAAAAATATTGGAACGATAATTTAAGAATATCTTGGTTATTTCACAGGGTATTACTATTGTAGTGATTTGAACCTCTATCATATACCTGTGTTGCTTCGCTCACGTAGGATAGTCTTTGGCACAGAAGGCCGTCTTTCGATATGGCATAGAGAATACGAGGCAAAACAAAAAGACCTGTTCGATAATAATATTACTATAATAATTATAATAATTATACGATTATCAACAAAGAGTAATAATTTTTTTACGCTGATGTTTCACATTTAGCCTGTTGTAAGTTTATTTACTTTCAAATTACCAGAAAACATGGCTGTTGTCATTGTGCACAATGCACCTATGGTGACCAATATCTGAGCCCACTGCCACCCGGCATGTCTTCCGTAAGCATCAGGAAACGCAGACTTGGGAACTACGTCATACCTAAAGCAAAAGCTTATCTTTAAGTTACTGTGAATACGTGTCAGTCGCCCCCTGACCCCTCAGGGATCAGACTAGGGGGCTTAGAAGTTTGAACCATATAATTAGGACCCTAATGAATTTCTAGAATTTCAGTTCTCGAATTTACTCGGTAGTGGAATGTATATGGGATAGGGGAATATATTCCCCGGCACCCTTTCCCTACAAATGAATGAATACTTATCGTCAGGGTCACTGACTAAATCACAAATGAACATGCAGCTCGATCCCATTGACGTCACTGTGAATTTATTATTCACGTAATTTAAGATAACATGCTGCAGACCAGACCAGACCAGAAGTGTGCTGCCGAATTTTGAAAGATTATGAGTGTGCCGCATGAAAAAAGGTTGCGAAGCACTTCCGTAGACTGAATCAATAGCAAGATTTCTCCATTAGTGGTAGTCGAATATCCAGACATTACATATCTTTTATATTATCAAGGTATTTTAGTAAATGTAAAACAAGAATTAATTCGTTTTTTTTCTTTAAATAATTTTTTAAAACATGCGTCTGTCTTGTCATGCCTCATGAGTGGTTCTTAAACTGTCAAGATCTAGAATATACATCCATTCTTTCACAAGAAATTCTCTCCACAAATATTTTCAACGTTTGCTGTAGGGACCTCAGTCACATGCTGGTCGTTATATGTTTTTAGCATCATAATACCTCATTATATGGATAAGATCTTCTGTGAATATTAGTGATCTAGATCTGAAAATGAGTACGGGGACTTTCAAATTTAATAGAGTTTAGAGACGTCTCAAAGCCATACTGACTAATCTGATCGATTAGTGATATGTTTAAATAGTTGAATTTTAAGCATAAGAATAAAATCTATTTTGTATTTCTTTCTTATATTTCTTTAAAGTGTGGTAAATAAATTTTTACTGATAAATTTATAGTCGGTAACCGGGGATCTGGCACGATAGGCTAAATGGCGATTGTACAACAATATACTTTTGTTAACCCAAATAATTTTGTTGAACATTTCCCCTGTCGCCTTAGTCTGTCCCCACTATTACAGTACAGTTTCCATGCAGTTACTTACCAGGGTACCATTAATGTCAGCACAGACGACACTCCGACATAGGCTATTGTGACAATCAACAGACTGATGGCAAGAGAAAGCGGAATGTCACGTTTAGGATTTTTTGCTTCCTCGCAAGACGAAGCGACCACGTCGAATCTGGATATCCATCAATTATGCAATCAATATCGCGATCTCCTGCTTCTCAACATATAACGTAACGATAAAACAAAATTTACCCAGCAAAAGCGTAGAAACATCGCGAGGCCCCAGCCACAATCCCTGCAAACCCAAACGGAGCAAAACCGCCTTTGACTTCTGTCCAGTTTTTCACATCGGCCAACAGAAATCCTGTGAGAGTAGAGAGGTGTTCAAATGACATTTAAATCTGGCTTTTTTCATCTATCTATTGTTATCTGATTGTATATATAAACAATTATTCATAATAAAAAGAGTGAACAAGGGTACGTATTTGGCAGATGCCTGTTGATTCATTTGATTCTTGAGAATAGCGTATTGTTTATTTTGTGTTAATAAACGTTTATCAGCATTCATTTCTGTTACGACGAGCTTTGCTGGTTCCATGCAATGAAATCCGCCAAACTTGAGGTCGGTGTCATCGTGATTACGTTTAGTTAAGCGGATGTCGACATATCGCACTCTTTTCTTCTCGAACTTGTAAAATATAGCGAATGTTGTAATGGGAATTTAAGAAACTAATAATTGCGGCTGCGAATGGATTTTTCGGAGCGGAGCAATACATCACCATTGCATTAGCAGGCCAATTAAGTTGAATCAATATACTCCACATTAGTCTGAGAACTGATACCACTGTATACTGCAGTGACTGCTCAATTATTGAAAATTGCACATTCCCTGCTCTCTGTCTTCGCCGGTGCACATCGTAAGGACAGTAATAGATTTTCTGTCACGATAGCTAAACGGTTTTTTAAACAGCGATTAATTTATCGATTTTCGTCCACGTATGTTTTACGTATCACTCTACGCATTGGCAACGAGCTATGTTGGCCGAAGCCAACGTGGATATTTCCGCAAATACGAAGATGATGATAGATTGTTATTAAGAATGTTCTACATTACCCCACGGATACGTGAATTATTAATACGCCAACTAGTACTCGGAATAAGACGAATTATTATACATATCGGAGGTGCGGCTCTTGCAATTCGAAATTATTACTCTACCGCCAATGAGTTATTAGGCTATTATTATTCATAACCTGACTTAAATGAAGAAAAGGTTTTTTTTGCTCTTTGTTGGGAACCTTGAAATGCGAAATTACCTGTAACAACGATGAATGCCACCATTCCCATATTAATCAGGGCAAATATGATGTTAAATTTGTTGGAGGATGCTACGCCACACCCGACCAGTATACACAATACGATTATAATAGCGGTTGCCAAAAAGTCTGGGTAGGTGGCCACGATCGTTCCATCCCCCATCGGAAGATTCTTTTCGAGGTAACTCTTAAAAAGTAAAATAAAATCACCACGATTGGTAAATTCTAAGGGAGTAGAAACTTGTATTCACATATTTTTTAGTCTTACCTTCATTGGATAACCCAGAACTGAATCAAAATACCCACTCCAAGCCTTGGCCACAGACGACGCACCTACTCCATGCTCCAGTATCATATTCCAACCCATGAGGAAACCCCAAATTTCACCCATGGTCACGTAGGTGAATATATATGAGGAACCTGACATAAAGTTCATCAATGTAATGGATGAAATGTGAAAATAATTATTAAGGGGTATTTTTGCCAACCTGTGGTTGGAATACGAGACCCAAACTCTGCATAGCAGAATGCAGAAAGGAATGCTGCTAGAGCAGCGAGTAAGTAGCTCAGTGGTACGGCTGCTCCACTGGTATCCTTTGCCACGGCTCCCGTGAGTACGTACATACCGGCACCCAACATTCCGCTGACCTAAACGTAAAGTCACTTTATCAGATGTGTTTTAAGGGTTCTCCATTTCGGAGTATTGGGGAACTGTAAATGCTGTGTAACCAAGGAAGGCTTGAAATTTCTGTCTAACTTTTTATGGCGCTACAATTCTCATCAGTTCAAGCGTGTAAAAACAATCGGTTATGCGATCAGCATTAACACGAACGGCCTTTCATTGGGTTTACTGTGAAGTCTGTATATATGGTTCCAGTCATACAGTACTAATATATTCGTGAATCCTGCCTACTAGTACAAACCAGATTGTTTCAAGGTACATTCTGTAAATGTTCTAATCGAATCAATTTTGAGTTGACTTGAGAAAATTTACCTATCACTTTAATCTATTCATGACATTTATTACACTAATCACTGTATTTTATGCTCAAGAATTTAAGAAATGAAGGTGAATGCGAGGCGAAGATCTTCACAAAGAATTTGTTGTTACTTACCCCAAGAAGAGTCAAATCGAAAGTACCCAAACATCTTCGGAGTTCGGTAACTAGTAACGTCTCCTCTAAAACTTTTTTCCGATTAACATTTCGACAGAATTTCTGGAAAAAGCCCATATTGTGTTCAAGATCTGCTAGTATCCTCTTGCGTCTAACTACGTCTTTCACGAAAGAAAAATCTTGATTGATATTTCCCAAGAATAGCTGAACGCTGAGAGGCGCAGCAGGCAGTAACTAAGCACTAAAGAGCACCTCTCTCGTATTTAATGGCAACGTAACCACACAAATGAGACGGTGCTGGAACACAATACGACGGGCACAATACGCGTTCAATAAAACCACGTTGAATATGACATAATCAATATTAATAAAAAAGGCTATTAAGAATATACATTGAACAACGTCATATTAGGGAAAGGTTTTCTAGCTGTGTGTGAACGTTTCATGTAACGCTGTGCTAACACATCTGATTTTCACGTAGAATAATTCCCTTGCACTGATTCAGTTCAGGCGAGGCTTTTAACTGGTGTGAGTCGAGTCGAGTCAAGTCGGTTTGATTACTAGAGAGCCGTGTTCGTATGCAATGCTCCATTCTTCTCCACCTTAGCGGGATTGCCCCGGGCTGTTAATTGAGGTACTCCCTGTTATTCAGGAGCTTGTGTTATGGATTTTACCTATGGTTGCTGACGGGATGATGATGTACCGAAGAGGTTGTTATAACCTCATTAGAGGTCACCACCATCGCTGCAGTGACCCCGACGTTGTCGGTACCTTTTATTTATACAGGTGGGTCGACTATGAGCTGGTGATTATGTTCTGCTCAAGGATACGGAGATGGATCTGGTGAGGTTCGAAATCGCAACCTCTCGATTCTGAGATTTGGTTAAAAGTTTGGAGCGCAATCTAGTGTTCAGCTTTCATTAATTTTACGCGTGGATGATCATCAGAATAACAATGTTTATACTGGCGGGAGAATAAGTCAATAAGTTTCGGTCACTGTCAGTTGTTTCTGATCTAGAATATTACGAGCTCTTGAGACACAGAAATACCTTACAGTAGTGGAGATCGTGTGGTGGAATTGAGAAATATTAGTATTAGTAGCGAATCACGTGAATCATGCTCTCAAGGAATGAAATAAGACTGGTTGCTTTTACGGAAGAAGGAAAAGAAAATGTTGAAGCCGCTTGTGAGGTATTTTCTTTTAAAACATCTCGATATTATAGCGATAAATATGTGGGTACAAGGTAAGAAGTGCCGGCTCTCCTAAAAAAAAACATTACGTTAGGATGAGGGTAAGCTAATCTGTACTGGTAATGGTCTCAACGTTCACCCTGGTACTGGTATTAGTCTATTTACTAGACTCCTAGACTCTAGTAATTGTTTACAAAAACTGTTACGTTCAGTTGTTCAGGTGAGTTTTGGGATTAGTGTTAATTATCCCTTATCCTAACCTCTAACGTAACCAGGTTTTAAGAGGGATCACACTACTAGACTAGCAAAATAATAACTACCAAGACTGGCAGATAACTTCCCCTTGGTTCTGTAGCCCTTCTATTCGACCATATCTAAGTGATTTTATTAAAAGATTGCCTATACCCTAACTCAAAGCTTTTCCTCATTTTTCTTCCAAGGCTGCTAAGAAGAATGGCTTCGACCTTAAGAGTGTATGGCTGTCACCTGAAGATGCGTCTAAAGTGACCAAATTGAGCGAGGATGTGGTCTATATAGTCGATCCATTTGACGGTAACAGTATGATTTTTTTTACTTATTATATTTAGATGCAGTTGCAGTTTTACGTTTCCTGTTTTTTTCAATTATTTTTAGGTGAAGAAGAAGAAAAAGTAATCTCCTATTTAGTTAATTTAAATTATCCCGTCATTGGTCCTCGGTGCGCGATCACGGCGTTGAACCAACGGGTTCAACTAAGCATAAAAATGAAGTTTCCTCTTTATACCTTGACGATGCACAAGTCTATCATATGTTTTTCCAACATCGTTACTGAAGAAAGGGTAATTCAAGTTCCACTCTAAATTTTCCTGATGCTTTTGTTTGTACAGTCAGACATGAACATTTTATTTTATTAGGAAAAGCTGATTAGGTTAGTTGAACTTATGGGAGGAAAAGTGTCCAGAGAACTGAATGGCGAAGTCACTCACCTGATTGTCGGCGAAGTTGGTTCCGTTAAGTATTTTACAGCTGCTAAATGTGGCATCAAGATCATGGTGAAAGATTGGATACATTATTTATGGAAGCATGGAGTATCACAGTGAGTTTATCATACTAATTGTTGTTGCAGTCATGCTAACCATCACCTCTCTCATTAATTTTCGTTAAGATCTATAAGTGCAATGAAAGGAGAGTGGGACGACTATTGGTGTCCTGTTTTTCTCGGCTGTTCTGTATCTTCGACGGGTTTCAACCCTACGGATAAAATGAGTATTCAGAAAATGATTACCAAGCATAGTGGAGAGTACACAGGAACGATGAAATTGGATATAACAACTCATCTTATCGCAAATAAACCTGAAGGTGATGATGCTGGTTGAACAGCATTTATAAAATGTATAATGATTATGCTGTATCCTATTTTAAATCTCTAATATTGAATTGTATCCTGGAATTGTGATATTCTAACTGTTACATAATGTACTTATATTCAGTATATAAGTTATATTACAAAGTGAGAAAAATGCCTGCCCTTTTCAGATTTCTAACCTAAATCCTGGTAGTAAAAACTACACTATTAGATTTAGCATAGAATTTTCCCTTTAGAACTTTCTATAGCTTCATATTGCAGTCCCATGGTTAAGGATTCCCGTCATAGTAAGTACTGACCCATGTCCCGACTTCCCCTCTGAAAGCACTTGCAACCATAATTAAGTTGATCCCCTTAATTTGAACAGCTCATGATGCTGGCAAAGGTTTTCATTATGAGTTACTTCGACTACGGTCGATTCAAAATAGTAAAGTGTAAATTGTGCTAAATTGAACAGTAAAGTAGTACTAAATAATTGTTGAGAAAGCTTACAGAAGGTATAACTTAATTGCATAGATTTTGAAGTAATGTACCACATTCATTAATGTACAAAACTCTTACTGTCAACAGTAAATGACCACGAGAGAAAGATATCTTCACCTCTTATATTCATGTTTTATCTTCAGGTCAAAAATACAACTCAGCTTTCAAGTTTGGGGTCAAAGTTGTGAATATTAACTGGCTCTACGATAGTATAGAAAAAAAATCTTGCCAGAGCAATGAAGAATATGTAGTAAAGAGTGAAGGTACTATATATATATATATATATATATCACACAGAATTCAAAAATGGTCTGTTATTGTCACATAGTTTATATGTTTACTATCCTTTTATCTGTGCTAGGCATGAGCAAGCAGGCGGTCAAACAGTCAACTCCAGAAAAAGAATTTTTGAAGCCTAAAACAAAGATTGTTGATGGTAACCTGAGAATCCTCTGCGAATTTTTTTAGCTCGACTCAATTCTAATTTTCTTTTCCATGTTCATTTTTTACGTTCGCAGTCGATGTGAGTTGCATTGGCCGGTCGATGGTGAACGAGACCGTACAGTCCACCATGAATGATACAACAATGTCATCCTTAAACTTCTCTAGAAGGTAGCATTTTTTCTATTGGGTGTTCAAAAAGTTTTTTTTATCTGTAACAGTTTTGTATATTCTTTGTTACAGTTTATTTATGGTTCTTGCCTGGATCATTTACATACAAATATTGACATAGGGTCTGTGATACACTATATATGAGACAATACATTGCATTATAGGAACGATTCATATCAAGTCGAGGCAAATGCCAGGCATGATGCAGCTGCAAAGTTGAAGCAGAAGCTTTTATCGTTCCCCGACCGAAATTACAGGAATATTCTCGATGGTGTTTACGTTTATCTCACTGGGTTTTCCGTGGCCGAAGGGGAAAAGATGAGAAGACTTTTAAGCTTGTCCAACGCTATTATGTCAGTTTTTTCCTTTGTTGTAATGAGTCTTTTTTGATTTCTTACTGCTTTAATAACTCGATTTCAGATACAATCAGCTCACCGCGAGTGTTAGTCATGTCATCGTTGGACAGACTACTCGTTCGGCAAACAGCGTAAAAGCTTCAGTAATGTCTGTGCATGCTCAGGTATCATATATTTGCCTGCACTTTTATTACAATAGTCCTCTGAGAGCTTGTTTATTTTTCACATGTACCTGGAGTCTTTTTAAAATAAGTTGGTGTACTTCCTGGCATACATGAGATATTCTAAATATTCCTGAGCTGCATGTGAAAAAGCTTACACCATTCTGTTTCATCTAGAATCCAGAACTTCAAACTGTTCGTTATACTTGGGTCCTCGAATGTCTGGAGGCGTCTGAATTGGTGTCGGAGATCGAGCATTGGGCAGAAGAACTACTGCCTGCCCCCAATTCTGGAGAAGAAACGTTTGGAGAAAACAGTGAAATCTTCAGCACAACTAGGTGATTAACTTTTATTGAACTCTGCTTTCATTGGCTTCTTATAATTTTTATTCGTTTGACTTCAGGACGACCTTGAAGAAGAAATCAAAATCGAACGATACTGCCATTGATCACAGAGCTTCAATATTGCCCTTTATTGAAGATAATGATATGCTGTCACAGTACTATGATCCACATGCCACAACAGTAACAAACACTACAGCAGCTATACAGGTACATGTTACTTAAGCTATAGTTTTTAGCTGCTGCAAAACTACAGAATTCTATGAAATAATTTATCCCTTCATGTTTTAAGGATGAGAATGAGACTGCTTTACCAGAAGTAACTACATTTTCACATGTAAGTGAAGATGAAGAACTTAACATGGATATGAGTGAAAAAACCGGGGACAAGGATCCCACTGGTGACAATGACATCACAGGTATAATTTGGATTATGCTATATAAAAATTTTACTGTCGTCATGATATTTTCTATTATTAAATTTCCAGGCATCTTGGATGTTAGTGATTTTCAAGGCGAGAATCGAGTCTATGATTCAAGCCACTGTTTCTCTCGTAAAACTTTCTTTCTGTTTGGTTTTGATGGAAAGGATCTTGAAGATAAAATCACTGCTATCAAGGCATGTATAGATAGTTCTCGATTTATGAATGACTCTACTGTTAGAAGTCAAATGTTCTGCATTCTATTCATTCATTATTCGAATATTCCTGGGTAGAGGAATGTAAGTGTTCATCTAGTCTAGATGGTTATCAGTTCTATAAAAATACAACATTGTTATGGCCCAGCACGAATCTGACATAGGCAATAGTGAATGAAGTTCAGAAAAATGTTTTTAAGACAATACACAGGGTTCAAGGAAATTATTTTTCATTTGCAGTCTAGAGGTGGCAACGTCTTGCCTGTCAACAGTAAACAAGTCGGAGATTATGCGGTGGTACCGCTCACAGGTTGGGTCGTAAACCAGGACTGTTTCAAGACGTAGTTACCGATTTGTGGCTGGTAATTTATATTCTCCACTATTACTCATTTACATATTGGCTTGTATTCGTATGCAATAATACGGTATATTTTATGATAGGAACTGTGTCTCTCTCGTAACAAGCTTTTGCCATCGTACGACAACACAATGTGCACTCCCATTTCTATTCCAAATAACTCGAATCCTTTGGAAGGATGCGTGGCTTGCCTCAGTAAATACCAACCACCTGAGAGGACATATCTCGCAAACCTCATTCGAGATCTTGGTATCAATTACATGCTATTGCTGGAAGCTTACTGACTGTGGAATGGCTTTGATTCCATGACAGTAATTTGTTATTAATTTCCACAGGCGGAATATGCCAAGACAGCGTTGCCCGACGGAAAGTCAGAAACCTAGAACCTACGACACACCTCGTCATATCTGAACCAGGAGGAGAAAAATATTCTGGGTGTAAAAGTTGGGGAATCTACACAGTCACTGAGGAGTTAGTTCTTGTAACTTGGTGTTTATCATACATAGGGGTAACCATAGTTTTATGCTTTGATTTGTTATGCATTGTCACAGATGGGTGTACGAAAGTGCTAGAAAAGGTCAAAAAGTTACAGAGGATGATTTCTCTGTTGATAAGCCAAGGAAAAACAAAGCAGCACCTGGCATTGCAACCAGTAAGTAATTAAACTTATTCTATATTCTGTAGGGGATCTCTGTATAAGATAAACAGATAAAGATGAAGCTGGACAAAAACTTTTACGAGGTGCTCATATAACATGCAAAAAAATACTTCTTTTAGACGCAGTGGTAAAAGAACCTGTTCGTGCGAATTGTTCTTCCAATGTGCAGCTCCAACCTTTGCAGAGATTGCCGAATCCACTCGATAAGATTCGTCTAAGGCTGAAGATGAAAAAGGAGGCAGAGGAACGAGCGGAAGAGGAAGCTAAAAAGAATGTTGAAACACCTTTAGCAGTCCGAGTAATTGCTAAAATATTTATCACTACAACTAGACGGGCGAAATTTAAATTGGTTTAACAATTCTGCTGAAGTATAATTTGAATTATCAGGGTAATGTTTTGAATGTGTATTGAAGTTTAGACTGAAGTTTCTACTATTTCTTACTTATCTGGCATCCTAGCATTAAAGCAAGATATTAAAGACTATCCTTACATCTATGCTCCTATTGCAGTATAAACGGATGAATTTGGAAACCCCTAGCAAATTCATGAGGAAAGATAGGAGTCCAGTAAGCGTAACCTTTGACCTGACTGAGGTTTTCAAAATGTTGAAGACTCCAGTGGAGCAGCAAGCACAAATTCGTGAAAGCGCCAGAATTAATCCAGAAACAGTAACGCATATTTTGGAAAAATAATTTCATACAATTTTATTCTGATTTGTCGAAAAAACTTTTACAGCCAATGAGTGAATACATAACTCGATTTTTGGATGAAGCCGTGGCGAATATTCCCCCGCATCTCATTAAGAATCTCGAGAGGAAACTGGATGATTCGACCGATGAGGAAGATCAGATGGAAACTTCCTTGGACAGTGGTAAATAATACTTAATGATGTCGCTTATTGCTGATCTGTTTTATTTAATATTCTCAAGAGGAATTTTCTCTGAAGATTTTGTTACTGTGTTGGTACACTATATGACAATATACTATATCAATGGATGCACGCTGTCAAAAATGTACCTCGATCTGGGTTATATCGCACCCAGAGGATTTCAGAATATTGAAGGAGCTAAAAGTACTTTGGAATGAGTAATAATAATTAGTTGTTGATAATCAGTAGTGTGGTTGCCCCTTTTTATGCATGGCTATGGCCAGCGAAATACCATTATTAATACAGGTCGTACACCACTAATCCGACATCCTTCGTTCCAGGACGTCGTCAAATTACCAGTGGTTTATATATAGACATTCTATTACACCTATGTTCAAAATAACAACGAATATTTTCCAAATGAAATGAAACAACTAATAAATATGATGTAGAGATAATTATCATGAATCAAAATCGTAAATGATATGGGATATATGCATGTCTTGCGCAAACTGAAACATAGTGTGAAAATCTCACTTAACCACCTTACAACAGAATGACGCTGATCGTATTCAATACAATGCTGCCGCCGTAGTTGTTTTATCAGAGTCCTTTCTATAATGGCGCCCCAGAGAACAGTGATACACTAGTACTTAAAAGAGAAGAGAGTAGTTTGGATGGTTTTTCATTCCAATGACTTACTGGGTGTAATTTATCGAATAAGCAGTCTCGTATGTATGTAATATATTAATTCCCAGGTTCAAAACATTTCAATAGTTAAAAATACATTGAATTAAATCAGCCACTGAACGTGCATGCAGTCCAGCATTACCCAGTAGCGGTCCTAAGCCCAGCTAAATGGGGAAGGTTTGTGGCAACTATGACGATTAGTTTTCCACTCTTGTCTGAAAGAGCTGAGAGTTCACTGTAGTTCGATCTTATATTTGTTCAATATCATAAAGAGTTATACAACATGTAACAGTTTTTCCAGATACAGTAATATGCTCTTTTTGTAGACCTCAAACTAGAAGTTACTGAAGACCAAACTATGACTGACATAGCTCAAGATGTTGGACAAAATGATGATCCTGATGGTGAAGAAAGAAAACTTTTTGAAGGTCTTGTTATTTGCTTGGGCAAAAAATTCCACAAAAAGTACCCTGACTTATGCAAGACTGTGAAACTTCACGGTGGAGAGTTTCGATGGACGTACGACAAAGCCATAACTCATTTACTGTTTGAGGTTTAATAGTATACCTGTATTTATTTCATGCTACTTACCTTCTTATAGTTGAAAATATTAAATTTGGATGTGTGCGTTTCTATTAGGGGAGGACCAACAACAAAAACAAGGAAATTCTACAGGCTAAAAACGAAGGGAAAATCATTGTCTCTCCCTATTGGATTCAAGCCTGTGTTCAAACTAAGTGTAAAATTGACGAAGCCTTATTTCCACCTTCATATGACCCAAACAATTCGTTGCAGGTAAATTAGTGTAAAATGTAAGAATTTACTGTTCGTTGTCATAACTCTCAATGGCATTCAATTTTTCTTCAATATTTCCTGGATCAGTATATAATTCATAACCAAATCTAAACAGTCTACTGTTTCCCTTATGCATAATCAAATCACACATCCTACTTTGGCTGGACAGTACCTGTATTTTAATCCCCATTCTAGCCCTCTGTGGTTCGCGATATTGACTGGATTACATTGAAAGTATTTTGTTTCGTAACCTCAGAACTCATTTATTGCTATGGTGGTATTGCGGTCATACCTATAATGTTGCTCAGAGTTTCAAATTAAAACTTGGCTTCAAATCTGTAATTCGTTATAGAGTAATACACCCAGAAATACAGGAAGCCTAATTATACTGAATTATAAATAAAATATTCTTTTCTAGGTTGTGACTACTACGAGTCCATCCAAGTCTAGAAGAAGATCGCTACGGAGTTCTGCCTCTACAAGTTCTGGTGACTCCCCTGTCTCGGACCCGAAAAACAATCAACTGAAATCGGTAAGCGTCTCCTTTTTTATCATACAGCCTTTGCAACTGGTTATGCAAAAACACAGATTTTCTTGCAATGGATGACCCAGCACCTTTTTTAATCTAGATAAAATTTCGAGCAGACTCTAAGAGTCTAGACGTAAATTTCTATTACGGCCAGACTAGTTTACTGGTAGCATTGTGTTGTGCATATCACTTAATCGTTTTCTAGCTAGAAAATTGCACAGTCGTACTTACTCCATTTTGCTATGCTTATGCTCTCATCTCACCATTGCCCATATCTTCTCATTCGAAACTGTATCATTTTTACCAATATATTTCATTTAGTCATTTAATTTGTATTTAATATTTGATTGGGTTCCCAGCAGTCCATGATGCTTTATTGAATTATGACTACGTATCCTCTTTTGAACTTACAAAGCTGATAATCCGACACAGTGCTGGAACCAGTGGTTCTAGGAAATCGGTGTTTCACCTCTATATGTTTATATTTAAACAACAGGAGAAAGAAGTGGACATTGAGACAGAGGATTCGCAAGAGACCAGAGAGAAACTCAGACGAAAATTAGAACATGTGATGTCCACTGCGAACATTTCGAGAGCAACTCACACCCACAGACTTAGTTGTAAGTGAACAGATATAGAATTTTCTGAAAGTCATGTGTCATCATTCAGTGTAAAGAATCATATAGAATTTTGCACTGCTAATTGAGACAAGCAGTGAACAGCTTCACACTGAACCCTATATTATCTCTAATGTAAAAAATATTGCATTCTTCAGTATAATTTTTAAAACTATGAAGGCTATTGTATACATTTATATTCAAAGTTATCAGAGTTGTATTGTTGACTTTTCCATATTTAATTCTATATTTACCTATCCAACCAACTGTTTTTTTATAGGCAACAGTGCTAATATCTCTTCTCCAGCTGCAGCACTAGCACACAGAAGAACTTCTGCTGGTAATAAACCTATCGAAATGAAGAACCTTGATTCATTTAGGAACGAGTTCTCTCAAGATGTACAGGTACTATCCAGTAATTTAGGACTATATTTATAGTTTCATAATTTCAGAGATATATTATTGTTTGACTGACACTGCTACTCTGTTGATACTTTCAAAGGTCAGCTGGGATGATCCAACAGGACGGGAAGAGTTAGAAAGGTTACAGAGGGAAAATCAAAGCGGCAATGATAGCTCTGCTCTAGGGGTAATGCTTGCAGTGGATTAGATAGAATGTGAACATTCGTGTAAAATAAATGAAAGACTGATTGCATGTAATATTTTGTTGTTATACCTACTTGAAAGAAAACCTGCCAACTGTTACTTTATATCCAGTATATAAATAGGAAACTGTCATCGGAGAATTGACAATGTGAATGATACAATGTTTTTACAGATACCCAACTGTTCAACTTTCAGTGAATGGGGAAAGGAAAATTCCTTCAACGATACAAAATATCCTGTATGTTTTTTCTTAATTCATAGCTAGTTTCCCATACCAGAATTCCTTTATAACAGACTGAAAACTTGTGTTTAGGATGGACATGGTACTACAGAACCTACCAGTGTTATAGATGGCCTCATTCCTTGCTTCATGTTTACTTCGGTTGAAGATCGGGCTAAATATGTGACAATTGTATCAAAGTTGGGTAAGTTATCACATTATTATGGTAATAGAGTGGAATGCACTTATTTGAATTTTTTTGAACATGGCTGTGTTAATGATGTGAATGAATGATAACACTAGGCCTGTCTGTTGAGGGTGGCAGTTGTGCACTCTGCACCAGAAGCCATATATTTCTTTGTTGTACTCCCGCTGATGGTTCATTCATACTTGCAGTTAGTACATGCTATGTTATGCTATGAATGTTCTTACTTTTGGCTTATTCCTTGAAAAAACCTACCTCTGTGGCCATTTCAGACATAAACCTTTACCACTTTCCAGGCGGCGCTTACAAGGAGGATGCTTTAGAAAATAACGTGACTCATCTGATTGTTGGTAGACCCTCAAGGAATGAAAAGTGTTTGACCGCACTCGCTTGCGGTATTTGGGTCCTTGACAGCAAATACTTAGATGCTTGCGAACAAGCTCAAAAATTTCTTCAGGCATGCTATACACTATTGTCTTGTATGAAACTATATTCTTTCATTATCTTAATATATATTCATGTTATCAGGAAGATGAGTTTGAGTTTGGGAATCCCAAGAACCTGGAAACAAAAACTCTTGGATCTGCCGGTTTCATTGATGAATTCAAGATGTCTTGTCATCGTTGGCGGTGTATTCTGCAAAAGAGAAGAAAAGAGTTGGGTGTCTGCGTTGGTGCTTTCCATAAGTGGAAAGTAAGTGTTGATGGCTGTGTATACCTAATTACAACCATCACAGCCAAAAAATTTTTGCTCCCTCTTTGAATCTATTCGTATCATCAGTGAACAAGAATATTTAGAGGTGAAACAAGTGGTAGTATTTTGTTGAAAGATTATTATGCGACCTTGGTTGTTCTGTCAAGATTTACCAAAATTTACCTATAGAACTTGAAAACCCTGAAAGGGTTTGCAGCATATTGTATAGTTTTTCATTCATGGTTCCATGATCCTTTGGAATGGGACACTTTATATTGGATCCTATCAATATCCTGCCAAAGTTATGAAACGAATTATACAGTAGTTATTTAACTCGAAGAAAAGCTTAATTTTGGGGGAAAAAAGGTAAATTACAATACGTACTCTAAAGCAGTGGAGGAAGCATCCTCCTTCTAGTTTGTGAAATACTGTAATTCTTCCTTTTTTTCTGCTCAGCTGGTGTTGAATATACAACCGAAGATGCTTAAAGCGTTCCGTAGTGTACTCCTAAGAGGTTCTGCAACAATCCTATCTGAACGTTTGCCTTATGCTGGGAGCATCGATGACCTTACACATGTTTTTGTTGATCAAAGGAAAAAAGATCCATTCAACATCAGTGACTTCGAGGGCCTTATTACCAAAGTTCATGTTTGTGAGATTAACTTTATAGGTAATTCATTGTATTTGACCTTATTGTGTCGGTAGTATAGCCATCTAGTGTCTAGAATAGTATTGAAATGTATTTTGTAAACTGTCTTATCATGTCTTTTTTTCACATGATTGTCTAGTCTAGTTAATAATCTTTATTTTTAAGGTGACTATCTCGTAAAGGATCCGCCACCAGAACCAGAATCATTCTATCCCAACGAACTGAAAGTGCATTTGGAAAGAACAGATGAAGATGGTAGGGAAGTGAAGAGGATCAGATTAGAATGACAATTATTCTTACTTCAGTGGAAATTAAATCAACCAATATCTTTCGTTTGCTACATTTGATGAATTATTTTGCTAATATTCTGAAATAAATGTTCCTTCTTCAGCACTTACACTCTGTTTGTACTATGATATTCTTCAGTTGTGTGGGCCTTGAAGTCTCCTGGTGGTTGCCTTTCGGAATTTAGGTGTGGGAAGTAGGATTGTATTTTATGTAGTTTGTTGCTGAGATTTACCTATCTTGCGATGAATTTTGGGTATTGCATTAGGAAAGAGACTCGAATAGGGATAAAGCCATCACGCCTCAATGCAATTTGTATTTCAAGGTCGTCAACGCTATCTAAGTTGTACTTGTATATTCCTCCATACGAGGGCTGAAAACTAAGGTACCAGATACCCCAGTGTTTAGTCGAACGAATACGGTTACAGACGTCATGTTGCTTCCTCATGATACGCTGTATAGAGATGAATTATTGTTTTGAAGTATTGAAATGTAAAATCTCAGGTAAAACGGATATTTTGCAGGCTGTATCGAGTGGTCATTCCGCCTGCCGTCTCCGGAATCAATATAATCGATGTACGTCACCTAGTGGGGACAATCGATCTCGCTTTTTGCAGTTAACTCGTATTCGCTTAGGAATGGGCGAGCAAACAAGATGGCGAGCGCCCTGAAATCGGAAATACCTAGCCAGGAAGTTATTGAAAACTTGAAGAAGGAGGCTCAGCAATTACGGAGGAAGTTGCTGGAAGACAGAAGTAAACTCGACGATGCCGATCGTGAGTGAAAACTTGTATTTGAGTTTTTTCCTCACCAATTTCATATTACAGATACTCTGCAACTACGATTTGAAATTTCCGCTCAATCCAGTGCAAAGTATGGCTTTATACGGATTGTATTTTGCCTTACCTTGGTACTGTGATTTAAGGGTTGAAGGACTTGTTGTGATCAGGTTGTAAAGTGTTCCATCCAATTTGCTAGTTCACATCCAAAATATTAAAAATTACTATTTGGCAGTTCTATTTTATCCCCAACTGTACCTAATGTTAATCAAATATACCTTTCAATGTTTTCCGAGCTAAGCTCTGTGTTTGGAGTTCGGTTCTATAAATATTGGCTTATAAAGGTTAAAAATATTGACATATTATAAAGCATGTGCAGTACCCACAGTTAGTTGGAATGTATGCTCTAAAATAAGTGTAGTTGCTTGGGTTTATGGTGTTTCGCCTGCATCATAATGAAGACATGGGCAATGCTAAGGTGTCTTTATTTTGCGTTAGTGAAATTCTGTATTTTGCATTTGTGCACTCTCTGTGTAAGGCAAGTAGTATCATCCCACCACCTGCAATTAGTTGGCTTTTAATGATGTCCACTTAACCTAATTCAAGTGCCTGTTATTTCAAATTAAAATTCAGTTACGGTGTGCGTATTCTTCAAACGGTTCGTCAATCAACATTACCAGACTTATTGTGGGAGAGATTATTGTACCCACAGTAATTCTCCAAAAAAGTTCCGTACGATCATTATGTTATTCCCACACAATTCATGTATACTTTGAATGACTATAAACTGTGTTATTTTTGTGGTTAACCTCAATTCGTATATGAATGTAAAATCTGGTAATAGTGTTGTGAATAATCCTGTCATCTATTGATGATTTATATATCCTACATACAAAGTAGAGCATTTGTTGTGAAGCAAAATTTGTTTCTTATGTAAAATACTGACAAAACCACTACTGAAAGTACAAATAGGATTATGAATTTAATCAGACATAGTTTAACAGTATATTTAATCACGATAAACCCCACCAAATCGAACTTTCCTTATTTTCCAATATTCTGGGGACAATGATGGTTAGCATTGTGACACGAGTTGATAATACATTTCTAATTTGTCACATACTGTATTATATAACACTTCCCCTTGTCGCTTATAGCATCTGTTGACTCATATTCCATTGTATTTAGTTTTCACAATGGGAGAGAAGGTCAAACATTTACCCACGAACCAACTTCGGACGCGGAAGTTGTTAAAAGGCCACACAAGCAAGGTGCTTAATATGGACTGGTCTCAGGACAGAAGAAAAATTGTCAGCTCATCTCAAGTATGTTGTATGGAGTAATCATAGTCTTGCTAAGTTACTTATTTCCTGTACACTTCCTACAACTACTTTTTAGATGGAGTTAATATAAAACTTCCCATGTAGAAGTTATGTTATCAATTCTTCACTATTTGTTAGTGATGCACCTTTACTTTTCAATAAGTTATTGCACTTTTCTTGATTACAAACTTATGCATGTGTTTCATCTGCCTGTTTTTTTATTCAAGGATGGAAAAGTTATTGTTTGGGATGCTTTTACCGGCGTAAAGGTAAGGATTTTCATTTCAATCATTCCGGGTCGAATTTCTTTGTAATGAGTAGCAAATAATTTTATCTGGACTTCGTTTATTCAGGAACATGTTATAAGTTTACAGACAACATGGGTCAATTCCTGTGCCTACGCACCATCCGGGAACCTGATAGCGTGCGGGTATGTACCTAAGCAGCTTGCAATCATGCTTTATTAATGAACTCTATGTCTAGAAATCTTTGTCTGCCTCTCTTGTGTAGTGTTTCTTACCCGTTCTGGATATGTTTTTAGCGGATTGGACAATAAGTGTTCCGTATTTCGTATCGGCTCCCTGGCTAACGTTCAATCTGGTTCCAGTGGGGCGATTAAACAATCGGGTACAAACAGTACTACTGAAGGTGCGAATTCTGTGATGCAACAAAGAAAAGTTGTCGCGATGCATACGAGTTATGTATCTTCGTGTTCGTTTACACAATCTGATCATCAGGTAATTTTACCTTTCAAAATTCCATGTTCAATCGAAAGCCATCAGATTTCCAAGTAGATTTTTCTGGTTTAAAAGAACAAAAATATGTCTATTCTATATTTTGACAGATCTTAACTGCTTCTGGTGACAGCACATGCGCATTGTGGGATGTTGAAAGCAGCCAGTTATTACAGAGTTTCCACGGACATCAGTGCGATGTCATGGACGCATCCCTGTCCCCCCTCATAACAGGAAACTTGTTTATTTCTGGGGTGAGGGCAATTTTAGATTAAAGAAAAGTATGCTTCTTGGTGGACACTGACTTATGGCGAAATCCAATTTAGAAGTATTTCAGAACGATTGTGTAGTTAACAAAGGTAGTTTAAATCTCCCTGAGGAAATTCCTTTAACATTAATCTCAGTTGTTGGAATACTGAATCATGTATCCATTGCAACAGTTGTGCTCTGCTTACCTGTGATCATATCAAATTGATGTAGCGGTTCCCCACTGATTATTATATGATTGAATCTACAGGTAAATTGCTATTGACAAAGAACCGCTCACATGTTTATTGATCTTCACTGTAAGGATCTAATTATCATATAATTCTCAATTTCCTCTTTGTTCATCTCTCTTGACCTAATTCCATTCGATATGAGTGCATAGATACAGCCGCCATTATTTAATCGGAACTAATGCTAGATGTAGTTGTGCCATGTGTTCAGAATAGATTTGGCCAGCCAAATACACTGTTTTAATTGCAATAAAGCAGAAAAACAGTAGTTAAACATAAGATTATTAATATAAGTATAATAACAATTTCATCTAAATTCTAAACTAAGAATAAACTAAATTTGATTTACTGACATGTGAAACCTATGAATATTTAGAATGCAATGTTCAAATATCTAGAAATCTGTATAACAAATAGGTAATGATTTTGAAGTGACATATTTTGATACCTCAACTACATAGCTGAGTGAAATTTAGTTTAGCAAACTTGTTGATTTATAAATCAGTCCAGATCCATTATAATTATTACTTTCTTCCTAGGGATGTGACAACACAGCTTGCGTGTGGGACATGCGCATCGGTCAGTGCGTCCAGTCTTTCAACACTCACGAATCAGACATCAATACTGTACGGTATGTGCATTTTTTGTCTTCCTTCTTGTCCATGTATATGTAATGGACGCAGTAGCTTTGATATCCATTATGCATTTTTTATGAATATCTTAAGGTTTTTAATGTGGTTAGTTTCCGTGCATCTGGTACTTAGTCTATTCTGATTGAGTCTTGAATCAACAATAGATGTATAATATTCGATAGCTTATTTAATTAAATAAATAATCCAACACATCAGCAGTACTGTATAGCACATCATATTTGAAAAAGAGCTGAGATTGGCTCAGTAGGAGATGGGTAGTACAAAATAATTGGTAAATCATGATAATGAATCCTTTTATGTAATTTTTTATTCTACAACTGGATTACATATATCTTTGTTACAAAACTCGACTGACTATTCAAATATCTTTTTTTATATATCAAATCTAACATTCTGTATTTTTAGATATGAAGGATTCTATTATCCTTATTGTGCTTATTGTACAAGAACTGTACATGTATGGCAATTACTTTCTCCTAAGACACAAAGTGGATCTTGTACTAACCTTACAGTTCAAATTTTAACTTGTGAATAACACTGTTTCTATTTACAAAACGATACAACTATTTTCGCTAGATATAGTATTTCATCTACTATGCTTCTTTGATTTCAGGTGGTTCCCAAGTGGTGAAGCATTTGCATCAGGATCTGAAGATGCAACGGTACCTTTATTTTTATTTTTTTTGTTACTCTGTTCAAATGATTGAGCCGTTCTTTAAAATTGCATGCCTGTGCATCAAACGCAGTGTTTCTTGTCCTGCAATCCTGTATGGAGCCACCAAACAATAAATTTGATAGGAATATTTTGAATGGCTGATTCTGATGTCGTTGTGGCCAATCTTCTTCTGTGCTAGCAAGACCTCAAACATGTATTTTCACTATTATGAGTTTATGGCATATCTTGCACTTCACACTTTTTTTTTATCTGTGTGTTTCAATTCAGGCGTTATATATCCCATTCCATTGAGTTCATTCTTTACCACGTTTGCCATGCATGTCATGTCATGATTGGCAAGACATTTGTTCAAGGCGACTACCTTTGAGTTGTAAAAGTAAACATTGGGGATTCTGTGTCATAAAATACATGTTGATAATTAAATTTCACTCCAGATGTGTAAAGCATACAGATATTGTGTAGTTGGAATACCTGAATGTGATGCTGCACCTTAAGTACTCATTTCAGTGGCATCCAGTGCATATAGTATAGCCTGTATTGACAGCAATATATATAGCCTCATCTTAGGTTATGAAAGCAGTGTTGTGAATATCTGCTTTATGAGGCTAGCTTTTATCAACACTTAACTATGGTTTGAATTGCATTTCCACAATAATATAGGAATAAATGAGCACAAAAAATAAAACTACTCTATAAATAGTGAAATGTTGCTTCGAACTACAGCACGTCATCGACCTACACATTATTTTACACTACTTACATTGCTAGTTACTCACTTCATTTTATGTTTTGCATGTGCAGGTGTCATCTTTCCGTTTGTCTTGCATGTTTCAATGTTCCGATACGCAATATGTTTTCGTTTGTCTCATTTCTTGAGCATGCTTTAACCGGGTAAGTTGAATTGCAAGTACGCTTTGTGTGAAGTTTATTAGGCACAATTTCATTTTTGATATCCTCCCACTGCAGTGATCGGAATAAATATCGCAAAATTAATGCTGGAAGGATTTCATCACATGAATATATATGGGGCAAGATAATTTTTAGGGATCCTAGTGGAGTCTGAATTTTGTGGCATTTATGGTTTAGGACAGTGATTAGATTTAACTGGCTCACACTGGTTCTCAAGAAAGGTTTACTGCATTATTTATTGCATATATTTTCATTATTAATTCCATCCACAAAAAAGTCATGTAAAGTATTATTCCACTGAAAGTATGATATTGTTCTGCGATGTTTCTCCTCGAACGACCTCTGCATTGTTTATTCAAAAAAAAATTATGAAAATCTAGAACTCCCCTCAACACAAGAAATCAATGTTTTATTACAGATTAGACTCTATGATCTCCGGGCAGATAAGGAAATCGCGTGCTATTCTAAGCCGAGCGTACTCTTTGGCATAAATTCTGTAGATTTCTCAGTTAGTGGTAAGTACAGCTACCTGTCTCATTATTGAAGTGAGTTGCAACTTGAGATAACATCAAAATTTGACATATGTTTTCAGGACGAATCATCTATGGCGCTTACAATGACTACCTCGTCCACGTATGGGACACCATAAAAGGGGAAAAGATAGGTTGTTTATTCGGACATGAAAATCGAGTGAGCACGCTCAGAG
This sequence comes from Halocynthia roretzi, assembly GCA_013436055.1. NCBI lineage: Eukaryota > Metazoa > Chordata > Ascidiacea > Stolidobranchia > Pyuridae > Halocynthia > Halocynthia roretzi. Next base: position 72,717 of record QRAM01000052.1, on the reverse strand, counting down.
TTTCACCTGACGGCACATGTTTTTGTACGGGAAGTTGGGACAGTACGTTGCGAGTAAGTATACTTCTATACTATACCTGTTTGTCTTCATGCTTTCATGACTAACAGGCTGCAAAAGGGTGATTATCTATGCTTGGTGGTTATAGGTTTTTTTATATTCACATTGGAATTAGTTCATGAGCAAACCTCCAAGGTTAGACAAGAAATAACCTAATAAATTTTGGAGGATTGATAATATACAAACTTTGATACACGATTGAAATTCTACATTGATACACTATGGTAATGTGTTGAACTTCCATATTGGATGAGGATGTTTAAATATAGTGAGAAGTTCCTGATACGAGAGGTTGTGATGCATTCTGGAGTTTCTTTTTGCATCAGTTGGAGCTTTCTACAATTGAGTAAATGTGTTATTATATACAATAAAAATATAACGGTTTTCTTATTTCATAGGTGTGGGCCTGACTTTTTTGCACTACATTGCAAAGCCCACTGCTCTCATTCTGTAAACGATATGGCAGTCAGTTTATTTGCGTTGTTGGAAGTATCTATAATATGAACTGTCTCTACGCTGAGTCTTGAACTACTGGTCGGATATAAAAGGAATAACGTTTTAAGCTACCTGGATTTTCAAATTATGCAATGATGAGAATTCTCTCATTAACCCCAACCAGTTGAACTTAGTTCAAAACTTGGAAACAGCGGTAACATAAGGATACTGCCCTTTAAACATCTTTGGTAGCTGTATGTTCGGTATGCTCTTTTTGCCATACATAGCTCTATGCTATTAGATTTAGACCAATTAACCTTTGTGCAAGATAATTCAGTCTTAAGTCTTATTTTTGAAAGCTATTGTTACACCTATCAGCATGAGATTTTTGATATCAGCTATATTGAGATCACTTGAGAGTGAGAGAGAAGTCAGCCAAGGATATGAGCCATGTGTATCTTCAATTCTTTTTTTTCATTTGATATACTTAGTCGTTTTCTATTTATTCGCGTAGATCTCGTTGAAATCATGAACGTGCATGTCATTTTAAGAATAGCCATGGCAAAATACTTTTTTACTGTTTAAAATGATTTTCTCTCCAAATCTCGTACCATAGTAATTATCCCTGTTTTTTCCTATTTGCCATTCCCTAACCAATCCTGGTTTGTGCTCTTCTTTGTGTCCATGATTTTGCAATTTCCATGTTACCATTTGGTTGTATGGTGTTGTGTTCTACAGCTAGATGTGATGATAGTGAGTAGGGATATATGGATAGTTTTAGTCGGGGGATCTAACTATATCGGCAAAAATAATTGTCTTCATTTACTATTCTCGTTTATTCTGGATAAAGAATACTATAATAATAATATAGTTGCTAAATTTTAATATCATGATCACACCAGGCGTTTTATCCATGACATGATATATACCAACAATGATTATATTCATGCCAGTCCTTCAGATTTTCAATATTTTGCAAAACGTAGTCTCTACTAAGTGGACTGTTATTCCAGGATATCTTTCACTGTAGACGAGTCATTTCTGTTTCATGTTGGTTTTGTCAGATCGGGTAACTTTCCTATTGAAGTAGGTCTCGCTATTTATTGCAGTCCTGAGTTCTACCCTTTATGCTATAGACTCGCAGCTAAAAAACAGTTGTAGCATGTAAAAAACCTTCGTTATATTTCTCTGTATCTGCAACCATTTTGTTGTCGTGTTACATAACACTATATTGTGGAGATCTGGTACTGGAAGAGGTGCAGTACTTGGTGCGTCACAGAAATTAACTAGTTTTGTGTGTGTTCTTTTTATATGCTCTTCGGATACGAGTGGATGCTTGTTGTGGTATTTGTTCAATTCTTATTCGTCAGTGGAAATATTGAGATTAAAATGTTACCGTGTCTAAAGGCAATACACTACCACAAGAAGAAAACTAAATGTTTTCGGAAGTCTTCACCCGTTTCAGGAAAAAATTGTAAACAGTTTAATATTTGAAATGAAATGACATCGTGCAGTAGCCAGAGAAAATGTATTCACATTCGACGATTGAAGGAATGAATTGATCTATACGTCCAGCAAATAGAGGCTAACGAGGGTTCATAATTGTGTCAGCATAATTATTATTGCAAGGGCAATGTTTGTTTGCGACCGCAGCCAAATTTCTGCAATACCTTGTTCGTCTCCCACATTATTCAACTGACCAGTTAGCAGACAGTTGCTGTCGCTTTATTGAGGGTGAATTGGAAATGTAGGAGCGAGGTGATGTTTGAGATTTGGTAAGATTACTTGTAGTTGTGCAGTAGAACCACTGTCGAGTATGTTTTGCAGATTGCAGTTACCACATTTTAGTTGAATCGCGACGGTAACAGTCCGTGGTTCAGTTTATTTTGCAATTTTATGATTAATTTCTCTACAATCAAAGTGCGTTCCTCCTCGATATTCCGTATACTAACACAAATTTTACAGACAATGCCGAGGAGAGCAAAAACGGTGAATGGAAATGATTAGTTTTTTATTTAGTGTGAATCAGAGGAACAAAGATATGTAAAGATAGTAAAACCGCCCAGTTAAACAGGCGTAGAATTTGGCTTCCAGGTTTGAAAATATCTGGCTATTTCTCCTGCTTCACTTCTGTTGTAGTTAACCAGGCGTATTTCCTTTAACATGGTAGATTTACTTGCAGATGTTGGTAATTGACGGTTATAAGTTTCAATAGCGCATGCCATTGCTTCGCAAAATATTTTAAGAGGAACCCCATAGATACCTGTATATCGACATCATATAGCAATGGTTTCACTTGAAATGATAGTTTTGATAAATTATAAAAAACGAGTAGGATTAGTATACATGATTACCTGTACTAATTGCCGGAATTGCAACACTTTTTGCCTTAACATCATTGCTGGCAACAGATAAGAGACGTGAACACAACCATTTCATTTTCCGCAAGCACTCTTTTGTTTTTTTGTCGTGTCCTCCCTTAATATTATACCATTCTGGTCCTGTCACGTGCAGTACCCTACAAAGAGATTTAAATAACTTTTATAAACTACGTGAAAAACTCCTATAATATATCAGCGAAGTTGTACTCACTCCCTACACTTCAGGTTCCGGTAGGCTTTTGTGTGGACAACTTCGCCTATGTCCAAAGGAACATAATTCCTTTTTTCCATGAGCATTCTGCATTCTTCTTCGAATTGCCTGCCGCCAGCCTCATAAATAGCACCAGTAACTCCGCCGCCGCCACGTAGTTCCGCGTTAGCGGCGTTTACGATCGCATCTGTTTCTTGCTTGGAAATATCGCCGCAAACTACGGAGATAAAAAGACTCGTGATAGGGTAGGTGAATAGAAAGAGTGGTCGAGGAATTTCAGATCGCAGATTCAGAGAAGACTCTTGTGCGGTATATGTTTTCATTGGCGGTGCTTTGTTGCCTATTATAGTACAGAATACATCTATTGCAGCCTGACAAAGTTCTTGTGAGGATGAAAACACAGCGAGACGTCCATCATTTGTTTCAGTAGTTAACACAACTTCCGGAAATGCAGCCCCAGCACGACGAATTGCCTCATGAATTTTCTCTTTTCGGACGTTGTAGAATTTTAGCAAATCGTAATTTATCTGCTTTAAGCTATCTTGTGTGGATTTGTAAAGGTTTTGAAAGGAATATATCGCCTTCTCCACGGAATCTTGGTCGTGCGCTTGGGAAATGAATGTGACGTCTTTCTTGTCCTCCTTTTTCTTTTCACTAACAGTTACGCGATGCTGTTTACTATATAAATTAATGTTATGAGGGCTATTATCTTACTATTGAGTGAAATATAAAGTATCATGCACCATTATTTTCATCCTACGAATATAATTAAGTAAACCTTACTAAATTTGTTCCAGCTCAGTTGTTGATTGGCGTTTTAGAAGTTCAAATGTGTCCGCATCAACAGAAATGGTATCGCTAAATGGTTCCTTTCCGTTTGTAGAAAAATTCCCTTCTACAACAACCATGTTCGTCACATCAGCTGAAGTATCAACATTACTCTGGTCTTGATATGCGTCCTCTGTTTTCCTGCTATGTAGCTGCTCCAATCTTTCGAAAGCAGCTTTCATTTTGTACCATTCGCCTTAAAAATACAATTTATAAATACCAAGAATGCTTTTAGTTCAAGACAACAGGGCCTTACCACTGACTGTTAATGATCCATGTTTAGTTTGAGTGATTAAACCTAATTCCCTCAAATACTCTTCATAATTTCCATCAATGGTAGACAAGGCTTGCTTGTTTAGATCAAAGGAAGCTGACTGAAAAACCTTTCGCGAGATTTACAATTGAGGTTAAACATGAAGGTGTAAACATATTAAAAATAAACTTTACCTCTCCACTGAATTTTGACACTGATACTAGAATCCCCGATTTGTCTATCACATGACTGTTCTTGAGAACGGACTGTACAGCTGCAAATGAATTTTTAGCCATGATACATTGCTTTCCATATTGTGCTACAATGTGGGCTTGACTTAATACACTTACTACTGCTATCTCTGAATTCTACCAGAGCGCAATCGGGTTCTTCGTTAGATTTAGGATAGACAACTGAAACAACGTCACCTCCACCAAACTTTGATTTTTGAAAATGAATTTCCAATTTGTTTCTCGAAATGCTTCTCGGTATGTTTGTAACGAGTATTATGTTTTCGCACTCGTGTATACTGACATTGTTATTCGCCATTACCTCAACGTGGTCAAGTATATGACAGCAAAGGAAAAGACAAATTTACTGATTTATAACGTACGCTGAGCTATACTAAAGCCTCGACATCACAGTAAGCAGTTACTTCCTTCTTTATAACTTTATTTGAACAACTGTAGAACCATAGTATGGTAGAACTATTGGCTGTATTTAAGTACATAATGGTTAACGGCGATCCGCGATGCATCACTTAGGGGAAATACCTATTTCGATACTCCGCTCGCGAGGCTTTCATCATGACAAGAAGCTGGGATATCAAATAAATATCGTGGGGTAGCTGCATTAACCAGTCCCGTCAAACAATTTATTTTATTTATATAATTTAAAACATGCGAAAACAAAGGCAAGAAACATGTATTTAACACGTATTTTCCATTCTACGTGTGCAAGTTGTCTCGGTAACGTATAGCAGGCAATAAAATATTGTTAGAATTTCTTCTAGTTACCATTTTATAATAACATATATTTCACAGTTTTTATGTGCATATTAGTCTTATATACACTCGGTTGAAGGTTCTCGAAAAAATAGTAATTTAGCTTTGAAATTTCATGTCCGTCTTTTTCCAACGTTGGAAATGGTTGAATGGGCAGGTGCAGTAGCTGTTGGCGGGAGCACTTGAGGAAAAAAGGAAGGGGGCAATATAAATACTTCAGCAGAGTAAAACACATTTACTTAACTTTTCCACAAACATTCGTTCTGGCATATACTCTTTCAGGCAAAAAATATATATAATTCTACTTGAGATATGTTTTTCTATGTAATGCTCTCGCACGTGCATATCGTTGGCTTCGAGCTCATGTTGTATGTGGCCAGTCCAGTACGGCACTAGTTCAGGTTCTGACACAGGTCTTCTATTTTTTACCCATGTATACTACTACGTTACAGTAGTAAAAAATTGGAAAGTTAGTGTTTGACTGTTCTGATATTTTTACTTTTGGCAATAACACTGTCCGTATGAAATTATGTTAGCAGCAGGTTTGATAGTTTTTCTTGTAGAAATCTAATGGCGGAATTACTGTCAGCTGGAGCAATAGCGGTATGTATCATTGCTTTGAAATTGACCCTTTATCTTGATAGCAAATATTGATAATGAAAATATGTGCCTTACTCCTTTCATCTTCAATAACTGTTGAAAAACTCCATAATTCACTTGCCTCTGTTTCGAATTGAACTCTTGTATTGATGCTTTTCATGTACTTTGTATTTATGTATATTCTATTTGGTATATTTTGATTTGAATAGGCCATCCTCAGTGATGAACAGCCTGAGAGACCAGTGTTCCAGGTCCTCGGTGCAAAAATACTCACCAGCAGTTCTACGGAAAGAGTTCGACTGAACATTTCTGATGGGGAATATCATATGGCCAGTAAGTTTACAATGGTTTAATATTGTAAGTTGAAAACGATTTAACTTGTTTTGCAGTAATAATGTTCGGTTATTGCAGCTACAATGTTGGCTACTCAGCTGAACCACTTGGTGAAAGAAAACAAGATTGAGAAATATGCCATCATCCAAGTTAACAAGTATCAAGTGTCTGTTCTTCAGGAATCGAGGTAAAATCCTCATGGTACAGATGGTAGTGATTAAGAACAAATCAATTAGCGAGATCGTAAAATCAAGCACTGTCCTATAAGATTTCCCATTCAGATTGTGTTGTGTTGTGTTGAGTCTCAAAAAAGAGCAGGGACCGAAGTAAATGCAGGAACCTTCCTTTTTGTAACAATTTACAGACTATGACTACTGTTGAATAGTTAGGCAATATTTTAGCATTGTCACCTTACTGTAGATAAAGAATATTCTTCCTCTATAGACATATTTTACTTTGCCTGGAAGTGGATGTCCTAAAAACAGCGCAGGAAGTAGGAGAGAGAATCGGTGATCCGATATCAACGAATCAATTTGGTTTGTTAATTGATACAGCTCGTGAAATCTTCCAATTATGTGCCAGCATTAACATTTTCCCATTATTTTTTATAAGTGAAAGGAAGCACGAGGACGAAGCCTAACACAGGATCAACACCAGCTGATACGAATGGAACAACTTCGCACAAGAGTCCTAAGAATACTGGCAAAATGCAGTTCCACAACAGCGATGCCCCGAAGACCCCCGGTGGCACGCCTGTTCGTGTAATGCAGATTGCCAATTTGACTCCGTATCAAAACAAGTTAGATTGGAGAATCCCATATGATCTATGTGAATAAGTCTACAAAATAATAATAATACTAAAAATCTTTGCAGGTGGACAATTAAAGCTCGAGTAAGTCAGAAGGGGGATATACGCGAGTGGAAGAATGCACGGGGTGAAGGAAAACTATTCAGCTTCACGATGCTGGACGAAAGCGGTGATATCCGTGCCACTGGGTTCAAAGATGAAGTCGACAAGTTTTATAATCTGTTGGAAGCCGGGAAGGTAATTTCAAGGTTTTAAAGTCATAATTTTTGTTATTAAATATCCTCTAATTTCTAAGTTTCTTTATAGGTATATTATGTATCAAACGCCACCCTGAAACCAGCCAACAGACAGTACAACAACACAACACATGACTATGAGATGACGCTGCGACGAGAGTCGGCCATCATCCCCTGCGAGGAGTCAGAGGTCGGCGACGTGCCTAAAGTGTTATACAATTTTGTTTCTGTGTCGAAATTATCCAATCACATGCAACAGATGGTCGGTAAGTTTGTTTAATATTTTCCTAATTAATATATTATTATTTATTCTTTTCGTGATGTATATATGACTTCATCTTTTGTATCAATCGAAATTCTCAAATGAATTGGTGCTGCAGATGTTATTGGTGTTATTAAATCATCTGACGATGTACAGTCGATAATGATCAAGAGCCAGAATCGAGAAACTAAAAGACGAAATATTACACTGGTTGATCAGTCCAACGTCGAAGTTCGAATTACGTTGTGGGGAGATGAGGTAAGCTTCCATACTTTCGATATGTGAGTATAGTATACCTACTGAAGTTCTCAGAAAAATGCTTCTAATTTTTAGAACATTACTTGCTCGATTTACGAGTGAGTTTCAGGAACGACAGAATGAATGGAAAATTAAACTAAACTAAAAAAGAGATATAGATATATGATGAATAAATTTCCTGTGTTGAACAGGCAGATAAGTTCAATCCTGATGGCAATCCGGTCGTCGCGTGCAAATCATTGAGGGTTTCGGATTTTGGCGGGTGTTCATTGTCTACAGTAAGCTCATCAATGATTCAGCGTAACCCGGATATTAAAGAAGCGTATGATATGAAACAATGGTATGCATCAGTCATCTCTATTCAGTTCTTTACTGTTCCAACATGGCACACTTTGCAGTAGTGAACATACTTAATTTTTTTTCAGGTATGAAACAGGAGGAAGCACGCAGGCTACTCAGTCGTTGACTTCTGCTGCGCCAGGCTCCGGTAGTTTAATTTTTTAGAATTTTTTAATGTATAAAACACTGAAAGCTTACTTTAGTACTGCTTCCCACAGGTATGGCAGGAGGAAATTGGAAATCACTTACAGAAATAAAGGACCAAAACCTTGGAATGGGTGAAAAACCAGAATACTTGATGTGCAAAGCAACCATTTCATACTGCAAGAAGGAAAACCTTTTGTATCAGGTTGGTTAACTTCCCTAACAGTCAAAATTAGTCTGAAACTTTGAAGATATTTTTTAACTAGGCATGTCCAACGGAAAGTTGCAATAAAAAAGTGGTGGATTTGCAAAATGGAAGTTACAGATGTGAAAAATGTAACAACGATTTTCAGGAGTTCAAATATCGAATGATTCTTAATGTGAGTAGTGTCGAAGAAAGTTCGTTGGCTGAGTGTGATTACTTTAATTCTGCATGAAGTGGAAGTAGCGTAAATGAATAATATTTTGTCCAGCTGAGTATTGCAGATGATACTGGCACCATCTGGGTGACTTGCTTTCAAGAACAAGGGGAGATTTTGCTGGATACTACCTCCCAGAAGCTTGGCGACCTGCGCGAGAACAACGAGGCTCAGTTTGATGCCGTGTTGAAGAAAACCCATTTTGCATCTTACTTTTTCAAACTCCGGGTCAAAGTGGACAGATACAACGTAATAACTATTTCAAAATTTACGAATGACCCAATTATATGCTGGTTAAGTTTCCTCACATGTGTTTTGCAGGATGAAGAACGTTTGAGATCTACTGTAGTAAACGTATCCCCTATTGTACACCGGGAATACGGGAAAAAATTGATCGCGGATATTGAAAAACTAAGCAAAGCCTGAGGTGTCTGGAAAAGTGAGCCGAGAGCTCGTGTAAATAGATGTATCATCATATCACTGCCCCCTCCCTTCCACAATTTCTAATATTTTCCGTTCGAACATTAATTACAAATGTTTGTGATGTTGAGATCAAGCTGTTCATGCTGAACTTTGTAGGATTCTGTTCCAGTAAAATATTCTTTACATGTTGGGAGTTGTTATACGTTCATATCGACGATAATACGGTTACTGCATAGGTATAATGAATGTAAATATCCTTTTTTGAATTTTTATTCGGTGGACTTCGGACAGTATATCAGAATATCAGTCTTGACACTTGTGAATCCGGCATAATTCTACTCTATGCGATGCATTATTTACAGCCAGCTACGCGTCGGAAGTTTTTAAATTCAGGCCCCAAAGCTAACGGTAGTTCATACTATGCTATGATAAGTTGATCGTTTATTATACAGAAGGTGTATTGTGGCACTATTTTAGTTCTACCCGAAGTGGTCGACTTCCGTTGTAAACAAGTAACATCAAATGTGGTCGTTCTGACAGATTACCAGGTGGGTTAACTTATGATTGCGTTCCGGTTACCGAGAAGGAAACTTGAGATCTACAACGGGGTCAAACGATGTGGATATATATAAAATTGTCACGAGATCTGCAGTTATAATTGATTCTTCGTAAGTGCATTCGCTTGGTAGCGCCAATCCACCGTAATTTTCCCATGATTCATTCTTACTACCTTCTTGTTGGATTAGCTGGTGTAGTTATGTAAAGTTGCGTTTGATTCCTGCAGCTAAGTCACACTAACCGTTATGTAATGACTAATACCCAAAATTGTCCGACCGACCTGCTCGTGGAGATTGGTTCGGAGAACGATGAAACTGATAAAGGATCCTGTGAAAATCTGGAACAATCTGTTCCTGCAGAAGTAACCACCGACCCTTTAAAATGCGAAAAAATAGATTCAGAACAGGCGAAAGTCAAATCCAGTAAAACGACGAGCAACAAATTGTGTGGTTATCTAGATAAAATAGCCCAAGGAGGTTTGATAAAAGGTTCGAAGACCAGATGGTTTGATTTTGACGTGAAAAGTTGTGTTTTATCCTATTACCGTTCTCCAAAAGATGTTGCAGGCAGTCCTTTGGGAAAAATTGCTATCTCTAACTGCGCATTCACGTGCACCGCACAAGGATTGTTGGAAAATTCCTTTCAGATTACATCAGACACCAGAACACATATATTGCAGGCATGTGACCAGAAAACTATGCTGTGGTGGTTACAGGAACTTCAGACAGAAAGAAGAATATACAATGTAACGCAGCAAAGAACCAAACAACCGATTCAGCAAACCTTCAACGAAAATCTATTTGATAAAGAGAGGGATCCTACTTCATCAATTGGTCTACTCGACATGTCACAACAACATATAAATATTCAGGAAACCAGCAGAGACTCTTTATCTATCATTCCTGTTTTGCCTAGGATCGAAACACCACCAGAAACCGTCGGTGTGGAGTCTGCCGCATTGCAAAAATCCAGACCTGTTAGTGGAATGGGCTTGAGCGAAATAGGAAACAAGATGAGCCAGATTGGAGAAGGAATAGCTAAGCGACGAATCAAGCCTGTCCGTCCTGCGCCTCCGATCAGTGCTAGCTTATCTCGTTCTCGCAAGGGTCCTTCTCAGACAGGACATAGTGATATTCAACTGGAGAAAGCAAATGACACTGAGAAAAAAAGCTTACTTCACTCCAGTATAGGTCCACTGTCTCGTACGACAACTGGTTTTGGTCACATGCTGGATAAGATTCAAAATTCAGTTAAGGCAGGAGGTAACAAACTATTTCATGCTGACTTAAAACAGATTAATGAGATCAATGAAACTTTGGTTTTAGTGAGAGAGGAAATGGAGCTGATGAAAACGAGTTTGGAGTCTAAGGAAGAGACGATCCAGTTACTGAAAAAGGAACTCGATAAGTACAGCGTGATACCGACTGGAAATATTGCTGAGGAAAGTGCAGAAGCAAAAACTCATTCTGAATCATCGGAGAACCATCACATGAGGTCGAAAATCAATGCTTTGAAGTTGAGTTTAGAACATCTCCGGGAAGAATTAGATAAAACTAAACTGGACTTGAAGCAGCAGCAAGAAAAAGTATCTTTGTTCGAAGAAATGCTACAGGTTAAAGACGGCATTGTTATTCAGCTCACGACCGAACTTCATGAGCTTGATACTACGTACAAAGAGGCTGTCTGCGATTTGGAAAAACTTAAGCTTGAAAAAGGTGAGGAATTTATTCTTCTCACACCGATGCAAGGGGAGGAAACTGCGACGCCTGTTGGGGAAGACAGGGAGGAGTATAAAAAAATGAAGGATGCGGTTGAAGCGTATAATCTCCAAAATAAATTTCTGAACAATGAAATCCTCGAACTGACACACCTTAGGCATGTTGATGAGGGAAAAATTGACCAACTACATGACAAGACTTTGTTGCAGGAAGCCAAACATTGTCAGTTACAGAGCAAGTATCTTATCTTGTTATCCGATGCAAACCGATTCAGATCTCACACGGTCTCTTACAACGACGATGAAGAGCCATGCACAAGTAAGAAGAAAGAAGAAGTACGAGAACAGAGTGTTGTAAATCAGCTCATACAAGAAGCTGTTAAAGAGGGGGAAGAACAAGATAGAGATACAACATTGAGGCCGAGCAAGTATGACAAATACGGATTCACGCAGGTTGTGGACGATGGAGATGAATCTACGTTGTTGGTGACTGCCAGTCGCCTAGAACAGAGGGCTTCATACATATTGAATTCCATTCATGTTCATGACGCTTCTATCGCCCAGAAATGGAAAAATTATGTAACTCAGGATAAGGAGTGGCAAAGGAATGCTGAACTGAAATCCTTGATAAGGCTTGGTATACCACACGAGTTAAGGCACAGAGTTTGGAAATTTCTCGTCAATATAAGAACACGTGAACTAAGGAAACAGTATGATTCAGATGGCAAGTACTATGCCAATTTATGCCAAAGCCATGTCGCACCTCTTCATGCGAAACAAATCGACTTGGACCTTCTCAGGACTTTACCAACTAATAAGAACTTTTCTGATCTGGATTGCGAAGGAACAAATAGACTGAAGAAAATACTTCGTGCCTACAGTGTTCACAATCCTTCAATAGGTTATTGCCAGGGTCTCAATAGAGTAGCTGCCGTGGCTTTGTTATATCTGAATGAACAGGATGCTTTCTGGGGTCTTGTTGCCATTGTTGATAGTATCATGCCTGCAAATTACTATTCATCTACCTTGGAAGCATCGCAAGCCGACCAAAGGGTATTTCGGGATCTGTTAGCAGAAAAAATGCCGAGACTCCACCGGCATCTCGAATCCCTATCCATTGACCTGTCCCTTATTACTTTCAATTGGTTTCTCTGCATCTACTGCGACAATGTTCCGCCTGAAACGATGTTTCGGATATGGGATGTCTTTTTAAACGAGAGTTCCAAGGTCCTCTTCCGATATGGCTTGGCATTTTTCAAACACATTGAAGAAGACCTTTTGGCACTAACAGATTATTCAACTGTTTTTAACTTGCTTAGGCGGATGGTTCATAGGATGTATGATGCGCGAGCGCTGTCGCTCATTGCCTTTCAAGGCATGAATCCCTTTCCAATGAAAAAAATTCAGCGACTTAGGGTTGTTCACTTAGAAAAAGTGAATAGTGAGCTTGTCCAGCTAGACATAATGAGAAGGGACTTTGCAAGCAAACGCAATAAAACATGTAACAGCGACATATACAGTGACGACGAGGATTCAGATTCCGGTGACTTGAATATTGCCGTGTGAAAAGGCTATTATTATTTCTTTGTGTTGAGGGAAGTGAACTGCGGTGAATTTAGGCATTTTCGATTCTTTCAGCAACCATTCTTCTTTAGCAGCATAGATGATTCATTTATTCTTTGTGTATTTGATAATCGTTTTATATTTTTAGTTGTACAGGATGTTGGTTCTCATTTGTACTCTATCTGATCTCGGCTAGATTGTTTCCAATCTCTACACATTGTCAGCATTGTTCATTGAATTCATAGAGTGGGGTTGTCGGTCTTTCTATTAGGTGCTATCATTCTGAAGAATACTACTGCTGAATCACAGCCTTGAAATAGCACAATTGGTTTTTCATATCCACCCCTTAGAGTTATGCAAATATTTAGATGCAGTTTAACTAAGTGCAATTATTTGTTTATATGGCAATAACCATTGCATATTGTAGTCGTCATTTGTCACCAGACCACCGTTCAATGGTAGTCATGCTTCTTTTTATTCCTGGAATATAGAGGAAGCAATATACTTTTGCATGCTTACTCGTAACCATATATGTATGGGCATTTACCGCGCAATCGTTTTCAAAACTTAAAATAGGAAGTGCTCGGTTGAAGTATGCTAGGTTTGCAATTTTCCTCGTTTTGTGCTATGTAGTTTTGAAATTACAGTAAAGTAATTTTGTTCAGTTATTTGGGAAGGCGATTATGGCCTCAGCAAGCCAAGTAACGAAACTTGTCATACATGTTTATATATACATATATACACAGAGTTTGTTAGGAAGTGCAATATATTACGAATCATTTGCCTATCTATTATTATTATATAAGCATAATAAAGTATAGCAACCTGTACTGACATTCCTACATACATAACGTGTTGAATAGTTACTACAAAAAAAAATGTGGCATCATGTAGCCAGTATTTACCTCAAGGTAAATACTGTTATGTATACATAATGGTAGTGTTTATGTGCAGATTCTTTTATTACTTCGCAACGCCCACGATTATCAGCCACTTGAGCCATTTCCGAAATTGGATTACAGGCAATTGCGGGTATATCGCCAAGGTGAACATCACCGGCGTTTATTTAATAGTCCCGGTATATTTGCGCAAAAGTAACCTTGATATCTCGAAAGATATCCCCTCGTTATCCACCCCCCCCTACGTTTTGGAAATTGAATACGTTTTTTTTAAATACTTTAAAAGAGGCGTTCTGCGAACGAATTAAACTCGTACTGCGAGGTTCTACTGTACCTATATTTAGTTTGAAATTAAAGATATATGGAAAAGGTTTTGTTAAGAATCTCATAACGCCTGCCTTTTGCAGACTCATTATTTGATTTCCCAGGCAACAAACAATTACCACAATACTATTATTTCACAAATTGTCTCCTGGTCGGGCTTACATAGTAGCAGCTTAGTAATGTTGGCACAGAATTGACTTGTTAAAGATCGCCTACATTAAACGCTACATGCTGTTATAAAATCAACGTCTTTCACTGGACTATAGATTAAATACAGCGGGTTGAATATGCCGTTGCCCTATATGCGTTCTTGAGTTGGGTAGTCAATTTGCGTTTAAATGACACTACTCCACTTGATATATCACCGTACCCAATAAAATATCGCGTTTTTTCTTGCAGAGAGCAGAAATTGTGTGAAATAAGTGAAAATTCTTTTTAAAAAACATACGTATAGATGGTTTGAAAAATTCGGAAAAAAGTAGTGGGAATTCGGTGTAACAAAAGCAAGACTGGCGAAAAATTGTGAAGTACTTTACATATGAATTAATATATAAAAAGGCATTTAAAAGTTACTTTGCCAAAACACTGCTCTGTGAGTCATGTAAGCATTGTATGATTAGGAAAATAGTGTTGCTAAGAATATAATAATCGTAGTTGACGTCATGATTTGATAAGAAATTCTTGGTACTTTGAACTTCGACCCTCCTCCGTTGTCGTCAGCGTCCTTGTCCAGTCCTTCGATGAACGAGGTCATCAGCGTATTATCTTTACATCCAAGCCACCATTCGTCGGATCTACGTGGATAAGGGCTTTTCAAAGATTGGGCAACTTCAACTAGCTCGTCGTCAAACCTAAAAAAACACAGCGTGATTTAGTCTATATTACAGGAACTAACATGGGCATTAGCAGCTGGTTTACTTTGTTTATAACATACCTCCAGTAATATCCGTTTTTGAAGAAATAAGTTTTATCTTTCCACTGAAGAGCTGCGTCTAAATTTGATGGCAAGCCTTTCCATACTTCCGTGGATCTTGGGTAGCCACTATCTGCTTGTCTAGTGTGAGGGTTAAAGCGCCAATAATTGTCACCTGATAATAATAAATAAATAAAAAGATTTGAGATAATTCAAAACCAGACTATTTTTCCGTTTGAAGCTTAGCTGTATAAACGTTTCTTGCCTTTCATAAAATATATTCGTCCATTGCCGCTCCACACAAACGCACTGTCGATAGACGAGGGGATTCCTTCGTATACTTCTGAAATAGGCTTTGGGTATCCTCTCACTTCTATCCCATTGACGAAGCGGCGTACTTGTGTACCCTGTGGAGTAATATGTTTTTATGATGGACCAACAAAGTAGAACTGGTAGCTAAGTAGGGTTATTCTCACTACCTGAAAAAAGTCAGTAAATCCTTCGTATGTGAGAGTGGCGTCGACCTGACCATCGAATCCCCAACCAGATCTTACGGTTTGGGGATAGCCTTTATCCATGCCGTTATCGTTCAAACGCCAGAACAAATTACCTTTGAAAGCATACGTGCTACCATTGTGAACTCGGGTTATGGCATCGAATCTGCAGAAAATAACATAATATTTTACTGCTTGTTGTAAGTCCTTTTGATTTCAGTTTTGATTTTACCAACCGTACCTTCCGTTGCAAGCTCCTACTGGTGGTTCAGATGTTCTTCTTGTTTGTCTTGTGTTAGTTGGTGTTGTAGTTGTAATCCTCGGTCTTCTTGTTGTTGAATATCCTTTCTTTTCTACTGGCTTGCCATATAACACCTGAATAGCTCTTATATCGTCTTTATGAAGTTCTTTAATGTTCCTGTTGTAAAACGGCGCCATAAGAGCTTGGGAGACATCGCTGTGAGAAAGTCCCAAACTGTGTCCGAGCTCATGTGATGCGACTATTTTTAGATTTGTTCCTTAAAGTATGATTGTATTGTATTAGTTTTCAAACGACGAAATTTCGACCATTTGTAAACTAAATTATTACCTCCTGCAGTTGAATCCGTTTGCCAGTCCTCGTCTTCGTCAAAATGCGCGTTACCACCAAACTGGGGGAAGAAGGCGTGCGCTAGAGTGCTGCCCTTACCGTCGAAGGGATCTCCATCACCATGTGCTCCTTTAGCAAATTCGATTTCTATGTCGGCTTTAGACGTTGTTCTTTGCCTGCTAAATTTCAATGTCGATGCATCCGACCAGACCTGAATTTTTTTTTTTTTTTTATTACAGAAGTATTTATACCAAGGCTGTCGGCAGTATTTTCTGGATATTTGCTTAAACTTCGATTCGATATATATCTTTGCTATTTAAATGTTACCTTAAACGCGTCCTCAAATGCTTTTTCGGTTTCGTGACGACGAAGGTCAGAAGTGTGAGATGAAATCTTGTACGTGAGATCGTTTGTGTGCCATTTACTTCCTTGAAGAGCGTATCGTCGCTTTCGTGTGGCGTATTCCGTCCCTGTGTTTATGATAGATATTAAGGGATGACGATGGAATTTCCGATTTATGACATGAATATGCGCTATAAATTGTATGAAAGCTTACCGGCAATATCAGGATTCCCGCAACGTGGCTCGTCCATCTTCTTGAGGGTTCCTTCGTCAAGAATTCCGCTTTGGCGCAAGCCGGCAAATCGTTGGAATAATTTGACCGCTTCCGTAAGCTCATCACTACTCATGATATATCCGAGTTTTGGATTAGTCAATTTAGTATATCCAAAATGTTGCAGATATTTCTGTGAAAAAACATTTATTCATTTAGGAAATTGCTTATTGCACAGCGAAATAAATTGATACTCCAGTACTGTATTGGTGGATATTCCCCGAGTTAATGTAAATTCGACTACACTTGCTGAATTGCAGTGTCATTATGTCATGTAATAAATATTACTCACTCATCGTTTTGCTAGAATGCATAACATTCTGTTATAGAACAATGTGAGTTCACTGTACTTATATGGACATAGCAATAGTCACATGCAAAGATAGAGATTAGATTTTACTTCATAAAGCACCAGCTCATTTCAGCAGCCTCTACTTTTTTATTTTCCTCAAGTAAAGTCTTAAACTATTTTATTGCCGACGTAAACCAAACGAGTATGCTTTATTCCCAACCTTCCTAACTACCATAACCAGCTGGTTTTTGCAGATGCTATTCGAGTAAATTTTTTTACCAAGCAAATTCAACAAGTCTTTAACTATATTAGAGTCTGCCAAACCAAAGAATCGCAGTTTTCCAGTAATAATTCTCGAAACGCCCATGGTTATTCTAATACTGTAATGGGGAAAATATTTTTGGAATATTACAATCACAAGCAACAGATTAAACCTTCGATTTTTTCATCAGTAAGAATAAAAAAAGGTGTATATCGATGTCTAATTATAAACCAACGAACACTTAGATTGCTTTTGACCAGGGAGGTGCCTGGATTACCAATTGTTCTTGCCTACGCAATTCTCCTATCCTATTTTACGCTAAACTAAATCCCATCAAGTCGTGTTTTCCTTGTTTACTAACATTATAAACAAATCTAAACACACCCATCATAAGCAAACGACGAAAGATTACCTTGTATGAAAAGATATAGTAAATTGGTGGCATGAAAATAATATTAGTAGTAACTATTCAATGTAAACTTTAGTCTAGTCTATACTTACCACTGCCCCCGCTGGTGAAGGTGCGGCATACACCCAAGATGTGTAAAGCACCAGCACATAAGTCACCACGAATAAAATATATGTTGCTCTCTTCATTTTATCAGTTAATTCGACCAATAGCAGTATATCTGCCTTTAAAATATTTCTAGAAAATAAACCAAAACGATCACCGTACTGTGCTGTATGATAAATAATGCGAAACTAATGTTATTCTTGCTGCAATTGTCAGTGACTTCTCATTTCTAAAACTGCACGCAAGGCAGACAACAGGCCTCCTTAAGGCAATTCGGAATCCTCCTTAAACCACAAGCGGTTAATTAGCCTGAAACTGAGGCAATAAAATTTGATAGTCTGCAAGTTCTAAAGCAGTAACGCTACTCGTGATGTATCAACATTGTCGCGGTTGTTACCAACGGAGCGCCCCTTTTATAATCGTACCAACATCATGTTCTAATCAGATAAGTTGTCATACATAAATCAAATAGTATTTTGTAAATGTTGTTGTAATAAATTTGTTTGAACATCTCCAAATGACAGATTCCGTCACTGACCTACTTTTGAGAACTAACCTTAGAGTAATCAGAATGTCTTGTTCGTAATATGAAGGGTCCTCTTGTATGAACACCCTCTACTTAATACAACCTTGTAGACAAGGTTATATCATTCCTGTATTACATTCTGAGGAACGTTTCACTATTTTCATTCGCCTTGCGCTAATGTGTAAGGAATGTTTTCCATGGCGTTGTCGCGGTATTTATACGCATATGGATTGCCTCAGCACTTCCTTATATAGCCGACCAGGAACATCGTGCTATCAATAGCAAACCTTTTATCAAATAAATTAAATTCCCTTTACTTCCCGTTTCTACTCTTCATTATCTATGATAAATTTATTATAATATACACAAGCTACACAATAGTATTGAGCCAAAGCTTCCCTCGATTTCTGCGGATCTACAAGCACAATTGGAATTGGCTATGCTATAGTTTATCTTTGACTTGTGATAATATTCGAAAGACGCCACCACATTTATACCTGATATCTAGTACTAACCATTATTGTGGTATAGATGTGAACGCATTATCTGCTTTTGTTCAATCTGTAATTTTGCTCAGCCCAGCCTCGCTATATATATAATGGGATGAGAAACATTTATTTAAAAAATCTTTCGAGGTGATTTTTTTCCACTCTCGCTTTAATTAATTAATAGTCAAGTATGTCTTGTCTCTGAGATAAATCACAGCTTAGGTTTCTATCCGAGAAAAGGGATATTCTCTTTACCGTCACTTTCCCTTATTTGGTATCTGTGCTTCGGGCATTTCGTTTCTCCCGTTATAATATTTGTGGAGATACTAACATTTCTTGTTTCGACAGGTGTTAAGGGTCTATAACAGATCATTTTGTTTATTTAACTGGACACCGCATGATACCGTAATACTTTCGTTTGCCCAAATTGTGTCGGTGTACGGGATGGTGAATATTGTTTTAAACTGATTCAACGAATGTTTGAACAAAATGAAGTGAGGTAACTAGGAATAAGGGATGATGATTTAGACCTGTGTTCGTATTAGTTGGCTATGTGTTTATAAAACTATGTGAGGTGACGTCATCTTAGTATAGAATCTAGGTCATTGCCCGAGTAAGCTATTTCAATGGAACGAAGGTTCATAAGAAAAGTTTTGTTGATAATTCATAATGATCTCATTCAATTTGATTATGTTTTATGTCAGTCATCAATACAGTATCCTAACGAGGTCTGAAGCGAAGACATGTAAACCGTTGAAAACTGAACTTACTAGGAAACGTGTTTAGTTCTTCTTTGGACTCCATTATTTAGTGATAGTAATAGTTTATTTCAGATATTCTGATATGCAAGTTTGATACAAAGATAAAAACTGTTATACAGATATAATCTAAGGCTGTATTCCATCAGTAGTACTTTTTAATACGCGTAGCTGTTGTAGAGGCGATGAACTGTGTTTGAAGTGTTTGAGTGTTTGAAATAGATTCCTGTTACTAAAAGTGGAAATCGGGATATGACGTAATTTCGTATAACACTCCCGTGAAAATTCCCAGAGTCCACAGTATGGTATAAGGCAAAGTTATTCAAAGTTCACAGTTAGTCCCTGGTATGTTTTTAATCTATAGTTAGAAATGCTAAGTCATCTTTTATACAGTATTACATCTCTCAGCTTTCTTTCGCGAAAAAGTTACGAATTTAATGAACGACATATGTACATACTTTTTAAGTTATTAAGTAAATTTCGAGTAAAGAAATTATTGGAATGCTTGTACTTTGAACTTTGACCTTCCTTCATTGCCATCGTTTACTTCTGCTTTTTCAGGTTGTTCAATCAACGAGGCTGTAAGCGAATTTTCTGTACATCCGAGCCACCATTCGTCAGATTTCCTTGGGTATGGATGTTTAAGAGATTGGACAACTTCAATTTGGCCATCCTTAACTCTGAGGAGGAAACACATTTCTATATTTCGCAAAACAGGGGTAAACAAATTTTTATGACAATATACCTCCAATAATAACCGTCTTTGAAGAAGTAGGTACTGGCTTTCCATCGGAGAGCTGCATCTATGCTCGAAGGCAAGCCTTTCCAATGTTGAGTTGATTTTGGGTAGCCTCTATCTGTTTTTCTTGTATACGGGTTGTAACGCCAGTAGCTGTCTCCTGAAACGAACATACAGAATTCAGCATACGTCTCAGAATTTAACGATATAAAACTACTTACCTTTAACGAAGTATATTCGACCATTAGTACCCCGAACGAATGCAGCGTCAATATGCGCTGGGATTCCATTATACACATCTGAAATCGCTTTTGGATATCCTTGTATTGCTATTCCGTTCACAAAGCGACGTACGTGTGTGCCCTGTTGAGATAGAAATATTCTTACCCCCTTAAAATCCTAGTACAGAGTACGTGTGTTACTTCTGTACAGCACTGGTATAAAAATGTACCTGGAAAAAGTCTGTATATCCGTCATGAGTTAAAGCAGCGTCTACTTGACCGTCGAATTCCCAACCTTGTTTTATGCTTCGAGGATAACCCTCATCCATGCCCATGGCGCCTATACGCCAGTAGAAATTTCCTCTGAAGGCAAACGTGCTTCCGTTGTGAACACGGGTAATGGCATCAAATCTAAGAAAAAGAAAAATATTGCATACCATTCTTCTTGCAGGACTCCTCAGCAAGTTAGTTCTACTATACCTTCCATTGCAAGTATTGAAAGGTGTTTTAAATGTTCTTGGTTGTGTTGGAGAATTCGTGTGCATTGGCCTGTATATTTGCATTTGCGTAGCAGAAAAAACTCTGTTTTCCTCAGGTCTGCCATATAACAACTGTATAGCTGTTATATCATCTTCGTGAAGCTGAGTATTGTGTTTCATGGTGGAATAAATTGGATTCATGAGCGCTCCAATCACTTTACTGTGAGAAAGCCCCAAGCTGTGACCGAATTCATGCGCTGCGACTATCTTAAGATTTTTCCCTTGAATAAACAAATTTGAAAAACTATGAACACTATTCCATGTTCTAATGTTATCCTACTGTCGGCGACTGCTCACCTCCAGCACTTGCATCCATTTTCCACTCCTCGTCGTCATCAAAGTGCACCATGCCGCCAAATTGCGGAAAAAATGCGTGTGCTAGAATATTTCCCCGGCCATCAAAAGCCTCTTCATCGCCGTGTTCACCAACGGCAAACTTAATATCTATATCAGGTATGGTTGATATTCTGCTAAATGTCAGTTTCGATACGTCAGCCCATATCTAATGAATTGTTACATGGTTAACATAATTGGACTTTCTGTGGATATCAATTTCATGGAATTCTAAAACAAAGCAAAGTACAGTACTTTGGAAGCATCTTCGAGTGTTTTTTCCGTCTCGTGGTGAAGCAGGTCGGTTGTATAGGATGAAATTCGGTATGTGAGGTGATTCTCGTGCCATTTACTTCCTTGAATAACGTATCGACGCTTCCGCGCTCCGTATTCTGTACCTGATTATTGAGCATAGCAGAGTTAATATAGGGAAGAAAGTATCAAATACTACGGACCCGGGGCCTTCGGGTGCCACGAAATTTCACATTGACTTTTTACCGAGTACTTTCTTGTAATAGATTGAATTAGCAGTAATACTATTTCTAAAGTGCCAGCCATATTTATCGTATCGTCTGAATGTATAGTAATGAAAAGGTTGATTTGCTTAATTTGCAAGGGCAAGTGCAAGAGTATACATGTGTAGCAGCTGTGTATAAATTGTGGTTTGACTACATTCTGTCATTTCTTTTCACACATATATATATATAAAGAAGACAAATGTCGATCTGGGGCTGAAAGTAGGGATTACGCCACAATAAGGGTATAGAACGAGTTCACTACTCTTCAAACGTGATATAGAATCGTACTAGTGACATCGGGATTTCCGCAACGTGGTTCTTCCATTTTCTTTAGAGTTTCGTCATCTAGTACTCCAGTCTCACGCAAACCGGAGAAACTCTGGTAAGATTTGACTGCTTCTGTGAGTTTAGTTGCGCTCATCATATTTCCAAGTTTGGGGTGAGTCATTTTTAGGTACCCATATTGCTGAAGATATTTCTGTAATAAAGAATTGCGTCGCGATTAGGTAGTTCCCTAATGCTTTAATTAGCTATTAGTTTAGCTAATAGCCAATGTCTATAATCACGTTTCATTTTTAATGTACATGAATAGTGCAATATTTATTATTTCAAATGACTCATTCGTCGTTTTATTGTTATTGCAGCATATCTATCATGACGTGCTTTAGATTAGAAGCGCAAGTACTGTTGGCTCACTTGGAATCTCTCGATATGTTGTACCAATATAGAAGTTTACATGCATGCATGCATGCATGCATGCATGCATAGAAGGTTACATGCATGAAGGGGGAATTTAGGAATTCGATTTACGTAACTTTTTTAAGCATATGTCGATGTGTTAAACAATGAACCCGATATACATATATACAATACACTAGCTGACTAGCAAGTAGTTGCGAATATATTATTTGTACTGGTAAAAATAAATTTCTCCGTAAAACTGGAATGGGACAAAATTAGCTGATTCGGCCTGGTGCGTAGATAATTTTCTACCATGAATTCGAGTTCACCGTACTCCTACTTTCTTTCCAGTTCTCTTCCTAACAGTACAGTAGTTTATTTATATTTTGACAGAGGTCTTATTATAAAAACCGTCAAGATATCTTTGTACACTGAAATGTAGGCATTATGTCGTAGGGAACAAACACGCATGGTGCTACATACCTGCGTTCCTTAAGCAGGATGAAAAAATGCAGATTAATATTTTATATATATTTAGATAGATAAAGTTTTTTAAATAGGCACTACAAATCCTATTTACTTGGGCGTTGTCTCAATATGACAAGACGACTAAGCGTTATTATTGAAGTGAGACTCAATTTTCCTCGCCTACTCGTAATAATATTTTCCCAAAATAAAGCCCACAAAGTCGTGTTCCTACGTATTTGTAATGTAAACAGTTCTAGCATAAACAAACCTCTTCAGTCAGATAACACATCAGTAATTGATCACTATTTAAAATGCTCCTATTTACCGAGAAAATAAAAATAAAAAAGCTATTATAATCAACTTTACATACCATTGCCCTCGCAACTGCAGGCGCGGCCGATACTCGGACTGTACAGAGGATCAGAACGTAGGAGGCTGCGTGTAACTTGAACATAGTTGCTTTCATTTTGAACTCTCAGTTGGTCAATGTTTAATAATCTTTATTATCCACCTACTGGTATGTCAAAAATTCATATTATTAGTAAAGTCAATCTATAATCGATCTATAATTATTCCCGACCTACCAAGTTAATTAATATATTCTCTATAATTCAAACAACAGAAGATAGTCATATATATAGGGATATACATCGTATTTTTCCATACCATAATACAGGCAAATAGGAACTTCGTGTTATGCATCAAGTAGATTCATTACGTTTCATTCCCATATCTTTGCCATGACCGTCAAATGGAATTTTATTAGATCTATATGCGGAACAGTTGAATTCGTCACTATTCATGAAGTTATTCAATTCATGCTAAAACATAAATATATATTAATTGTTCTTTATATGTATTTATAATGGATGATTAAATAAGATACATTCTCTAGCAGAGTAAGCAGTAATACTTACTTTTTTTATTCTGGAGGTATTTCACTTTAGATATACGTATATAGGAATTTATTCATTCAGTTCAGTCTGGATTAGGTTAACATCACATGACAGTAGAGTTAACCACAAAAAGGGAGTTTAAAATATTTAGAACACAATAAAAGCTGTCGTTGTAAGCGGTGACTTATTTTCATATGCATGTAGTTAGTAGGTCTACAACTCTCTGTTAAAAGGCTGTCTAACATAAAGTTAAAAATAGCATTTGCGTTTAAAAATAACCACCACATGTGAGTATTACTTCCTTTAGTTTTTGTTATTAGAATGTTATATGTGTAGAAAAACGTATCGCCCATACAATCCAGTTATGCGCAATTATAAATAATGTATAACTTGGGACGGAAAGTGCGAATACACTATTCCATATTAGCAAAAACCGAAGTGACTTTTCTCTCGCAATGTGATTGAAAGTACAAAATTGGCATGGTTTTTTTTTTTCTCAATCCGATTTGCGTTAAATGGAACTCGAAGACGGTCAATTTTAATAATAGACTGTTGTCTGCATTAAAAGCATTTATTTACAGATATTATTTTGAAATTTCCGGTCCGTATTTCACCACAATCAGTCGCCTTAAAATTGGTTAATTAATAAGCACCAGTACACGAGTTGCCTCATGTTATCAATAACCACCCTGTATTCCAAAGGTATCTTTTATTTTGCTATTGTATTGGTTCACTTTGCCAATAACTTCAGGGTGGTTTTTTTCAATCTGATTCCAAAGGTAGGAAGCACCGATAGCTTGGCCTATTTGACCAGGATGAAATCCATCCACCGGCTCGATAACTTCCCAACTCTCTCCGCCCATTTCCTCCCATGTTGTGAGTACTACAAGGGAAGGGGTTAATATTTGATGTTATTTGATATATTTGATGTTGTTATATATTTGATGGGGTTACCACACTCACTGTATCTAATATCATAATCAACGTAGTAGACGTCGAAATTATTGAAGGTTTCTTTGTTTGCGATATCTTCAGCTTGTTTGCTTAAATTTGCCGCTCTCTAAAATGAGTAGATACATAACTGAGTGAGTGATGGTTCGGATTTTGAATCACGACAGTGCGTTGCAAATTCAAAGGCATATTAGGTGCTTGCATATTATAAGGCGTAAAGTACAATAGTTGTCACAAACGAAGAGTTTACCTCTGATGTAAAATTCCGAAGTGTTTCGTTACTGTTCATCCAACCGCTACACGGCGATACTTCAAGACAGTTAAGAAAATCGTACAGTCCTTGGTACGTCACATCTTTATTTAATTCTCCGATTGGGTGTATTCTATGCCAATAAAACTTACAGAATAAGTCGAGTGATTAGAGGTCCTGAACCCGAAGAGATTGTTTTATTTTTAACGATAAAAACCTGTCCCATAGAGTATCCCACAGCACTGTTCCGTCAGCTAGACCACTAACGAACACAGTGCTCCCTTTTGGTAGCACTGTATCCAAGTAATTCAATGTATCCATGGTGTTTGACCTAAACTCCTCAGGCGTGGTCATAGCCGCTATTGTATCAGCATGCCTGAACAAAATTAGGATTATTCAAACTGGTATGCAGACTTCCTGCATTAACTAGCCCAGTGATATACGTGACTTGACTTTAACTCGAGGACGTTTGGCTCGAGTTAGTGGTACCTAATTACTCGATTCGATACTTGAACATGAATGGATTCTAATCGTTGAATATGTAAAGAAATACTCAACACCGGGCATCATAGCATAGTAAAAACTTGCTTTCAAAGATGCAACTTCATTATTTTTTTACTAGCACAATTTGTTTTAGTGAGCCGTGGATTGCGTTCTAGTTACATGTTTTCTTCATCAAATGAATCACTTACATGTCATTACGAATAACTCGATTTGACTTGAGTCGTCGTGGTTTGGATTAAACTTTAGTCATCATAATTTAATTACTCGATTTGACTTGTGACTCGAGTATAGTGACTTGGCTATATCAGTATTTCTACTTCTTCGGCGATTCAGTGATCAGTAAGAAAAGGATTTAGTTTATACTTACCCATTACAAACATCATTGCCAAGCAATGCAAGGATTACGATGGCTGGATAATCCATGTTTTGATTTCTAGCCATTGATTTTACGATATCCCTCATCGAACTCGATCTCGCGCCATTAACGCCGATATTTTGGAAGTCTCTGTGGTTGCAGAGGTTTTGAGAACTCATTTTCAGGTAAATAGATTCGATCGGACCGTCAATGGACAATGGCCAGGAATTTGTAGCGTTATAAGCTAATGAAAATGATTTTGTACATTTTGAATTTATATCCCCTTTCTTAGTAGAATAAATCGGTCGCTATGTTATTATTATCATCATTATTATTATTATCTGGTATTCATCTACTGATCATCTCCCGAATGTTAATGGACACGTAAAATATTATGTTGTGCTCAGCGACAACTAAGTAAAGGTCAATAGATTTCAGCTTTTATCTGAACTGAACCTAGTGACCTCTGGCCTTACCTGTGGCAGAAGATAACATAGGCCAGTCAAACTCATTCTCGAGTATCATCAGTAAGTCTTTAAACGTATGCTGTAACAACATTTGAATATGAGTCAACTGATTATAAAACTTCTTGTACAGTAGAATTATGCAATATTGCAAATATTGCAAATTCTTTGTTAGCAGATTATCCGGCGATAACGCAAGAACTCTTAACTCTTATATATGCACGACACCCATGCACGACAGTGTGTCAGTCGAGCATTTCAAAAGTAATGTAAAATGTAAAAATAGCTGCTCACTCCACGAATCCTAGATTTGCGAACTAGCTATTCTGATATTTATTTGATGATGTGTTTGCTTGCCAAGGCGCGTTAGTGAAAAATTCGTTCAATAATATAACATACACAGCCTACTTGCCTCATTCAGAGTTTCTGCCATCAAGTATTCCGGAGGGATATGAAAGTGGGCACCTGCTGAATCTCCTAGCAGAATAACACCTCGAGGTGTACTTTCTTTGCCGCAGTACAGTTGTTCGAACGGGATCCCACTATTTGGATCTACACCCTGAAAAACATTACAGCTTTAAAATATCCCAAAAAGTAATGATTTTAGTCGCTTTAGTCGACCATAACTACTACTGAACTTGATCTCATCATACATAGATTCCATTGCAGTTAGAATCCTCTGATTCATCGAGATTGTAAGGTATTCGTCCCGGATAAAAATCCACTCGTTTGTCATTGCAATCCCGTCCTCTCCACATTGCTCCGCGAAAAGTGTTCACTTCAGAGCTGTATTTGTCGCCGTCCGCGTCTTGCAACGGCAGATGATCATTCGCAAAGCTATATAAATCATTGCTTGTTATAAAGAAGCTTGAAGGTATCTCGCAGCTTATCCCCAGACTAAAAATTTACGATCTTACTCTTTTATGTGTGTACAAATTTCGGAAACGCCCGGTATGCTACATATATTGAAACGCTTTTCTTGCGGATTCACGAAATCTGGTATCAGCTTGCGCGCTAGGAGCGCAGAATGCGTCGCTCGCTTGTAAGCAGCTCTGAAGTTAGATGGCAATGGAAACAAGTGACAAAACTCTTTTCCTGTATCTTGGGAGCAGATTCCTATCTGACAGATTGTCGATGTCAAAATCAGTACATACGTTATAGAAGAACTTGCGTTATAATAGATTGTAATACTTACACTGTGGCAAACTAGATCTGGTGTTTCGTTGTAATACAAGGCATCTATTATGCTGGGTCCGAAACGGCCAATGATAATGTGACAAGCTTTGTCGAGTGTAGAAGGGAGATAACTGCACAGCATGTTCGCTGCGCTGATAATATCCGTGGAGTGGACCTGCGCCAACTGCTCAGTTAAACCCATTATCAATACGCAAGCTGCAATATACAGGATAATATGCCGTCATAGTCTTGATATAGTTTGGACCAAATTTGAGTGGGGACTATGGTGTGGGATACATTCTAACTTGAGTGTTCCTCATACGCGTTATTATACGACATTTTCTACTGTTTTATGATATTTTTAATTACAATAAGGTTGATATCAATACTTTCAGGTGAACACTGATAAGGTTTTTTGGGATAAAAATCGCTTAAACTTTCATTATAAACGATCTTTGGTAGAGAATAGGCGGGGAACTGATTTTGGGTCGAAATTCGCGGATTTTCGGATTTCTTTTGCAAGATATTATTAGTTTGAGTAAATTTTGGTAGCGGAATACTATTAGACAATAATCAGATACAAATACGTAATTCAACATTAAATGTCGTGAAGACGTCACGACAAATTGGCCGGTAGCATAGACAGCGGTACAATGGTGTATAATGAGAACTTTCAGTAAAGCATCCTGTTATCTGGATAGTACACAAGAGTATGCTGTACAGTATTCTATAACAATGTAGAGTAAATATAAAGCGTTTTAACGTTATCTTATAAGGCAGTCCATTTCTTATGTTATTGTATATGAGATACTCGCGATACTGAAACATACATACGCATCGTGAGAATTCAACACATTGCGTTCTATTTTAATTAGCAGGCAATGGTTCATTTTAATCACCGCACAGATAGTGTTAAGTAAATTGTCGGTGAAGAATACTGTAATTTCCTCAACATGTGCATTTTACGTTTTTGCTCTGTTTAGTAACTGTTGAATACCATTTGTTTGTACTGATTGGGGCCACGGGCCCCTAAAACTCTTTCTTACAATTACTCAATATTCAAGAATTACTTCACAAATGTTAAACTATGAGCAGCAGCGTTACAGAGTCTATTCATGACCCAACCCATACAGGGCCCTAGTCTACCAATACAACATACCATCGCATAGCAATCAAAGTATACTTCATATGCATTTCCATTCCAATATACACTTTGTTAACTGCAAAATACAGCCAACAAGAGCAAGATAGATTCTGATAGACATCTATTCAATTTTGCATAGATATGCATATATCTAAATAGTGCTAATAAAAGATTTTTCTCGAGTTACTGACCTGCACAATCAGTGCCCCCATTAGCACCTCCTGCTTGAATCGAGCATCCGTTCAGAAGGATGAAGAATATAACGAAAAGAATAACGTATTGTTGCTTCATTGTGGTATACAACAACCTTACTGGCGTAGTAAAGAGAGTAACTATAATGTTTTACCAGGCATGTTATATACCTGATCGATCACGTGCCGCTCCGGATAATATTAATTCATCAGTTATTTCGTTCAATATCCTCGTTGGTTGCCAAACCACGATAATGCACGAATTAAATGTATAAATAAATATTCAATGATCCTTTTTCATCTATTAGTATTATTGTTTTGTCATATGTATTATAAGTATTTGTTTTACTAGACAAACGGTAGTGCGTAGCAATGTCAGATTTGGTGAGATTTTTATTTTGTTTTACTCTAATTAGGAATAACTTTACAATGTACTTCGCAGCCTCGATTTGCGAGTTCTGTTACTGAAACTTGCTCGTAAATCGAAAATTCGGTAATCGGAGCGCATTGTTACTGGGAGGTAAGTGATGAGTAAATATATATATAACTGTAGTTTGATGATAAATGTACGAATTATCGACTTGTTTACCTTTGCTTATGGTACAGGCAGTGTGGGCCAAAATATTTTAGGGACCATTTCGGTTATTTATTCATTACAAAATTATTCTTGGTCTTATAGGTCTAAACACTGTGGTCTCGGGCTGAATCACATGAGCTTTAGTCTCTGTGTTATTTCATCCTTACCTGGAAATCAATGTCAAAATCAGCCTCTATACTATTTTTTGCTCTATCGCGACACCGGTGATGTCATGTGATCTTCGATGACGTCATATTACGGATGAATGATTTTCAAGTTATTGTTTATGCAGAACGATCCGCTGTATTATTTTTCGTTATCGACATTACACCTGAAGAAGAATAGTTATAATATTTGTTACCTGACATAAACAGTGATGTGTCTGCCATGCTGTATCGCGCAGGTGATCCTATAGTTTGACTTTTTCTGTGTCCATTAAGTTACCCAGAAACATTTTCTGTGTCCAGATTGCCTGCTGTTTTGGATCTGCAGCTTGTTCGTTATGTTGCTCCTGCTGTCCAAGCATGAATTCATCAACTGGTACTCGGTTGATGTACATGCTTTTCCTTTTCTTGGTCACTGGTGTCAGCATTGCCATGCTCTCATCAGCAGTTCAAGAAGGTCTCAGAAAGGTAAGCTGGAATCTAATGGTATTTCCATGTTTTTGAATTGGGGTGTGATATAGTTACTGTTCGAATCAATGGTTGGGTTAAGGGGTGTTTTAATTAATATAACTCAATAAAGTGAACTCAATTTCAAGTTTGTGTTTTATTTTACACAACCATATTTATATCAGCAATAAAAAAAAACGGTCGATGGTGCTTGCGTTTATACCGCTCTATGTGTGTCAGTCGTCACAGTAACAGATATATGGAAACCACGCTAATTCATCACTATGCCGGAGAGAATGAGGAGAGGAGAAATGAGGCAGAGCGGGAAACAATAAAATACGGGAATGAGAGGGAAAACAGAAAACAACAAATCATAACCCTATCTCTTTCTCATGTATAATAGTTAGTACAGTTCCCTGTCTTTCTTTTATTTTAGTGACTGTCCAAGTATTGCAGTATGCTCTGCATAATTCAGTGCTATTTCTGTCTAAGCAAACCTCTTAAAAGATTGCGTTATATTGAAGGTAATATAATATGTAAAAACCTACATAAAAAACAAGTATCTGGCGTATTATGTCAATGACTGTGTATAAACACCCGGCTTTTATGTTGCAATTCTTCAAATTTCCATATTTTCCATCCCAGATTCCTTTCTACGAAGAAATTTGTAGAAGTATAACCAATGCAACATCAGACGAGGGCAAATGCAACCTTTTGCTGGGATATGAATCTGTCTACAAGCTCATGTTTGGCATGGCTTGCTTTTTCTTCCTCATGATGATATTAACGATTGGAATTAAAAATACAAAGGACTGTCGTGCAGGCATTCAAAACGGGTGTGTACTTTGTTATAATGGCCATATAAACTAATCTCCTAACTTATGCTCGCGCACTCAGGTTACATTGTCACAATTATACTTGGTTAGATCAGACCCAAGTAAATACTTGCAACTATGAACCTTGTAAACTATGGGAATGGTTTACTATACAACTAAAAAATTATTAAAACATTCCAATAATTTAGATTCTGGGCTTTCAAGTTTCTTGTACTAGCAGGCTTGTGTATTGGAGCGTTTTTCATTCCAGATGCTGAAACTTTCCTGAAGGTGGGTCACTCATTCTGTTTGAAACAATTTTTCATATTGCATTCATTTATATAACTTTTTAGGTTTGGATGTATTTCGGCATGGTTGGAGGAGTTCTTTTCATTTTGATACAACTTGTCTTGTTGGTTGATTTTGCCAACATATGGAACGCTTCCTGGCTAGTCGGTGTTGAGAATAACAAGTGTTGGTTTGTTGGTAAGAAACAATTTGCTTTCAAGTCTTGTTTAATGCAATGATTTATTAAAAATAATACTTTATAATGATATTTTACTTATACTACTTCTATTTTCAGCATTATTGACGAGCTCCATATTTCTTTTCACTGGGGCCGTAGTGGGATATGTTCTGCTCGTTGTGTACTACACTGATGCTGAAGGATGCACGCTTAATAAGGCTTTTATTGGAATCAACTGGTCCCTGAGCATTATCGTTTCAATATTGGCTATCAGTCCGTGTATTCAGAAAGGTAGAAAAACATTGCATTGCCTCTTCAATTGTGTCTTTGCTTGTTGTTCTTTTTGCTTGTTGTTCTTTTTGCATAACACACCTCTAATAAAGCCTGGTGTAAATCAAGCCATACTTTAAAACATATTAATTGCTGGAGAGCGGCGTAATTACTTACCTATTCGTGGCACCAACCAAATTTAATAATCAGTTTTGCGTATTTATCTTCATTGTATATCTATCTTACTTTCTTCATAAATACTTTTTGCATAACACACCTCTAATAAAGCCTGGTGAATATCAAGCCATACTTTAAAACATATTAATTGCAATTTAATTAACTATTTTGCAGTACAACCACGCTCTGGACTTCTTCAATCTGCCGTAGTTTCTGTCTATGTTTGCTTTCTGACAGCATCGGCGATATCCAGCAATCCTGGAGAGCGGCGTAATTACTTACCTATTCGTGGCACCAACCAAATTTAATAATCAGTTTTGCGTATTTATCTTCATTGTATATCTATCTTACTTTCTTCAACCAGGTCAAGTTCTAAGAAACGATACCAAAAATAACGCTGTCTTAGTATCAGTATTGACATCATGTTATCAAGGAGTGACGTCGGAAACTTCAAATCATATCGTAGTAGCATCTGGCCTGGTTTTCGTCTTCATAGCTGTATGCTATGTGTCGTGAGTTCTGATACAAATAACTACCATACTCATATCTGTGATCAGCAATTATGATAATTTTATTCGTTTTGCGTACAGGTTACGCACAACCAGCGAAAACGAACGTTTAACTCTCCAGGGTAAAGCTCCTGATCCTGAAGAGCCCTCTTGCTGCTGCTGCTGCATATCAGAAGGAGATAACATTGGAACAGGCATGTTGTTATCTGACTCTGTCTTAATGCGAAATTCGAAATGTTACTGAGGCCAAACCCTATTTAATTCTTTCACTTTTACTGTTAATAGCCCTATTGGCAACACATACCCACAGGAGAATAACATCTCTTGGTGGAGTGCAAGGTATTGTTGTTGACTGTAGTTGAGAGTGTCCTATTTTGATCGGAACTAATCTGTAGTTAGGAAAGTAGTGGTTTTGTTAACTTTTAACCAGTGTTCTGGAAGTGTACATTGGAACATAGCATGGTTTTTTGTAGATATTTGATGACATATGATGTCAAGTTATAGGCTTTATTGTTTGTGTGATCTATCAATTTTTTATTTGTGTTAGCTGAAATGACATCATTTTGAAAGTGCCTTAGCAACATAATCAATTCTAGAATATGAAATATGGAATATCTGTTATTTTAATCAAGCCCCGGGCTTTCTTGTTTGTTACTAAAGAAATACAGATGCAAGTAACGCACTTTTTTCAGTAGTAACAGACGAAGAAAACGGAGGTCAAGTTGTCGTCAATGATGAGGAAGAATTAGTGACATATTCCTATTCGTTCTTTCACTTTGTCTTCTTATTGACAACTCTCTATGTGATGATGACACTTACAAACTGGTTTTCGTAAGTCTACTCATTTTATTTGTTTGGAATAATGAATTATGCTGTATATATTTTTGGCTAACTCACTTCCTGGTTTTGTGTATATTCAGGCCCTCGCACAATCAGTCGATCGAATCTGCATTCATCAATGGAAACACCGCACCTATGTGGGTCAGAATAGCAACTTCATGGGCTGCGATTATTATTTACTTTTGGACGCTTGTTGCACCTGCTTGCTGCCCTAACAGAGAATTTCCTAATTGAAATGCAATCTGGGCAAGATTTTTGCAACAATCACAAGCATTTATTTAATCGTTTTGCTTGGTTTTTAAACCTCCGACTCTGACTATTTGTTGTACCATACATAGTTTTACGTACACTTATTTCAAAAACTGTAACATTTCTTGTAAAAAGGAAATAGGCAAAAGATTTAAAGAAGACAAGTCACAGAATACTCTTCATTTTTAAATCGCCACTTCTCCAAATATGCATTCCGTCACAAAATGATTGCCACCGCCACTGAAAACCTTAATTATCATTGGGTATACTATTCCATGTTTTTTTCCTTTCGGAAGTGGTTTATGGCCACCCATAAGACCATTGATTGAATTCCAGTATTTTTATTCTCGCATCACTACCATAACTTGGTTACTGTGGTGCAATCCGTGAATGAATCACTTCAGCGAAGGACATGAAGAGTCAATTAGCATCAAGTCAGCTCTTAAGAAACACTACTCGTGACTTATTACATTTTTTAGAAATTTCTATGTCGCATGAGCTGGAGGCATCCGTTTTTGATTAAGTCCATCACAGTTACTGCGTTGTAGGTATTTCTCTTTTATTTACACAGTATTGTATGCATGATGGGCTTGAAATAATGGTTTACTTATTTGGGGATTCTATGCATTTTTTCATAGAAGTGTTTCGAATTTACACAATCAATATGTTATTTGTTTATAGGTTGTTAAAAAGCTACACTTCCTCGTGTTTAGGGATTAGGGATTTAAAAAGCATGATGGGGTTGTTTTCACACCTTTCATAAAAACATACTATTAGAATTCGAATTTTCTAATTATCGAAACAATTAGGTACCCATACAAAAAGTGTCTGTCGTTACATTGTTAGTATTTAAATAAATATATAACCGAAGGTGTCATCTGTAATGATATAGGCATCCACATCTATTGCACTGCTTATATTTATAATTGCCCATGCTAATTTCTCTTATTTTTTATTTTCAATGTATATTGCAGTAATGCCATTAGTCATAGTTACATATATTGCAATAGAATACCAAAGGAAAACGAGAGTATCATCATAAAATAACGGAATCAATAGTTAAAATATGATTTGCTGCCCCATTTGATATATCCGGTGTTAGGGACAGAAAAAGAAAATACTCCAAATTTTTAATGTATAATACTTTCAAGCTCATACCATTGTCAAAATTTATGTTGTAAATCATTTTTGTGCATATTTTTTAAGAGCATATACTTTGTTTAACTCACTTCAGAATGAAATAAAGTAGCACCACACTAACTTATATCATTTACATGCTACTACACCTAATTGCATTATATCATTTTCCTTTACTTTACATAGAAAATCCTCAACTGCTTACTGTATAGTTTTACTACATATCTGAAAACAGGATTATAGAGTGCTGCATTAACATAAATAATCGCCTTATATTCTTTATTGTTCAGTATCTTGGTTGATTTACATTTAATTGTTTTGTTATTGGTAATACTGTAGGGGTAGAATAGTTTTTGTCTACTGCAGTGGTACTCAAACTGGGTTCCGAGGTCCTAAAGGGGTCCGTGAAGTGAAGTACATTGAATTGTACTAAATGAATGTAATGAACAAAAAAATACATTTTCGAGTTAGTTTCTCAGTTTACTATAATAATAAAAATTAGTTCACACGTGATCGAACTGGAGCAATCTTGAACCACCATAGCAGTAAAGTATTTTTACTGGCAGTCCAGCGTCATAA
Source organism: Halocynthia roretzi (assembly GCA_013436055.1). NCBI lineage: Eukaryota > Metazoa > Chordata > Ascidiacea > Stolidobranchia > Pyuridae > Halocynthia > Halocynthia roretzi. Next base: position 37,556 of record QRAM01000052.1, on the reverse strand, counting down.
TAATCCAATATATTTTTGTCATGGGATTGCGAATTATTAAAAATAAATTCAGAGGACCGATACGCAATTTTTTCGAAAAAGTTGAGAACCACTGGTCTACTGGAAGACCTTTTTTTAATTTTAAGTAGCAAAAGTTTTTACCAAGTTTGTTTCTGTAAAGAATATTTATACTGTTAATCTGTACATTTTACCTAGACGAGGCTGGAATACAGCTACACCAGAATTTCCTGAAGTGATGGTATTTAACTTTGGGTGTGGTGTTCTGTCGCATTGTTCAACAGCCTAGGATGTTATAGGAAAGGTCTATGATGCTACCATGTATTTATCACGTAATCTCGAGTTAATACAATGGTGAACACGACGATTCCTGTCTAAAAGTTTGTATACCACTGGTCTGTCGAAATTCCATTGTCACTTTCAGCAGAGACTCCTAATCCTTACCTACAGTCTTTCCTTACTACAAGCAACTTCTGCCAAGTAAATATTAATTCCACTCCATAAAAAGTTGTATTATCGTCTGTCAATCTAGCCTTTCAAGATTCACATTTTAATAACTGCGATATATCATTGTTATCCTGATCAAAAGTAATGATAAGTTTGGCAAGTATGTTCACTACTGCTATACATTTCACGATCAAGAGAATTTCTTCTTTAATAACAGAATAAAAGTTCTGGCATCATTTCCTTAATTATGGATGGTGAACTTAGCCACTATTTACAAGATTATTAGTTTTTCAGGCAGCGAATAACCATAACAACACACTGGTATATATATATACAATTTTTGATTATCTCCATGCTATCCACAATGTTAATAAATTGAAGTGCTAAGACTTTGACGAGCCGGCCCCATCATCCGATTTCTTTATTGAATTGGCTACCTGTTTCTGCCTCATGATATCTGCATCACTGCAAAACAACATTGAAAATCAGTTACCACTGACAGTCTGATTATGGTAAGTGGTGTACCACATGAATGGTATACGTTTGCATTCTCTTCTCCTTTGACACATTGCCATTCTTTTTTGCCTTGGCTACGTCAGCTTGTTTTTTAGCATTCTTCTTACGAGCTAGTTCCCTCTGGTTTCCCCCTAAAAATATATTGTTACAATATCTAAATTGTATATTATATCTTATTAACCCGTTTTCCAGCAGTACGTACGTGTCATGTCCTTTAGTATTGGTTTGGGTGACTGACGATAGACGACTCGGTATTACCAAAAATACATTCAATTATTTCGAAATTTCCGTTCGCAGATCAACTGTACCTGGCTAAAGGATAATAACACGACTATACAAGACTTCTAAAATTAAACGCACAATATAACAACTCCGATTCGTGTTTATCAAAGAAAGAAGGGATCGGCCATATTGATAGACGCTTTTACAAAGTCGCAGCCCCCATTCTATGTTTCTGGAAACTATATTACTAACAGGATGTGTAAAGGTTCGAGGCTTTTATGCAACTACACTACCAAAATTGTTTATTTAACCCAATTTTTATGCGATGCGTCGCTTTAATGGGAATTGCGAGCAACATTTACAAGTATCCCTCTTAGGATGATAATGGTCTGACCCACATTCTTATATAAATAATGGAAGAGACTCGAATAACAGCGCGATCTTAATGAAAACAGAATACAGAAAATACGAGCAAGTTATCGCGATTTTGCGAAAGTTATGGGAGCTGCGCGATGGAAGAACAATATCACGGACTATATGAATACACAACACGACTGTACAAGGTCCGTTCGGGACCGGGATATGGAAAATTCAGGCAGAAATATGTCGCGAACACAGAGCTAAAAAAGACAGCAGTCGTACAGGAACTCCTCTCTTCGAGTGAGAGCGACATCTTGTGGTAGCTGAATCACGTGACAAGCGATTTTTTTTTTCATTTTGATTCTCGTAACCTCGATAGCTCGTGAGAGTATTTTTATATCTCGTTGTGTTATTACTGTTGTGACTAGCAAGCCAAAGAGAGGGAAAGCCAACCACGTGGAAGAGCAAACGGAATTTTCTCTATACACAAAGCACTACTACAGTGTACTGCGATATTATCTTTCCTCATGACACCTTATTCGACGACGAGTAACTTGTGTATCGTATGGACTTTGAAATATTGACTGAAAATCAATCTCACTGTCATCGTGCCGAGGTTTATTTAGGTAGTATAAGGAGCGTCTGAAATTGCTCATATCAAGGTAGTAGGAAAAAGACACACATCTATTGGTGGTTGTTATCGTAGATTGTTTACACTCGTTTATTAGCAATTGGAATCCTGGGAACGTGAAATGATCAGGAATACTAGCAAAATAATGAAAAAGAAGGAACAGTCACGGTTGATTAGATTTACTCATTAATTTTAAACGTATACATTTGAATACAATGTAAATATCGTAAAATAGTTACTATCATTGTCATAATACTTTGAAATTTAATGTATTTAAGGATCACCATGCATATCTCTATCCATGTTTTAGCAAGATCGTTTTAAGAAGTAGTATTTTGTTAGTTGTAAAACATAAAAAAAACTAGAACCACAGTTTGCCATCTCCTAGATGTCCTCAGAGAAAGATGCGTCCGTTACATCGGCATCTCAGGATTTACTCTCTGCCGCCTTGAACCAAAGCGGCCTCATGATGTTAGACTCCCCAGGTTCAGCGTACAGTGATGAAACTGAATCGAACCAAGATCCTTTGTCTGCGCTCGGACTATTGCCACCTGCATTAGGTTAGTTGTAGCCAGTAAGGCGGATACAATTGTTCTGTTTTTTCCAACACATGTTTTACTACACATTCGATTTCTGCTTAGAAAAACCAGCGACTAGTAATGGAAGGAAATCTCAATCGCCGCTGACAATTTCCCAGGTGATTTTTTAATTGATAGTCTCAATGAACACATGTGCACCACCGAATCCCAGTTAGAATCATGAATGTTAGGTCATGTAAACTTTATTGAACAATCAGTTCGAGGTTTTTCGACTTATGAACCCTATGCCTACAGTTATCATTTTATTTTACAATTCACATTTTTAAATTGCTTCACAGGCAAGAGTAGAGTGAGCACTACACTACCCATGACCCATATTATTACCGTTCTTTGCTTTTACTGAGTGTTACTTCAACTTATAGAAACCTATTGAAGTGAAAACTCCATTGCCTCAGAAATGCAAAGTGTCCCTAAAGGATGAGACTGTAGTACTGGCTTCAAAACCACCACCGAGGCAGCTCATTTCAATTACCAAAAATGGTTCCAAAATCTTCACAGTTCCATTATCAAAATCAGGTACAGTTTATTTTTATCTCAACTAGCATTTTAAGTATATGATGACATGGATATATATTTCAGTTAGGAGACTTGGTTGTTCATTGGATTAAAATAAAAACTCAAATAAATCCTTTGTTCAAGGACCTTGACGGATTATCCATTTTACCGGATAACCAAAGGTTTAGAAACCACTATTACACCTCTGACACCTCTATTTCACCTTCCAATATGTCTAAACTACCAAAGACGGTGGAAACAATACAAGATACATACATAATCTGGCTTGGGTCTCAGAAACTTTTATTAAATGCATGCTCGACCTAAACTTATGTATTATAATGTGATATCTAGCTTCAGTAATGGACTGCTAACAAAAGTAAAATTGAATTTATTTATACTCTTCGCAGACAACAATTTCAAGTCAAACATTATTCGACTTCCATTGAACTTGAACCAAAATGGTATGAAGGCGCCAATCATCATCAAAGCATCGTCCAATTCGAAATCAACAATTCAGCCAGCAACGTCAAAACTTATTACTGTCGGAATACCCAAACCATGCAATACAAACACTACCCGCGTTGCTGGGAATTTATTCAGCACGACTACCTCAACCTCCAGCCAGGCGACCAGAACTCCCGATACCAGCTCCGTATCCATGGTAAAGACATACGCCAAAGTTATGGTGGGTAACAAGAAAATTCTTATTCCAATCATCAAGAAAAACGGTGTTAACAGCCAAGGTAACAGAGTCGGGATTCCAACGTCTGCGTTGAGAACTACAACGCAGGCAGTTGTTTCCACTGTACCAGGTACTACCTTGAAGAACTCGTCGGTTCCGCTGCCTGTCGGCTCTGTAGCAAACACACATACTAATTTAAAACGTGTCAGTCCGACTTTAAATCTCGGTAGCCTTTTTGTGGAAACCGCTGAAAAAGAGGTGACCAGGACTTTGTATAATTCTCGCGTACCAGTGATGTCAAATCCTGTTTACGTCGGTCCTTCCGTCCCTTCCAGTGTTATGAGTGACAGCAACAATAATTTTGGTGTCATTAAAAAACCTGCCTCTCGTTCGATTCCCCAAAATATATTCTACAGACGTGACTGCATCTCTCCTCTTTCACCAGTGGCTGATATTTTGTCAGCCCTCACAAATTCTTGGTAACTGCTGTTTATTATTCTTAAAATTTAGTATTTCAGGAAGCGTTATTTTTTAAAAGTTGTATCGTATCGGAAGGCTCATTGTTATTTGATTTTTGATTTGATTTTCAGTTCACAATCACCGTTAGCAATGAGCAGTTCAACTACTCATGCGCAAAGTCTGATTTCGAGCATGGCTGCCACTGTCGCTACCATAGGTGGAAACCAGATCAATGTGAGTGCATTATTCCTCTTCTTATCCTAGTTTTCTTCCACTTACTGGATCATATATACTTTGTAGATCAAACATCCTTCTTACAAGAAGCAGTATTCCCAAGGAAGCATAGCAGGAAAAAAAGGAGACGTCGCAAGACTCCCATCCATATCTCGAAGCCAATCAGGTAACTGTTGAAATATAACATTTTTATTTGGAGGTCAAATATAACCTAGTTTTCCGTTAAAAGGGCCCTAAACAATTTGCAAAATAAGTTACAAGAAAAACAAACCTTCTTACTAAATAACCATCCATGATATTATAATTCCAGAAATTCCTGGTACTTATATAAATATGAATGTCTGTTGAATCCTCTTCTTCAATGTGAATAAAAGTTAACTAATCAGTACTGAACAATATTTTCTCATCTTTCTTCTTTCTTAGTGATCACAGGTGATTCATTCTACAAGACTTCTAAAGCAAAATCAGCAAGAGACTTCACTGGGATGAACTATCCCGAAGTAGGTTGTCTTTATTTTTCCCTATCGCTTCTAACCTATGTCTAAGCTTCTATGGAAAAGGAGGGTGATTTGTAATATAACTAGCAAGTAATAGACAGGGTAGGCCAGATATGATGTGTTTATCAGGCTCAAGGAAAGTTAGGCTGTGGCTTTGGTAGCTTAATGTGATGCAAAATTGTTTGCTATATGTTGAAAAGTTCGATATTAAAACTTAATACAAAAATTAAGACAGATGTATTCACAGGTATTCTACCTTTTTTCAATAGGAAAGCTCTACATATGGTAATTTATGCCACTGTTACTTTTCACCTTTTGTATAGAATTCCAACCAAAATAAGAAAGCAACAGATGACCTTGTGGAGGAAGAGGAACGAGTCGAGGAAGAAATACAGCATGCGAGCACCTATGCAGAATATGTCCCTAGTAAATGTGAGTTGACTGTAATCTACCTCCACCTCTACCAAATACCAGATTTCCCACTTGCTTACTATGAATACGCTTTGTCTCGCAGTAAATTTAGGATTGCCGCATCCTGACAGCGTAGTCGAGACCAGTTCCCTTTCCAGTGTTCCACCACCCGACGTATACTACAAATTAAGCATTCCAGATGAGACGATAAATAACGGCTCTCTATCAGCATTGCAGTTGGAAGCGATCACATACTCTTGCCAAAAGAATGAAACTATTTTACCAACTGGTGAAAGAGCTGGATTTTTGATAGGTGAGTGTGGTTAAGGGTTGTCTATAATTGTGTTTGCCACAGATCTGATGCCAAATTACCTAAAAAAATCCTGAATAACGCTAAAGTTTCCCGTTGACTGTTGTAAGGGGCTTGAATCTTCAGAGTGCATTCAAGGATTAGCAATGTTTCTTCCATAAAATATATAATTTGTTCTTCAGGTGATGGAGCAGGAGTGGGTAAAGGACGTACCATAGCAGGAATTATCTTCGAAAATTACATTTTAGGGAAAAAAAGAGCTCTGTGGTATACAATCAAGTTTTCTTATTATTTATGATACCACGAAAGCAATCAGCAATCTGATATCCATTTTTCTCATAGGTTCAGTGTTTCCAATGACTTGAAGTACGATGCCGAAAGAGATCTCAAAGATATCGGCGCAAAAAGTATCCATGTTCATATAATTAATAAGGTGATTGCAATACTAGAAATCAGTTTATTTAAAAAAAATAGCAGAGTAGAATCCATATGTATGCTTATGCGAAACTCATAAATATTTTCTTGGATTAATTGGTCGCCTCCATATATACAAATTCACATATACATGGGCTAATGGTGTCAAACACATAAGCGAACGCCGTTATTCGAGGTGTCCCTTTGAAAGCATAATAACTTGATATATATAGTTTATAGTGTGTGCATAGTGTATTTAAAGATCTGTTAATAGTGTAAACTCTGTATCACCATGCTGCTATTGCTTTAGTTCAAGTATGGGAAGGTCTCTTCGAGAGAGAACGGATCCGTTAAAAAGGGAGTCATTTTTGCCACATACTCGTCACTAATAGCAGAGAGCCATTTCAACACCAAATATGGTACAAGACTGAAACAAATTTTGCAGTGGTGCGGAAAAGATTTTGATGGTGTTGTATCCTTTTATACCCAGTTCATATGCATCTAGATATCATAACATTATATTGGTTATCAGTCGTATGTCAAGTAGTAGAGTTACGATCATACCTGTTATTTAATGTTTCCTCTTTGATCTCCTTGACTCGTGCTGATTTGAAGATCGTTTTTGATGAGTGTCATAAAGCTAAAAACCTCATCCCGTCAGGCTCAGCAAAGCCAACAAAAACAGGTTACACTGTACTGGAACTTCAGAAGCGTTTGCCCAATGCCAGGTTTGTGTTATCCAAGCACATATTTAAAGATTTTATCATTTAGGCCTGTATAATCAATATGAAAAGAGTTGGTATTTTTGCGAGGAAGAATTTTGACAGGAAGGGCTTTTGCAGGCACTACTAAGTTTCATTTTCGTCTTGGTCACATATGTAACATCCTCTTTCTACTTAGGGTGATTTATGCCAGTGCAACCGGGGCTTCAGAGCCAAGGAACATGGCGTACATGTCACGACTCGGCCTTTGGGGCAGCGGTACACCTTTTCTCAATTTTATGGATTTCATACAGGTTCATTTTCCAACTATTTTATTCAAATGGAATAGATTATTATCTGAATACTACTGATAGCTCCTTACTGTATAGGCTGTAGAAAGAAGGGGCGTTGGAGCGATGGAAATGGTCGCCATGGATTTGAAAGCCAGGGGTTCATACATAGCACGACAGTTGAGCTTCCACGGCGTATCGTTTAAAATTCACGAAGTCCCCCTAACAAGGGATTTCATAAAAATGTATAATGCAGCAGTCAGACTGGTATGTGCCGAGAGATGTAATGAATTGTAATTACGTGAAGTAATTAAGCGAAACAATTTAGTATAGTGTAAAATAAATAAGCTGTTTCGTTTTTTTCAGTGGGTGGCAGCAAAAGAAGCGTTTCAAACCGCTGCTGGTCTCATAGATGCTGAACATCACATGAAGAAAACAATGTGGGGTCAATTCTGGGCAGCCCATCAGAGATTTTTCAAATATCTATGCATCGCCTCAAAGGTTCGTCATCTGTTTATAACTAACTAACTAGTAGAAATACATGGCCTTGGCCTATCTAAAGGAACAACCTTGTGTGATGACGTCTCATTGTCCTTTACACAAATATCACTTGTATACAAGTTTTGATCATTTGATTATATAAAGTTTCCTTATGTCACAAACTACTGGATCAATCGTAAGGATGCACACCATTTATTCATTAACATTCTGGTTCCCACCCCAACTGCACAAAAAACCATTCCATATTATGAACAGTTGCTGTGACAAATTGCATAGCTCTTATTTTGAATGGTGTGTACACCAGACAGAACACACAAAAAGACATTCAAAAACTGAACTGCTCATTGCTAAGGGTGATTGTAAACTGAAAATCAAATCAAAAATCTAATAACAATGAGCCTTCCGATACGATACAACTTTTAAAAAAATAACGGTTCCTGAAATACTAAATTTTAAGAATAATGAACGGCAAAAACCTAAATTATAGCGAGGACTTTTGAATCAAAGTGTGACTGATGAAGTTTTTTTATTAGTCTCTTATTTATATTGCATATCCAAATTAACTTTACCCGTCAACTCTTAATTCCCTACCATATAGGTAAACCATACGTCACAAATAGCACGAGAAGCCGTCAAACATGGTAAATGCGTTGTCATTGGCTTGCAGTCGACCGGGGAATCAAGGACTCTCGATCAAGTAGAGAAATGTGCCGGTGAATTAGACGATTTTGTTTCCACTGCTAGGTAATGCAAAAACTTCCAAACTCTAAAAATATAGGAACTCAAATAAATAATAAAATGTTTATTTCATCAGAGGAGTTTTCGAAAATTTAATTGAACATCATTTCCCTGCGCCCAATCGTAAACGAGTCACCGACTTGTTCGGTAAGGATTTTTATAAGTTCGGCAAAGATAAAGACGACGGAACAAAAGAAAACGGAAAGAAGAAAAGAAAAATTGACCCTGATGAAGTAAGCATACCAATAATTTTCTCTGTGTATTAAATGATGCCACCAGAACTGTCCTGAGCCACAAGTAACTTAAGTTTCCTTGCTACCTGCAAGTGCTCTGTCTTTCAAGTTCCAAGTCTTGGAATCAGGTGCTGCATATGAAATTTCTTTATTTCATTTATTTACCAGAAGGACAAGCAACCTGCCTCTAAAAAGTTCCATCCAAACAAAAAAGACAGTGATGGCGACAATTCGTCAGAGGATGAAGAACAAGACGATCTAAAACCATACTTCTCTGATGACTCTCTGAACTACAGCGATGAAGACATAGGAAAGATATTCGGAGGAGGCTCAGATAGCGAAGGTTTGTATTTTCCTAGAAACAATTTGTTCTTTGGGAAACCACATTTATGGTAACTTGAGAATTCCACAGAGTGGGGAGCTGATTCTGTGTCTGGTTCGGCAAAGAAGGCAAGAAAGCAGAAGAAAGCCAAAAAGGATTCTTCAGATGAGGATGAAGAGGCTGACAGGCTTCTTGAAATGGCCGGACTAAAGCCGTCGTCGACACCCAACGTAAAGGAACCGGCGGCGGAAGAGAAGGAAAAATCAAACCTTGCAAATTTTCAAACATTAGAAAATGGTGCGGAGACATCTGGTAAGAAAATTTGTTCATGTTTTTGCACTGAGATGTGGTTTGGCTAGCTACGTACCCATATGGTTAAAAATGATGAGTATGTTGGCTTACTCTTAGTCTGAAACTCCTCTTTTTACTCCTGTGTTTAATTTTTTTTTCAATTTAACTTTTAATTTCTTTCTTCAAACTAGGTTTACTAAGTCTCAACCGGCTTGACTTGGGGCCAGTAGAAAGAGCCCAAGCACTGAAACAAGAGCTCCTGAGCAAACTAACTACGATTGCGCTGCCAAATAACACACTTGATGAACTCATCGATGCACTCGGCGGACCAGAAAATGTTGCAGAGGTCAGAAAATCATACATTGTTGTTTTCGACACTGCTGTTATTCTGATCCTATGTCAATTAACCCATACATAAATTGCCTCACAGATGACTGGGCGCAAAGGTCGAGTTGTCAGCACAGATGAGGGAAACATACAGTACGAGTCGCGTTCAGAGAACGACGTTAGATGCGATATGCTCAATCTTACTGAGAAACAGGTGGGAAGTTAAATAAATAGGGAAAATATGTTTTGTTTTTTACTATTTCTTTTTCAAATAATTAATTTTAGTTCATCTTATCGCTTTTATCAATATTGTTTGATACTCATAGTTGATTTCATCTTTATTCTTAGAGATTCATGGACGGCGAAAAAAATATCGCCATAATCAGCGAGGCCGCTAGTTCCGGCATTTCTTTGCAGTCGGACCGCAGGGCACGTAATCAACGCCGCAGGCTGCATATCACGCTGGAGCTGCCGTGGAGTGCCGACCGTGCCATCCAGCAGTTCGGTATGTGATTATCGTGCTAGTGAAGCCCAAATGCAGGCACTGCTTTGGTTAAACATCCTTTTTATGATGAGGTAAAATCTCAAGTGTAATTCATCTTCTCTCGTTTTGCTCTCAAGGTCGAACACACCGTTCCAATCAGGTCAATGCCCCAGAGTATGTGTTTCTAATTTCTGAACTGGCTGGAGAACAGAGATTTGCGTCGGTTGTGGCGAAGCGCTTAGAAAGCTTGGTATAAATTAATTTTTACTTGTATATAGGCAGTCAATGGGTTACGGACGAGTTCTGGTCTGTATTCTGTAAGTCAAAGTTGTATGTTGGAACAGTTACCTATTGTTTATATTTAGCGTCAACTATTCAAATGTTTGTCGTATTATATAGTATATACTTTACCTTTCTCTGAATAATGGAGAAAGAATGGTGGCGGCATTCTTCTTTGTCGAGCTGACGAATGGCCGCAATATTTAAATGTGCACCTTTGTATGTAACTCGAATTTTTCATGTGATAGGCTTGACAGCGCTCGGTTCATGTTCAGATGTGCGTACCCCAATGACTGCATGTATTTGCTATCCATAGTTAGCCATAGTTTGAAATCAGTAACTTGATTCAATCTCTCTGATATCAGGGCGCACTGACACACGGAGACAGGCGAGCTACGGAAACCAGAGATTTGTCGCAATACAACTTCGACAACAAATTTGGTCGCATCGCTCTCGAGTCCATTATGAAATCAATCGCCAAAATTGATTTTCCATTAGTTCAACCTCCAGCGACATATCCTGGTTTATTCTTTAAAGGTTAGTTGGCTTGAACTGTAATACTGTACGTTATTGTATTGGTTCTTGCATTGAACGTTTGTGTTTCTTTTCAGATATCAGAGAAGCCATGATAGGGGTTGGATTAGTATCACTAGAAGGTCCGAACAACCAACCTCAGCTGGAAAAAGGTAAAAAAACATTTCACTTTATGATCGTTATGTTCCTTCAAATGTTCGATTGAATATTTGGTTTCTGTTGGCCACTGTCTGACCAAGATTTGAAATATAGTAGAGTACCATATGGTTGTGGAGAAATCAGTATATTACTGATTTATAATCTTTCTCACCGAGTCTTTTTCTCGACCTTAATCTAACAATACCTTACATCTTTTTTCTAGAGTACAACAACATTGTCAAGTTCATGAATCGTATTCTGGGCATGGAAGTTATGCAGCAGAATGCAGTGTTCCAATATTTTACCAGCACGCTCTCGGAAATCATAAACAGAGCTAAGAGCCAGGGACAGTTTGATCAGGGAATATTGGGTAAGTTGTATTAGCAAAATCAGGCTCATTGAAGTGAATGCTTATGGGATATATATTGCATGTGTCAAAGGAGATAACTGTTCATGATTACTTTATTCAGTTCGGAGCTATTCTAGAATAATTAAACTATTCAAGGAATATTAGAGATTCTAAATTCGTATTGTATGTATCGCAACTTGTTAATTCTATTGTACAGACGTTGGTAACGGTGAGGAGTGTGTAGAACGGCTGAGTTGCCGAAAATTTGTGGTAAAAAGATCTGGTTCGCCGAATCAAGAGGCAGCTAGTGGTTACATCGAGCTACACACAGTCAAACTTGAACGAGGGCTGTCTTGGGATGAAGCTGAAAAAATCTGGTCAGAAAACTGTTCAGGAGAGCACGATGGTTTTTACTTAACGCAACTGGTAAGCACTGTACATTTGCATGTTTCTTTTTGTTCTTGTTACGGACTGGCCGAGATTTTTCAATTTGTGATATGATAAATATCACTCGAGTTGAAATATAAATTAAACTTTTGAGCGCCTTTCTTCGGAGGCAAGCCTACAAGTTCTGAATTCAAAGTTTGACAATTAATAACAGAAGCGGAACGGCAAGTTCATGGCCGTTCTTGGCAAGGAGAAGGTCAAGTCTCGAAAACGATGGGTTCCCCCAGAAGATTCCTCTACTGGCGATAATCAGGACGATTCTAGGCTATTCACACTTCACAGACCCAACACAGGCAAACAGATAAAGGCCGAGAATTTGAAGATATTAGAAACCCGGTACAGAAGAGTGGAACCAGGCGAAGCGGAGAATTGGTGGCGACAGCAATACGACGCTTCTATTGATCAATGTTCTCATGCTTACTGGTAAGTTATTTTTTTTACGAATTTAAGGAAATTTATTAGGTGAAATATTTTAGCAGTTCTCTGTAAACTTTAGTATTACTACCTGAGTTTTAAATTAAAAAAATCCGTTAATTCAAAAACCATTTCAATGACATGATCCTGTACTCCATCAGGCAAGGGTTTTGTAACAGGAGGGTCAAGGGCATGCCGTGTTCCATCGGCAGACGGTGCCGAGTATACCATGTCCTGTCCGGCTCGGTTCTCGCCGTTTGGAGGCTGGTTGAAAAGGTTTTGTCGGTGGGAACATCGTCGCTTTACAAAATGCAAATCGTCAGATTGAAAACCAAGGATGGAGGCAAGCTTGTGGGCAAGTAGTAGTATTTTCAATATGTTTTTCTAGTCTTCGGTAATTAAAAAAAACTTATATTGTATAACATCATTATCAATTCATTCACAGGGTTGTTAATTCCATCCAACTGTCTGTCAAATCTTATCGGTTATCTGACCAATCCGGATCATGTCGCGAACAATTCGTCCTTTTCCAATCCTACCGGGAATGCCGGCTTCGTTCCCACTTTTTCTGCGATGCAGGGATCAAATATGTCTGCGCTAGTTCGTTCATCATCTAGTCCGTCGGTTTCCAATATGTTCGACACGACCTTACCTTCTGTAGACGTGGTGAGATTTGAATTAGTGTTGGCTGTAGGCATGGAGAATAATTACTTTAGTACTTCCAGAGTCCTAGTGTTACAGTGGTGAATGACTAAAATTTTCAACATTCCTAGGCATATATTCCTTTTGCATATTCGAGACTAAATTTCTGAAACTATTTTCAAATAGTTATAAAAAATTCTGTTTTCTGTTTAAAGGAACTAAGTGACGAAGGCAGTTTTGAGGACGTCGAAGAAGAAGTGGTTGACGAAAAGTTTTCTCCCGATGAGATGGTGTCATCGGTGTTATTTCCGAAGCAGAAGAAGTATTCCTGGATGACCTAAGTATGGAGGGACAGTGTGATGTGGCTATTCACAATGTCTTTTGTTTGCAATTAATTATCTTCGATGCAATGATATCCATTTCCAAGTTGTGTCCGTGCTGTGAAACACTGGTGGAAGATGTCGTGCTCCGGATGTTGTGGAATATGTCGTGTTCTATATAAAAAGGAAGCTGTCTTTAATAATATGTTACTGCTGCTAAAATTTTTGTTGAACTTGCTTGTCATTCGTTTAGCTAAGTTCAGCATCATGTATGTGACTTTTTTCAAACCACTGTAGTTGTATTGCCAACATTTTTTACATTCGTGCAGGCTGACTGGATGTTAGATATGGCTTTAGCAACAGCTGTCTGATAATATTTTTATTAGGTTGAGAGTTAGGACCTTACCAAGTTGTCGACATTAAGCTGTCTGGTATTTTGTGCTGTTGTGCTAATTTCATTCGTCTTCGAAGGAATTTCAGTGGTTATAAATCTGTTGTAATTTTTTCATTATTCTTTTTCAAATATTTTCACTTGCTAGTTCATCTGGACCAGTTTCTTATCACTGTGGGAGAAAACGTTGTCCCTATCCATTTTTTATTTCCGTGCGCTAAATTGTTCTGCACTTACGCTACTTGTGTTATTCCTTACATCTCTTGTCATTTGGACTCTTTAATTTTTCCCCAGGCAGTTGGAAGTTAATTATTTGAAATAAACGTTGATTATTTTCATTCATTTGTCTGCTCAATTTTTACCAGAAATTCCAACCTTGCTTTAGGTTTGCAGATACTTATTAGTCAAAACATTTGTTACGCCATTCAGTATACCCAACATCCAAGACTATAGGATGAGGAAAGATGAGTTTTGAATAACAAGTGAACCATTTTTAAACAGGATTCAGAGTATCATTCTGTAAAACTTTGAGCCCAAACCTTTCTGTGCATATTAAAAACCTTATTTACCCAGGTCCCATAACCTTTAGAAGAGTTACCCCACGAAATCCTTCCCAAAAGTCAAAAGGTGTATTTGTGCCTATCTGTTTTCAAATGCAACAGTTTTAAAATTTGATGGGAGTTCAGAGATGCAGCTGGTCGTTGAAAGTGGGCTGTAGGATTTATGTAGGAGGATTTATGTTATTTATTGTAGTGAAGATCGATTTTCTGTCATCAGCATCATCGTTACGATAGATACGAATGAAACTTCTGAATAATTGCTACGTGCTTCTAGTTCTCTGTTGCAGGTCGCGTTTCTGAACTGTGTTTCCAGCGTGAAGATGTTCGGTCGCAACTTTTATTGAACGTTATTATCCCTGATGTTATTTCGCTGGATGTGAATATAGTTACTTGATTTGCTTGAGTAGACCATGGAAAAGAGTGCAGGTTACACGATATCTAGCGAGAATCCCGAATTCGCGACGAAAATAAACGATGTGTTTGGGGGAATTGACACTTCATCTTCCAATTTGATTTCTTCAGACAGTGCAATAGAGTCGGACGAAGACACGTCCAATGAACAGGAATGTTCGCCTATAGAGTCCACGTCTGATGATAATAACTGTAGAAAATGTAAAATTAAAGACCCAGCAAAGCCAGATTTTGTACTGAATCCATCAAATTACACCAAGTATGACCTCTCTGATGTTGATTTGGGAGATAATCGAAGCAATGCTCAGATAGCTTTCCAGTTTCTCGATGAAGTGGCTGACCGTAAAAGATCAATCACAGATGATGAAGGTGACAGTTGCATAATAGGCAACGTGCTTGACAAGCATGTTTTTCGTATGCCTGAACACTGTGTCGGTGGTGATATAAAGAAGCAAAAAAAGGCTGTAGAAAAGGTGAAGGTAGAAGAATCCTTTGACAAAGTCGACCTGGATCATTTGGAAGAGAACGTGTCTGCAGCCGAATTCCGTAGAGAGATCGAGGCTAAACTCGACGACTCCATCGATAGACTTAATCCTGATGTAAATCATCCTCCTCCGTCCAACGAACAATTTAAATCCTTCAGTAAGAAAAGCAACCGCCATTTACGTGCTAAGACTTCTAGCGATTCGAATGAATGATGTTTTAGTTTTATTCTCATAATTTAATTTTTAATGATTGTAATTCCCTACTTTTATTTTCTCGTTTATCAAAAAAGGAAAAGACAAACCATATTTATGTTATGGTGAATTTTTCGACCGATGATAATACCCAATTTCAGCGATTGAGTAAGCAATACATAAAAAGTCTTGGGAAGATATTGATATTTTTGCCTAATCCTAGTCATTCAAATGATTAGGAACCAACTCATCTATACAGATTTACTTGTGTAAGTCATAGTAGAAGTACGCCATTGATTTTCCGACGCGGCTGTACTTTGCTAGTGTAGCTGTTGTTTTTATAAACTGCACGGACTGATGTTTGTTTTCCTTTAAATAAATTTCATTTAAATTTTACCTCAGTTTATCTGGTCCATGTTGCTTTTAATACATAGGAGAGATAAAATCAGAATCTTATATGATGTGACCCAAAAAAAATCAGCAGTGTACATGTTATATGTATTAACATGGAAAATACAGGTGTATTGATTTTGTTCTAGAATACATTAAAAATATTTCCATCCTACTAAACGATGTCGAAATATTGTTTTTGCTTTTTAGTATTTGTTTTTGCTTTTTAGTATTAAATATCGTTCTTTGACTTATTGTCTTCGCTCTTTTTACAGAACCCTTTATTCTTTATCTCAATCGAAAGGTGCAATCTCACTGGCAGATTTTGAAAAACTTATTCCATCTAACATGATCTAAAGAGCATGAGTTACCATGACAGACAAGTCACTTCGGTACGAGAAGGTTGAGTTTCTTGGCGAGGGTCAGTTCGCAACGGTCTACAAAGCCAAGGACACGGAAAACAACAACAAAATCATTGCTGTGAAAAAAATCAAGTTGGGAAATCGCATCGAGGCAAAGGACGGAATAAATCGCACTGCTCTCAGAGAAATCAAACTACTGCAGGAATTGAATCATGAAAACATTATTGGGGTAAGGGTTGGCATCTTCGCAATTGCATAGAATTTCTGCCTGATAGTTCTGGGAAAAAGGGTCGCGGTCGTCATGGCATAATGTAATATTTTCACTAGCCTCAATCAACTATACATGAGTCATGTTTTCTGGACCCAAACTGCAGCAATGTCGAATACTTTATGGCATGAAGTTTCTCATATACAGGATCTCCCCGATTCATTTCTTTTCGTTTCAAAGGTATAGATATTAATATACAATGATATCAAATATTCGGTACGAAGGTGCTCCATGCCTGACTGTGATATTGGTCCTCTGTTTGAGAAGTCAGTTTAGGTGTCATTGTCGTGGAGGAAATCCCGATTTAGTAGTAGTAGTCGACAAATATAACCAAATTAATTTACCTCGTAATAAGGCATCTAAAAAGATTTTACTTTACTGATATAGGTATTACAGGTTCAAATAATTTTATATTTTTGACAGCTTTTGGATGTGTTTGGTCAAAAATCTAACATCAGCTTAGTGTTTGATTTTATGGAGACTGATCTTGAAGTTATAATCAAAGATACAAGCATTGTACTAACACAAAGCCACATCAAGGCATATGTTATAATGACACTCAAAGGTTTGGATTACTTGCACTCTCATTGGATATTGCACAGGGTGAGTGTATGTTGAATGATGTCTCTTGATATTTTTAACCACGTATTCTGCTAATGAAAAATATACCCTGTGTTCTTGTTCATAGGATTTAAAGCCCAATAATCTCCTCATTGATGCTGAAGGAGTTCTGAAAATAGGAGATTTTGGACTTGCAAAGTCTTTTGGAAGTCCGAGTAGAGAGTACACGCACCAAGTTGTAACAAGGTATGTTGCAGTATGTATATGTTGTATATGTTCCATGATACATTCATTTTATAAGTATTTTATTTGTCTTACGATCTAGATGGTACCGTTGCCCAGAATTATTGTTTGGTGCAAGATTATATGGTGTCGGGGTTGACATGTGGGCAGTGGGATGTATCCTGGCTGAACTGCTCCTCCGTGTGCCCTTCCTTCCGGGAGATTCGGACCTCGATCAATTGAGCAAAATATTTGAAACCCTTGGCACGCCGACAGAAACTGAATGGCCGGTGCGATAATGTGACCTTATGTTATAGGTGTATGGAATTTGTCTTTGGGGTATCAGTCGCAGTATTTATGGTAGTTGTTATTGAAGAATTACTTCTCTGCATTTTTTGTAAGTCTTATTGGTTGGTGGGCAGAGCACTAATTGGACAAGTCTGGCCTGGCCGGTATTTTTTGTCATTTGTAACAAAATGCTGTTATTATCTCATTTAAATACAACACACTAGGTCCAAAAATTAGTCTGTTGTCTTCCATGTGGTTCATGCATGCATGATGATTTTAGTTTTATGCAGGACAGGACTGGAAATTTTGGTGCATCCGGTGAAGTATCTTGCATAGCAATAGTATGTTCCTGTGCAGTAAAATTCCAATTTTTCTTTCAGGGAATGCAATCTCTCCCCGATTACATTTCTTTTAAAGAATTTCCTGGTATCCCGTTCAAAGAATGCTTTACTGCTGCATCAGATGCTCTGCTTCAGGCTATTGCAGGATTGTTACGGTACAATCCAGGCACCAGAATTACAGCTGTCCAGGTATTTCATTTATCAGCTCAGTTGCCTCAGGGGGAAAAGTAAGTCACTGTACTACAGCCAATCGTCCACTTACGACCCCGTTATAGAACGACATCACAGAGATTAGTTTTTCAAACTATATTTTTTCAATGCCCGCTACCTACAGGCCCTCCAGATGCCATATTTCAGTTCTCCTCCACATCCAACTCCTTGCAATAATCTTCCTCTTCCTGCATCCTGCCAGTCTCAAGTGAATCTCAAGGCGGGGGTGAAACGAAAAAGGGATGAAAAAATGGATGTTGCAGTTGGTAAGTATGGTTATCAACTTTCTCTTATCAATCTTGAAAACTGTAAGGAAAGTTCATGCATGGATCTCAAGAATATTTATGGTTTCGTTGACTTATCTGCAGAATGAAACAATTTAGTGTAATTTACAGTGCCAATATTGGCTTATAAAGGTCAGGTGGAATTCATATGATGATCTGAATCATTATGTTGGATCATGTGGGTATTGACAGAGAGTTAGGAATATGAATGAAAAAGTTAGAGGAGTGAGGCATGTTAAGAATGAGTTGGGTCCTAAAGAAATTTGCAATATAGCCATTAGCTAACACAGGTACTTTCATTTACTTGGAAAAATGTGAATATAACCTGTATGTGCTCATGAATCTGTATGACCTCAACCATACTTAAACTGCGGTGTTTATCAATGCAGGATGGGCAATTAAAACTTTTGAATGTACAATTTTTATTACAGGTGCACTTGCGAAACGCTTAGTATTTTGAAAGCAGAAGCAGAGGTTAGATTTGAATGTGTTTGATGTATTTGGACTCTGTCTCAGCGCCAGTGAGAACATAGTTTTGACTGACAAATATGAAATGCAGTAGAATACTTTGCTGCCTCATGGAAGCTGTTTCTGCCAACGAATAATGCACGATCTGTATTATTACGTTTATTTTTGTTCATCGAATTTTTCAAACAAAATAAAGCTAATAGATGTTAGCAAAGCACTGACAGTATAAAAGATATGGTTTAGAATCTGGGAAGATGTGCTTTTTCACAGCGTATCTTCATATCAGTATGTTGCTGAACTAAGTTTCTTAGTATTGTAAAGGATTGATATGAGTTGGGAGTTAAATTCAAATTTATTTTCCACGTAGCTGAATTTCTCCATATCCTATATTGAATAGCAGTAACAGTTTTGAAGGAGTGAGATGTCTCACAGTCCTTATTTAGTTTATTCTACCCGAGCCACCCTGCTGTGTATACATGTACTGTAATTCTGAATGTAGAATAACAATATACTGCAATGCCAAATGCATACTACTCACAAGAGGACGGTTATACACAATAATTTGCTTTCCATGATAACTGCAATCAGTAAATAACAAATTATTCAGAAAAAATTTACAAGTGAACATATTCAAACAATATAAAACTGCTAAGAAAAGATACACAAGAGATACTACAGAATTTCAAAATAAAAAATAGCAATTTACAACAGCATAATAGAAACATGATGAATAGACACAAATCCGTCTTTTTTTTCCAATGCAATAACTCAATGCATTTCAAATCTAGTGCAATCAACAATTTACAATTTATTTACTGAAAATTTACAAAGTATTATGTCAGCAAGTCTAAAGAGAAAAATTTGCTATCAACACTATATTTAAAATGGGTTCAGATAATTGTGCAGGCTTTGGACGACTCGTGTTTGGAGGCTTTGACAGTAATGGGCTCGGGGGTTTCTACAGGACGCAAATCGATGTCTTCGGTAGTTCTGCCTGGACGGGAAAGAGAAGACAACAGAACGGACGGATCTTCATATTCTGTAGCAATCATTTGATCAGAATTTTGCACCTCGCTGAAAATGGAGTACAGTTTGAGAAGACAATTCTTAAACATGGTTGAAAAATTATGATTTTACGTTTCCTCTTCGGGTTCGACTCCAAATGTTGGAACATTCTGTTCGTCATCAGCTAGGCTGGATGGCTCTTCCTTTTGTTTTGCATTTTCATTCGCAAGTTTTATCGTCTCGTAGAGATGATCAGTTCCGAGTTCTAGTGAATGATAAGCAAGCTGTCTAGACCCCTTATGCATTGTTGACCAAATTTGAAGTCACATGTACGAATGTATGGCATGAAGCATAAATTAATTCAGGGAATTGAAATATATGAACATGGTAAATTCCAGGTAGATCAAATAAAAAAAGGAGAAAGTTGTAAAATATAAATGGGCCTTTTTTCTTTTGACCCTGACTTAACATAGCTCTGGAATAGTTGAAGACAAGTTGTGCAAAATTTAGTGAGGTTCCATAGTTTCTGAATAACAGCAAAACACAGTTAAATAATATTTATATTGAATTTTAGTAAGATTCTACCTAAGCCCCTATTTATAGTTTACGTACTTTCATCTAAAGATTGATTATTCCTTTTGGGAACCTTCAAACTTTGTGCATAGACAGGTTCATTTTCATATCGCGGAACACCACTGCTGCAAATCAACACAGATGAAAATGAATATTTAATAATGAATTGATAAATATCAAGTCATCACCTCTGTTCTTTTTGAATGATCGCTTTTCTTATTGGCTTCTGAGGCTTTTGCTTCTGTGCCGATTTCTGCAGGAGATATTCTTCTAAATGTATTTTTTATCATTGAAAATCAAGCAAGGTACACCTAGACACAAAACTGATGTGTTCATCACCATTCTATTTTTTAATACACCTTCAATATCTTTGTAATTAACAAGACCATGATTTAAATGATCATAGAATTGATTGTGACAGTAATGACTAGGGATATTGAAATCATATCTTTACCATCTTCAGATNGAAACACTAGTAAGAGAAGATTCCTCTAGTCGATCCAATTGTTTTCTGCCAAAAGAAAAATGATTACAGACCTTTTCCCTAATGAACTATTAGTACCCTCACTACTCAAGATATAAACATAATGTAGAATTGGAAAACTGAAATAATTTCTCTAGTTTTGACATTTAGATTTTCACTTTTACAACCTATTAGTTACAAGTTCTGCTTGTAGTTTCTCTGAACAAAACTTGTGTTTTGCTAAGATAAAATGTCTTGTTGTCTCATAACTTACTTATAAACTTCCGCAAAATTCTCTTCACCAGTGCTTTTATCGCTTCTTGCTGTCAGATCACCTGGATTGAATAATTTCTATTTGATCACTTACTAAAAAATTCTACTAATAATATTTTGTATCATTCTGGTTGATTCATATTGTATCATTCGAAAAGCCACACACAATAAGTTTTCTAAGCAAAGCCGCAATACATAAACTAATGTTCATGTTTTTATCGGTACAAGAGCAGATGATACTGTGTATCAACCAAACTCACAATTACCTCAAAATGGTATTCTCATAACAGATTCAAACATTGTTTTAATATTATGTATTCGTGGTATAAATAGAGTAAATATTTATAGGGATAGAAAAATCTTTCGAAGAACTACACATTCGCTAGCTAAACAGCTTGCCACATCTGGCATATGCCATTATCAACTTTACCATCGCTTTCTAGTAAACTGATATGCTTCTTAGCTTTAGCTTTAGTGTGACGGTTTTTCCTCAATATCCCAGTTGGGGAGTCCGAACGACTTTCTTTGGATAGCATGGCCATTGGAGTCATTGAGGCATGAGCAATGGATTCCATCGCCTCTCGATTTTTTAACCTAGAAAAGTTTGATTAAGTTGTCTGTTCTGCAAATGAAAAATATTTTTTGTGTTGACAGCCTACCTATCGCCATCCGAAGAGCTTTCACAAGAATCATCTTCTGAAGAATCAAAGAAGTCAAATAGGTTGAAATTTGCATCCTTCTTCCTTGCTTTGTCCATAGCCACCCTTTAGGATTAAAAGTAGTGAAAACGTAATGTAAATAATTTATGCAAAAATTAGTTAACCAATTGGCCAAAATTTATGATATGACATTTTCGAAAAAAATCTGAATGACCGCGAAAGCATGGCGTTGAAATCATTCGTTACAGTATAAAAATTATATTGTGATAGAGTTGTGGCTAAAATTCACAACTTCATTTTTCAATGGATGGTTTTTAAACCTACTTATATTCCATAACGTTTTCTTTACTGATGGTCGAAAGTCCTCTTGCAATGTGATTCATTGGCCTCAGATCTTCATCCGAGTATTGTCTCCTGCCTCTATGGAGTCGTTTCATTTTTTTGTGTGGGCTATGATGTGCTGGTAAGTCTCCATCAATCACTATGTGGGTACCAGTTTCCACTGGAAGTATAGGAGCTCTACAGTAACATAAAACAATACAGACACATTACATTTCACTCAATTTATAAAGCAGATATAACTTTACACAAGTTACTAAGTCTCAATTGAAGTCAACTCATTTCAATTCTTGCTGTAATTTTAACCCATCTTCAACTGTGACTTGAGACATCCAAACCGTGCCAATTCAATTTGTTAATGTCAAGTTCATTTTCAAAACCCAAGTCAAGATGATTAAGTTTCAAGTTCAAAATCAAGTCATTAGATGTTACTAGTTCAAGTCATTCAGTTAGCTGATCGGAGTCAAGTCAAATTGGAAGGTATCACGACTCGGGTTGAGATAATGTAGCTTACTTCTCGAAGTGTTCTGATTCTTGAATCGCCAACATCGGTTTTTCATATACATCATTTTTGTACTGCAATAGGTTTCTTAGCTGTGTGACTATTCTTTGCCGAGAGTCATCCTTCTACAAAATATATCCAATGCTTACTATGAACAGATTGTTACGAAGAAAATTATTAGTACCTCAATTTTATCATTTAGAGCCAAAGCACTTTCGAAATGAAGTTGAGCTTTATTCAACTTTTTCTTCAAAAAGGCAACCGCGCCCAATCCTTCATGTGCCTGCCACTGACCATGTTTATCATCTGCAGAATCCCGCAAATATATATTAGATCATCAGGAAGAGGAGTATGGAAATAGAAAATGCTACAATACAGTACTTGTATCTTTGAAAGCTTGAAGAGCATGCAGATAAGCTTCTTCTGCATCATCATGTTTGAAAAGTTGACTCTGAACGTAAGCTAAATTGCAGAAACTTTGTCCTTGTGCATTCCGATTCCCGAGAACTCCTGATGAAAGGAAGGTCAGTTCAATTTATATTTATTACAAACCCCTTGTTGAACTAGGATCAACAAAATATCTTTGATTTCATCCACTATACTAAGAAAACATTTCATAATAATAATAAAATATTCTCTAAATCGCATGATTAACTGTCGAATTGCAGTCGAAATATCAGTTCTTCATTATGATATGATATATGACCTTTAAGATAGGTATAAAATGCAGGGGCAGGATACTTTTAAAATTGTTTGATACTTATTTTCAGCCCTAATAACAGGTGTATCATGTTCCTGTAGATAAATAATGATTTGAAATTGCATCTTGCCATGTGTTTGACATGCTGCTTCGTGATACATTTCTGCTTCTTCGTATCGTCCCATCGTGTTAAGTATCGCGCCTCCATTTTGAAGTGCTATAGCTTTCCTTTTGTGCATAGACTCATTGCCATAGTACTTAATGGAAGCTTCGAAGCAAGCGAGGGCGTGTTTCTTATGACCCAGCATGGAATAAAGCAGACCGGCTTCGCACAAGATTTTTCCTGTTGAAGGATGTATTTTTCATGAGCACTGTTTGGTTGATGTATCCTTGACTCTTACCTTGCAAATTTGAGTTCGACAATTTGTAACACTCTTTGCAACAATCTTCAAGTATTTTTAAGCAAGCGTCTCCACTGAAAGATGTGTCTGCAGAGGCAGCGTTAGCCTAATAACAGAAAATTATCCAAATATCACTAGGTAAAATGTTGGTATCATCAAATTCTATTTCTTATGCAAAAAATGAAGTGAGTTATACCTGACACAACAGTGCCATCGCTGACTTATCGAAATCTCCAGTTTTTCTGTTCAATTGTGCCGCACTCAAATAAAATCTCCGAGCTTCAGATAAATCTGATTTTTTTACACAGGCGTGGCCAAGTTTGATGAAAATCTCACTTTTATTTATGTCTGCATCACTTTCACTGTAAAGTATAATATCTGTAGCAGTGAACCAGTAGACATTATAATAAAAACCGCATCAATTAGATATGTCAATGTACACCCGGGTACCGGGATATGGAATCAGAATATTAGGTAACAAAGGCTTCGTAAAATGAATATATACTTACTTGTACTCAGCCAATGATTTGTTAAAACTCTTGAGAGCATTTTCCGAATCGTTGAGTTTTTCATAACCGAGGCCGAGGTTAAAATAAATATCTCCTCGCATAGAATCCAGTTTCTTTTTTGTCAAGCCTAGGAAATTATCATCATACAAGATGCAGACTAACATAAGGAACTATATAGTCAACACATTGAACATAGTGTACGCAACCCAAAATGAAACAAGATTCCAGGGTGTATGTTATTCGGCCCATGTGATAAAATGGGATTGCGTTATTACTGGCAGGTAGCACCCTACTTCAAAATATTATGCCCATTCTTGACAGCGAACTCAATTCCTATATGGTATTACTGCTGTGGCAATGCTTAAGTTGATTTGAATTCTTTGTCAATAAGATGCTAACACCGATTGTCAGGAGGTGGCCATATCAACGCAGTAAAACATCAAGTAAATAAGTGTTTTCAATATATTTCGATTAAAGAATCTGGGTGAATGTGAAGAATGGGTATGAGCACAATAGGAGCTCATAGTAATGATATTACAGATAGTAATAGAACAACAGTAAAACAATTTTGAGAGCTTGCATGTGACTGCAATAGCACAACAATGTTCTTCATGGAACGAGATTATGCAGTAGCCATCATATATCTGTATCAGTGTTGCATAGAGGCTCCACTGTGTTAATAAACTACGATCTAACCAGTAGCCATACCTCCATTTTCATTGGATTTTTGATTTAACAATGTAAACAAAATATCTATTCCTCTCCACGGATCACCACTGGCTATATGGGCAGCACCCAGATTGAAAGCGCAACTCTCTTTCGTTCCATCATTGGAGTTCAAAAGTAGTGAAAACTTATAGGCCTGCACGAATTCCTATAGGAGAGTATATCGTAACATGACGCACACCATTGTTAAGAGATATCCCGGTACTTATGGATGCAAATGTGTAGTAAATTTACCTGAATTGCTTTGGTAAAAATACTTGGGCTTTTTTTCGAGCAGGCTTCCGATAAACAGCGGTTTCCATTTCCCGTCAAAGCCTTGATCTGTTGTCGTATTGATGGAGCCTCTAATACAATACTTGCCATTCTATACTGATAAGATTCAAGTATGCACAGCGAGGACACGATCTGAAATTCCCCAAACAGACATCCTGCAGCAAGTTAAAGCACAATACACCAACATGAAAATGAAAACAATTTTGGCGCAAGTTAGAGTAAGAGTATTTTACCGGCATTAGTTGAACATATATCAATATCTGGTATATTAGGACAAGTAACGGAGTTACAACACTGTCTGTGTTAGTGACAGAGTCGATACTTTTTAGCGGTTTCTATAGCAACGAGGTTAAAGTTAAAAGGGTAATTGTATTACGTGGATTCTCGACATCACTCCGGCAGCAGAATTTGTTACTTCTTCTACCACAAGTGGTAGACGGGATTTGTGATTCCTGCATAGTGTCGTAAAATGATGTCTCGATAATACTTTAGAATTTTAATTTATGTTGAATAAAATTTACCTGATGTAGGTACAGTACAGTATATTAGCTATAACTGTCGTGACATTCATTACGTCATAGGTCAGTAGTCACATGATTATCCGGTGCAGGCCCTTCTTTTTAAACGCCCAGACTCGGTGATCGAACTACAATTTGCATCATGTGATACCGGTGTATGGTCGTCAGAAAGTAGGTGGGGTCTTTTATTATTCCCTCTGCAGATCTTATCGTATAGACTAACACCAATCGACCTGTTTCAACTATGTTTGACTGGGAATTTTAACGCTTTTGTATTCGCCAGTTTTTACTTTAATTTATAACCATGACGTTTTTGTTACAATTCACTTCTCTTGTGTTGCTTGGCGTGGCATTTGCTGCTGACAATAATGACCTGATACTGAGTTTACCAGGGTTACCTCAGATGACCGCATACAAGCAATATTCCGGCTATCTAGACGTCTCCGATACGAAGCATCTTCACTACTGGTAATTAATATATGATTGCAGACCGCTTTTTATTGTAAGACATTTAACCCATCGTGCTGAGCTTGCAATACTTGGTATCGTGAAAAATATGTCTTTTGTAGGTTTGTTGAATCTCAAAACGACCCCGCTACTGATCCTGTCCTTTTGTGGCTTAACGGAGGTCCAGGATGCAGCTCACTCGACGGATTTCTCTCAGAAAACGGACCACTGCATGTAGGATTTGCTTAACAGTTTGGTTTTGTATTTGTGGTATTTCATCTGTTGCTTTTACTGAAACAGATATTTATGAAGCAATGTATATTGCCCAAGACAATTGTTTAAAATGCCTACACTTCCATAACACTTGTACTTCAAAATGAAAAAATGTGTTAGGCTAGTAATTCCCAGCATGGAACCTGAGGTGTATTCCATGCTCTAAGACCAGAAGATTGCATGCATTTGCAAAATTTCCCTACGGCTTGAGGTTGACATGGTATGAGCCCTGGCATGGAATTTTAAGATTATTTTCAGAATTTTTCTATTGAAAATAGAGACTCCTCGCAAGCAACTATGTTTTTTTTAATGTGAAAGTATGGTATTTTTATGCATTACACTTTTTCACCTTCAATACTGATTCGATTTAAATTTGTTAAGGTGAAAGATGATGGAAAAACGTTGTACAATAATCCATACAGCTGGAACAAGCTGGCGAATGTTCTCTATATTGAATCTCCTGCTGGTGTGGGATACTCGTATGATGACAAAGGAAATGTCGCTACTAGTGATGATGAAGTATGTGATTCCTTCCTGTTAATTATATACAATATACCCCGAAATACGTGATTAATTGATTCCAGAGGCCGCAATGTATACTTGTTTTGTGACGTGAGCCGTACGAGTATTATGACAAACCCCTAACAACTTGCAACAAACACGTAACGAACAAGCTGAATAATATAACTTCAGTCAACTTATTGAAGAATGTCAAGAATATTTTTGGATATTTTAGTCTTATTTTGTAAAGAATGATTAATAAAATTGGACAAAATTTTCACTAGAACGGAGCCTAACGCCTGTTAGCCTAATTTGCAGCAGGCCAGGAAAATTATTGTTCATGAAACTTGCCATATTCTCAATTTATGCATGTAAACTACATTCACATGACATGGTGTTGATTTGAATTTTTTACTGGAATAGTTATATATAATAGTTATAGGTAAATTTGTATCAATTCAATCTCATTACCCCCGGTATTTTTTCTCTATCCAGGTTTCAAAGTACAACTATGCCGCTCTGGTGAAATTTTTCAAGAAGTTTCCCGAGTTATTGAAAAATCCATTCTACATAAGCGGTGAGAGCTATGGTGGAATCTACCTACCAACACTTGCAGTCAGAATCATCGAAGCTAACAGCACCATTAACTTCAAGGTACTATGATGACTTCTGTTCTTGCAGAAGTTTGAATACAAGTTAACACTGAAGTGATGTACTAACAAGTGTTTGAATGGTTGGATGAGCAAATATACCAATTGTAGATTTTGCGCCTGACCCCTACTTTAGATATCCAACATTATTTATTTTATTGGGTAATGAGAAATATTACAACAAAATCAACAAAATAACAGTTATTAAGAGGTATATATAAAATTTACATAACCAAACTGGGGTTAGGTTATGAAGGATGAACTAGTTAAACCTTTGTTTGATGAAATGGAATGTACTCAATCTGCTGTTGCAAACTGACCACAAATGCTGCTACGGCATGTTATGGGATTTAAAAAATATTTTACCGAGGTTATGTATACAGGGGTTGTTTTTCAAATTGCGAAAAAACATTTGATGCAACTTTTACCATCACATGATGCTATAAACATGCATAAAAGTGATGCAATTTCCCAGTACTGTGTATCTTGTGCAGCATGTGATGCTTTTCTGTTTACTCTCTTGAGTATTAAAACCTTATAAACTAATATCTAACTCTTTTGTTCAGGGTATGGCTGTTGGAAATGGTTTGAGCAGTTTCAAGCTTAACGATAATTCGTTGGTATTTTTTGCTTACTACCATGGATTAGTCGGAGATCAGTAAGCACTTTTTATCAAATCTCTTACACTGCGTTTAACAGGGTAAAGAAAAGTGAAAATTGATATAATGGTATGGTAAATTCAGTTGTAGGTTCCTTGCAAAGGGTATGTGTATTTAAACCCCTTGATAATATTGTGCAATATTAGTGATACATTGCTTACACAGACCTGGTGCAATATGTGCTTCATAGATCATGCTCTTTCGATCTTCATATTTTCATTGAAAACACTCGAATGTGGTTTGGACTGGAATGTCTCTCTGACATCCTAAATTGCTTCTTATATATATATATATATATCCTAAAATTTTCTTCCCAAGATCAGGAAACAAAAGGATTTTTTTTTCTGCCTGAATGAAAAATTACCAAAGCCAAGAATGTCTTATTACTCTACTGTCTAACTCATTTGTTGAAAAATGTAGCAATTTTTTTAACATTTGTAAAATACAGGTTATGGGCAACTTTAACTAAGCATTGCTGCACAGGACAAGTTGGCAAAGATACATGTTCATTCCATAAAGCTAGCAGTACGGAATGTCAAAACGCGGTATGGTATAGTTAATGATTAATTCTAAATATAAGTGCCTAGCACAAACTATTATAAAATAGCGGAATGCAGAATTTATACAAAAATGGAAAGGCTGTTGTTAAATGCAACCATATCCTTCACTGCCATAGATTAGTTTTATACATTTTCCACTTTCATGCATGTTAATGACCTGCATTTTAGTGTAATCCTAGTTTAGGGATACAGACGATAACTGGAAAACTATCAACACTTCTTCTGAAAATCAAAAGAACTTCATTGAACACTTATGCATTATATCAGGTTGCAGAAGTGATGCAGATGGTATACAGCAGTGGTCTCAATGAGTATGCATTGTACCGTGACTGTGCCGGCGCTAATA
This sequence comes from Halocynthia roretzi, assembly GCA_013436055.1. Classification (NCBI taxonomy): domain Eukaryota; kingdom Metazoa; phylum Chordata; class Ascidiacea; order Stolidobranchia; family Pyuridae; genus Halocynthia; species Halocynthia roretzi. Next base: position 8,459 of record QRAM01000052.1, on the reverse strand, counting down.
CTGTCAGATCGTACGAATTTGCGATGAGAAATTTGTTCAAAAAACTGCCTTCAGAACTTCGTACAAGAATATTTACGCACCGGGTAAGTATGAGTGTTTTATCACGCAAGTGTATATACAATGTAAGGATGAAAATTCTCCTCTCCAGTCCAAGGAAAACCGTTTGCGTGACGACGTTCCTTGCGTAAATGTAACCGCGCAAACTGATTGGTTGAACATGGCCGAGGTACGTAAGGCCCTTCACATTCACACAGGTTTGGCTAAATGGGAAATTTGTAGGTAAGGTTTCAACTGTAGAAGTACGAACAGTTATTCTGTTAATTGTGGTTTAGTTATATAATTTATGAACTTTTTTGAAAAGCTTCAAAGTGGAAATGAACTACGAGACTCTTTACCAAGACATGTACGCGCAATATCAGAAGATATATGCAGATGTTAGACTACGTACTATGTTGTATAATGGTGACACCGATATGGCGTGTAATTTCCTCGGAGATCAGTGGTTTGTGGACTCGTTAAACCTAACTACCCCTGGCAAGTATGCTCCCTGGTACTTGAAAGGACAGGTGGCCGGGTTTGCAAGGGAGTTTGAGAGACTCGTGTTCACTACGATTCGGGTGAGTGATTTAAAATTGGAACTCGATTCCGTGTGTATGAAAAACTAAACCAGTACTTTTTGTTATTGCAGGGTGCTGGACACATGGTCCCACAGTGGCGACCAGAATATGCATACGCAATGATACAAAATTTTTTGCTCAATAAACCATTTACTGGTACTGATACGATGGAGAATTATCCCAAGTAACCAGAATATGTGATTTCAGTCTGTTCACGTAAATTCCAAATACAGTCTTATTCATTTTGATATTCTACATAGATGTTTTGTTGTATTTACCAATAAATCGTGTTCGAAATCAAAATATTGTTTGGAGCCATTCGGTTTGGTCCGGTTGTTATTTGGGGCATGCAATAACCCAAGGCGTGTTTTCGAATTAGGTTTGGGGGCCTGTTATCTGGAAAATCGATGTAAAATTTCTTGGTGCACTTGGCAGGCAGAGAGGATCACGCCTCTCCGAGGGGAGCAAAGCATTGCATTGGCCTGCAAGTTCATGAACACCCACACATCAGATATACAATTCTTGCAGTACAGTTGAATCGTACATACAAACTCCCAACAATTATCGTTCGATCCTACATCAATTCAACCTGAAGAGGATTCCTTAGTCTACTGGAAGGCATGCGCTTGTAGTCGATACATATATTTTCGATAATAAAAACGGAATAACGGTGGTAATCGTTACATAACATAACTTTAGCTTGTACATAAATTTTATTGCCAATGTGGTTCAAAAGTTGGAAAGTGTAGCAGGGCATTTGCACAGACTCAAAAGACAGGTTTTCTAATTTAGTTGTATAGCAGCACCTTCTGTATTGCTGTACAGTTAGCGATTATTCAAAAAAAAGTTGGTTGTTTTATCATCTATACGCATATACATTAAATTTGAATTTTATGTTGTTAAGATATCTTCATGAGCCGTGTTGTAGCGTTTTATAGGGGGTTGAATTTTATAGTGTTACTAGGCTAGCCGAATGATGATAGCATGCAGCATAGAAGCACTAAGTCCATTTTATATGTTTTCCCAATGTCAGTTTCTATGTTACCACCTAAAATACCAGTGATATAGAAAACCAGTTTCCATGTTCGTCCATGCAAACCACATTTCTAATGTTGAGGGGAATACGAGTTAGTGTTTCGCTTTTGGGAGTCTCCCACGTGACACATTGCCTTTTTTTTCTCAGTGACGTAGCGCGTTCATTACTCAAACAAAGACAACGTGGTGATGGGATTTGACGCGCACTGCTGCTGGTTGTTAGATTCATCGCATGAATATCATAGGATATTTCCGTATTAATCCGCCTTCCAGAGTTGAAATTAACATCACTTGGATTAAGAGTTTGTGTAGATAGCCAATATGGGTCATTTTGTAGCTTCATGTACGAGTTGTCTTCATTCAGTCAGTAGTAATTTTACAGTTAAGTAACGGCTGTAAAGGTTTGAATTTTGAGATAGGTGAGATTGATAAAACTTAAGTTATACGGGTTGCAGTTAAAATAGCTGTTAATTGTGTATGGTAATGTTCAAATGCAAGTATTGTACGTTTAGAATTGAACCGCTTTATAGCGGCGAGGTAGATTGGTTTCGAAACAAGATTTGAGTCGCTTTGAAATTGAACGTATAAAATAGAAATGGTGAATTGACAATATGGCCTGGGGGAACTGCACAATCATGATGTTGCTTTGTTTAGAAATCATGTTGCTAGAGGGGTAGTATCCTTATTACTTAATTTAATTTCCTCCAAAAATGATTTTTAATTTCATTTGCTCATGGTTTTCATGCCAAACTAAATATGATGTGTTTTTTGATTGTTTCATCATTTAACAATACCATGAAAAGAGGCTACTATACATAGAGGGAAGGATGAAAAAATCACGAAAAAATAAAGGATAGAATAAAACCGTAAACTAATCTGCGAAGTATATGGTTATTGCTTTCGCCTCGTTCCTGTATTTTATTAATCTACCCATCTTGACACATTTTAGGAACGTACATATGAGATGAGTTTGAGAATTTGTGAACAGACAATTTGTAGTGTCATCCATTTTCTAGAAGCATGTTTTAATGTATTAAAAGTATCGAAAATAGGGCTATGAAATTACAGAAAGAGTGGAAAATACGATGGAAAGGATTTTCTGAGAAATTTGTTGGTTGATAGTTAATTTCTTCTCTGATTTTTAGAGACTACTTGACTGTTGAAGAATTGGTAAATGTTGAGATCTTCCACATGTGTCAGTGCTTCCGCTATGTGAGGTGTTCTAAAACTCGCCCACATATGTTAATAGATGACTCATTTTCCTAGGCTTCCCGTATATTAATGAATTCTTCCATGTCCTGTAATTTACTGTAGCCTGTTGGCATTTCTTGTGATATTTTGAGCATTATCCCAGTAATAACATCACACAATTTGTTTTCCAGAAACTATTGTGTCTTGGTGTATCCATACACAATCTGTTTGTTAAAAATCTAAAAAAAAATACTAAAAAAAATATAAAAAAGTGTCAAAAAACACTAAAAAAATTATAAAATTTGTAAAATCTGATCTGAGACGATCTACAAAAACAAAATGGTTACTACTGGTCCTTCCTATCCAATGGCTTCTCTGTACGTGGGCGACCTTCACCCTGATGCGACTGAGGCAATGCTTTACGAAAAGTTCTCTCAAGCTGGTCCCGTACTGTCAATCCGTGTGTGTCGGGACATGGTCACGAGACGTTCTCTCGGATATGCCTACGTCAACTTTCAGCAACCTGCTGATGCCGAACGTGCTCTCGACACCATGAATTTCGACGTTATCAAAGGCCATCCAATTCGTATTATGTGGAGTCAACGTGACCCTGGTCTGAGGAAATCTGGCGTTGGTAACATATTCATCAAGAATCTTGACAAATCGATTGACAACAAGGCTCTGTATGATACTTTTTCGGCTTTCGGAAACATCCTGTCCTGTAAGGTTTCGTGTGACGAGAA